>JBBGZY010000705.1:2310000-2836531 GCA_037952925.1 Lithobates clamitans
CATATATCCACCTCCCAGATTTTTTTTTTTTTTTACTTTTCCCTTTTGTCTTGCTGTTTTCTCATGGATAAGATGATTTGAACCTTTCTGTTACAAAATTTAAAAAACAATAAAAAACCTTTTGTAAAGAAATTACCCTGCCCTACACACGGGGCCTCATCGCACCTGTATAATGTAAACCTAGCCTAAGGCCTTAGCTTTCCAATGTGAAATAAACAGAGCCACAGCTGCCCCCTGGGTTAGGAGGGTGGTGGGATCTGCTCTGTTTTTCTTGGGACCAGAACTTTTGGAGTTCTTGGGAGATTAAACTTTTACAGAGGTGTCTTATTTTCCATCCTCATTAATTATGTAATTGGGATCATATGTGTTCTTGTAGTTATAAAGGTGACCTGGCGGAGCACAAGAAGACCCAGCGAAACGTGACGTATTGCCAGGCAGGCTTCAAAATTACATCGTCATGGCAACCTGGGCAATTTTGGAAGTAATTCAGCAGTAGCAGAAAAGGCTCCTGGCTGCCAGGAACACAGACCCATGTGTCAGATTGATAATAGAAAGTGCACATTACCATTTATTAAGTTTGCGGGAGGCCCAATGGACTTGGAGAAACCAATGTGTTTCACATACCTAGCCTAAAACTGCCTTTTTCCGCTTGGCATTTACATAACAAAATGTAACCCCATACTTTATGCAGAGTATTTAATGCTACGGAGAGAAAAGAAAATCCGCTTGGCATTTATGAGCTTTTTGGTTGGGAATATTGCACGCATTGTTGCACCCCTGAGGATGAAATATTATAACGTAACGTTTTTATGAATATTTTGCCATATTAACAGACTGCCAGCAAGAAACTTATTGACTTGTTTAGCATCCGCACCAGTGTATTAGAAATGTGCTATAAAGACCAATAAATTTGGTAGTGATGTGCTGGGTTGGGGGTCCTGGAAGGACGGGTGAGCCCCACACCCGGAAGTATTGAGGTTTTTATCAGGGCTTCAGTGATGGATCACAGTGGCTTAAGACCACTTACCTTGTGGTGCCCATTGTATAGTCTATATCATGGATATACAATTAGCGGACCCCCAGCTGTTGCAGAACTACAACTCCCATGAGGCATAGCAAGACTCTGATAGGCACAAGCATGACACCCAGAGGCAGAGGCATGATGGGACTTGTAGTTTTGCAACAGCTGGAGGTCCGCTAATTGCATATTCCTGCTCTATATGTTTGTTTGCCCTCTGTAAATGCTTAAAGTGCCACTAACCTCCAAGTTAAAAAAAGAAAAAAATTCCATTCAAGTATGTATTCTTAACTCTCTCAGCCTCCCCCAATCTCTAGATTCCCTTTTTTCTGGTGCTGTGATCTGATTTCCTGTTAGAGGGTGGCAACGTTTGTTCTTCATGGTCCCGCTATATGTAGGAACGTAGCCACCCTCCTCCGATCTCCTCTACCTAGTAAGAACCCGGAAGTGTCATGCATTACAATCCTTCCGGTTTCAGGTGTCACTTTCCTAACCGCTGTGTCTGGTCAAGAAGTTAATGGAGCATGATCTGAGTTCCTTTATCTTCAATGGAAGGTAGGTGAGACATCAGGGGTCTAAAAAACCAAGAGAACTTTTGTGCCCCCCCCTTCCCCATGCATGTGCCCCTAGCACAGTAATGACGAACCTTGGCACCCCAGATGTTTTGGAACTACATTTCCCATGATGCTCACCTACACTGCAGTGTAGGTGAGCATCATGGGAAATGTAGTTCCAAAACATCTGGGGTGCCAAGGTTCACCATCACTGCCCTAGCATGTTTCCAGGGCTCCCTATTCCCATTGGTGGACCCAGGATGGCATGGCGGGTGCGTCAGGTATAGGAGAGCCAGCGAACAACCATTCACAGATCTCCCCTACCAACCATTGTGCCTGGGGGAAACAGTTGATGGATTATGATCTGTGCTCCATTAGCTTCAATGGAAGGTAGCTGAGACATCAGGGGTCTAAAAGATCTCTGATGTCCTATTAAAGAAAACTTGTCACACCAAAATAATATTATATAGAGGACTTTTTGTTTACTGTAAAAAAAAAAATTTTCCCACCCCGCAAACATTTTGAGCCCCACCTTATCCCCACATACACACACATATGAACCATGACACACGCAGCGGAGGGGCCTACGCACAAAAAAAAATGTTGATTCCGCTACACGTGTTACATATCACTTTGCAAACCGGGGTCAGAGGAATAATCCTAGGCCCATTATTCATAGTTTAATTCTAAACTAATGACCAGTAGGCACTTTTAAAGGGTGGCCATTGGAGAATTCAGGATACTGAAGTTAGTCGCCGTTTCACAGACATAAGCAATTTTAGGTCTTGACATGTTAGGTATCTATTTATTCAGAGCAACTTCAACCTTTATATATTATTAAAAATATATTGTGGAGGTGTGCCCTAAAATTAACTTTAGGGTATTTGTTTTACTGACATTTTTTATGTTTGAGAAACCATTGCACTAATATCAGGTGACATAAAAAAAAATTGGAACTACCGCCATTTAATTGTGAAGGGTGTTTTGCTGTTAGAAAATTATATAAGATTTGGGGGTTTTATCTAATCTTCAGGTCTAAAATTATTATTTTTTTTAACCAGTTCTTGCCCTGGCTATAGCAAAATGACAGCCGGGCGGGACTTTTGTCGATCCAGGTGGATGTCATATGGCGTCCTCCCGGATCGCGCCACATGGATGGCATGAAAGGAAGCCATCCATTGTTTACAGCTGTCATGTGATCTGCTGTGATTGATCACAGCGCTAGGGTTGCCACCTTTTCTTCATGTCAAACCCGAACATTTTAGCGGCACACAGCTTTTTCTTTTTACAGTATAAACTATACATAAATTTTGCTATTAAATAACATTTCTAATCATATGAACTTAACAAGAGTTCCCCTTTACATCAGAGTCCACAGAATTCCCCTTTCACATCTGAACTTGCAGAATTCCCTTTCACTGTAAGGGGGGACTCTGCAGACTCTAATGTAAGGGAGAACTCTGGGGCCTCTAACATAAGGGATGCTCTGGGAACCCTGATTTAAGAGGGAACACTGAGGACTTTGATGTACGGAGAGGACTCTGATATAAGGGGGAACACTGTGGCCTCCGGTGTAAAGGGGAACTCTGATGTAAGGGGTGCTCTGAGAACCCTGATTTACCTTAGTGTACTCACTCAAAGGCAGGAGATAGAAGGGGGAGACTTAAGTCACAGACAGGGATGGATGGTGAGCTCACTCACCCCTTGGCAGTCAGCACCTCTCATCCAGATATATCTGAGGCTGCTGGACGTCAAATTGCTGGCCCCCACGTTCCTTTTCTGCGCCAGGGATCGGAATGTGGGCAGACACAGAGGGGTAGGGGCAGGAGGAAGAGGTGCAGATCGAGCCCTCTCTCCTCTCCCGTCTGTGTGTGTTTGGGTGGGGGGGGGGGATTGTTAGTGTTGGCTTTGGGCAGTGTGAAAGAAACTGTAACAAACACTCTCAGCTTAGACAACTGCAGCCAGCAACTGACAACTGAAGCCATAGTCCAGTTTGAATCATGTGTCCGGGTTTCCGGCAGTCTGAAACCCGGACGCATGATTCCAAACCTGAACTGTCCGGGTGAATCCTGGACAGGTGGCAACCCTACACAGCGGTCACATGGTCCCGGCAGTGGGCTGGTACACTGATCAGCCATCGGTTGTGTCCAGCCGAAGACTGGTCAGTGTATCCGCCCGCTGCCGGGACCATGTGACCGCCGTGATCAATCGCAGCAGATCACATGACAGCAGATTCATGCCATCCATGTGCAAAAACAGCCCTGGCAGTGAAAGGGTTAAGCTCCTTTGAATCCTGGCATGTATACCCCTTATTACCCACGTACCAAGTAGGGCTGGGGAAAAAAATCGATTTAAATCTTGAATCGAGTTGAGAGGTCAAATCGATTCAAAATTTAAGCAAATTAATTTTTTTACATTTTTTTTTTTTCACCGCGCCGGGCCTGAGGAGCTGCGGGCAGGAGTTTTTAGGCGAGGCCGCAGCTTCAGCCTAGTCCGCAAGGCCGGACGCCGCGGACTAGGCCAAAACCGCGGCCTCGCCTAAAAGCTCCTCAGGAGCGCGGTGTCCAAAAAAAAAACTCGATTCGAATTGTGAATCGAGTTTTTTTTAAAGAAAATCGCAGATTTTTTTTTTTTTTTTTTTATTTTTTAGAAAATCGCCCAGCCCTAGTACCAAGACATTATTTTATTTCTGTAATTGCGCAGGCTATTAAAATCGCCAGCATATTCAAAAAAAAAAAATAGCGCAATTTAGAAGAAATCCCTTTCGTTGATTGCTTACAGCTTTGATGTATTTCCAAGTCAACTCACAGCAAGGACTTTATTCCTGAGTGACTCACTACGCTATTATGAGGGATATAAATGATATGATACGGGTCATTGTGAGATTATGCATGACCCCTAAACCATGGCGTCACCGAATAGGAGGTATTGCTTCATTGTGGCTTTCAAGCTAAGACCCCCCCCCTCCCTTCCCCTCCCCCCATGGAGAGAATGTATTTTTGGTAAACTCTGATTGAATTCTCTGCTTCTATAAAGATCCATAGTCACACGTGTGCACAGCACAAACAATCGCGCCGAGCGTGTGAGCCGGTCTGAAATGCGTTTCATCCCGCGCTTCCTGCGGTGTTAAAAGCTTTTGAGTCCACTGCAAGCGAGAAGACTTGTTAGCGGCAGCTCTTGATGGGTGGTCTTCCTGCTAGCCTACGTCCGGCTTCTTGTTGCTCGGGGATTAATCGCAGGGCATATGGAGGATATTAAAAGGATTAATCATTTCACAGCCCCCCCCCCCCCCCTTTTTGTGTCCTTTCTTTATTTAATAAGGTTGTCGGGCGACTATAGGAGAATGCTCACAATACATTTAACTCATTCAGCTTAAATGTTGGCAAATATTTGCATTGGAATGAATAAAATTCGAATGTTCAAGGTATTTTCGCTGTATCGTGTTTGCTGGTAATAGCGCACACGTGGGCTCATTTATGGAAATCGGCAAAATGTCCGTTCCAACGATAAAAGGACCAACGTGACCCTGGAAGCCGTTGCTGGTTGTTAATAGAGGTCTTTAGCGGAGGTCTCTTGCTCGCTGCAGCAATTGATTGTTGGCATGCGCGGTACTGTTACAGGAGGCTTGCTCTTTGTTATAGGAGCTGATGATGTTGGAATTTAAACAAATTTAAAATATCTGCTCATTTTACCTGTAGCAATATGGACTATAATTGCCACGAACAGTTATTCCCTGCTCTATCTTATACTACATTATCCCTCTAGTGCCCAGCGTTATCAAACTGACATCATATTTGTGAGCCCAACCAAAGGGATTGTGGGATTGGTAGTTCCAACAGACGGCTGTTACCCTGCATGACTATACATTCGGACTACATATCCCAGGGATCTTTGCTACCACCAGGGAGATTGCTGGGAAGAACTATAAAACAAACCAAAGACCCGCCTTGCGGTCTCTTCCTCCTGGGCCTCGTGTGTGAAGGACCTCTTCACACCAGGAGAGTGAGGTCACAGCCTACCGCGCGGTCCACAGCATTCCAAGCCCAACTGAGATGGGATCCAGCATTGCCTGCTGTTTATCGGACTTCTGATCAGCACCGTTTCTACAGGGCAGCTACCCACGCTTTGCGCTCCATAACGGGGGATCATCGCAAGTGGATCTGCAGCCAGGACGCCCATTCCGGAGTCGCTAGCTGGAAGGCGTTGAATCTGCCTGGTCGTTGGTGAGAGGGCCATTGCCCATCTTTGCAAACCTTTCCTTTGTTTCATTGGGACACTGTGCACAGACAGCTTTACCTTGGGAACACTTCACTGCACCATTATTTGAAAATATAATTCTCTTTAGCTACAGTCATCACAAGATATACTACCACTCTGTTAATACACCCTATTGGATACAATTAATGAGCTCCGACTGCCGGTGAAGACCATCAGATCTGCAGCGAGGACATTCTGTCATTGCTACTTAAGGGGCCCTTACACCATCCAAGTTTAGCTGCATCTCTCATTAGGATCAGAGTTTAAACAGGCTGGCCTGGGGTTCTCTTTCAAGAAATGCTGTCAGTATTGCTGCTTAACGTGTTTATCCTTTCAGGTTATGTCAAAGTGGTATTCTACTATACATAAGTGGTATATAATATTCTGTTGTTGTCTTCTGCCTCAACTGACATTTCTTAAGTAGTCATTGGACTGAGTTTGTGCTGTTATCCCAAACTCAGTTGCACCATTACCTCTTTTTACAACCAGACCTTAACTGAAGTATTCAAGTAAACGTTAATAGAATATAAGCGCATTGAGTGTTTTTATTACTTAAAGGTATTGCAATGATGTCTGAACCAAGAGTGTCAGGTGGGTTGGAAGGTTCATGAGGTCATGGCGATGGAGATGAGCAGGTAAATCCAAGCAGTCTCCTAGGGGGTCGTGCTACATACCCTAAGGCTTGGTACAGGTGCTTCCCCGCGTCATGTGTAGGGCAGCCTATTCATTTTATTGGGCTGCCCTATTTGTGAGAAACGCCAAAAAGTCCTTGACTCTTTTCCGAAAACTTGCCGCACTGAACCACCTGATGCTGCAGCACCAAGCGGTTTGGCATGCAGTTTTGCAGATGCGTGGGGGTGCCATTACCAGTTAAATGGCACCCCATGTTTCTAATGCATAGGGCAGCCCAATGAACTGAGTAGGCTGCCCTATGCATGAGAAACACAGAAAATAAGTTTCTGACTATTTTGAAAACATGGCGAACTGAAACACCTGACTCTTTTTTTTTTTTTTTTTTGAAAATGTGAACTGAACCACCTAGTGTTGGGGCACCATGGTACACGTGCCACCAAGCACGGGGGCGCTTCTGTGTGCCTTGTGTAGGGCAGTCTATCCATTTCATTGCGCTTCTTTATGCGTGAGAAACACGGAAGAGTCCCTAATTCTTTTCCGAAAACGTGCCGCACTGAGCCACCTGGTGTTGCAGCAGCACGTGGTTTGGCATTTCAGATGTGCGGGGTGCCATTAACAATTAATGGCGCCGCCGCGCATCTGCTAAATGGAAACTTGATTCTGTGTGAATGCATTGAGATAAAAGAAACCTGCTGCCTTTTTAGAACCACTTTAAACACTATTGATTCATAAAAGCAGTTATTATACTCACAAACAAAAAAGTGCACAAGCGTATCAATATATTCAAAATCACAAACACCAACTCTGTAGCACTTGTTTCCCATCATGGGAATAGGACATCCAGGTCCAACTATGGCAGATCTGTTGCGAGGGGTAACCCCTCTTCATCAGAGCCTGATGATGCTAATGAACCTGATGATGGAGCTTCTTGGTTCTGATGACGGGGGTTACACCTTGAAACGCGTCAACCATATTCAACCTGAATGGCTGCTTCTTATGTTGGGAAACAAGTGCTACAGATTTGGCAATTGTAACTTTGAATACCCGTATTTATCGGTGTATAACACGCACAGGCGTATAACACGCACATTCATTTTAAGAGGGAAGTTTCAGGAAAAAAACCTTAAATTTTAAATAAGGAACTTTAAAGCAAAATAAGGGTCAGTGCCCATCTGCAGCCTCACCATTGCCATCAATGCAGCCTGATCAATGCCCATCTGCAGGCTCACAAGTGCCATTAATGCAGCCTCATCAGTCCACATCAATGCAGCCTCACTATTGCCATCAATGCAGCAGCCTCACCATTGCCATCAGTGCAACCTGATCGATGCCCATCTGCAGCCTAGAGGGGACAGTGAATCTCCTATGATAGAACAGTGGTCCAATGGCGGCACAGGAGACGGGACTTCCTATTACAGAGGCCACCAAGTAAACAGGAGATTCTCACTGTATGTAATCTGACGGCGCTCGTTCCGCCCCCTCCGAGGCAGCTAAAATTGAAGTATTGGCGTGTAAGACGCACACGCTATTTGCACCCGATTTGCATGGTGAAAAAGTGAGTGTTATACGCCAATAAATACAGTATATTGATATGCTTGCAAACTCATTTGTTTATGAGTATAATCATTGCTTTTTTGAGCCAGAGGGAACTAGAAGGGACACGCATGCAGGGCACAGGCAGCCAGAGGGGTTGGGCATT
The DNA here is from genome assembly GCA_037952925.1 of Lithobates clamitans. NCBI lineage: Eukaryota > Metazoa > Chordata > Amphibia > Anura > Ranidae > Lithobates > Lithobates clamitans. The sequence goes on from JBBGZY010000705.1 coordinate 2,318,162, forward strand.
CACAGTGATGTTTGGAGTCATGGGGCGCAAAGAGAATCCCGGAGGTTGTGCTTGTAAACACTGCAAAATTGTGAGTATTTCTAAAAGGAGAAGTCCAGCCAAAGCTCGTTTGGCTGGGCTTCTCCTATGGATCACAGGAGTGCAATCCGTGCACTCAAGTCCGCTCTCTGCTGACATCACAGAAATTAGTTCAGGCACCATGTCATCCCGACAATGGCAGTCGGGAACCGCCAGGTGCTTGGACTGACACCCGTCTCAACCTCTCAGCGAGCCACTGAGAGCCTGAGACGGTCATTCCCCACCCCTCCACAGCTCAGCGCTCCAGTGAGTGAGGAGGAGCAGAGCAGGAGAACCGCTGATTGACAGTCAGCAGCTCTCCGCCCGGGGAGCTGTAAGAACCGAGCCATCGGTGATGTTCGATCGCTCAGTTCTCAGTGCAGAGGAGCCGGGGGACAGATGCAGCATCCACCTAGGTAAGTATGATACTAAAAAAAAATAAAAAACAATCCCATAGTTCTCTTTAAATTAACCAGATTTTGCTCTCAGTTCAACTTCTGCTTGGAGATTTTAGTACTCTTAACGATCGCTCGTGGTAAATTTCTGCCAGAGGTTTCTCACTCTATAAACCGCCTAGTCGTGAGTTTTGAAATTGCATAGACATTTCATTAGAGGCCTTCCAGGAACAGATTTAGTCCTTTCTTTTTGAATTTAAATGAACCCAAGTTTTTTTGTTTTTTTTATGGTTCAGTAAAAACATTTTGAATGCTTGGTTGGGCGTATCTCCTGTATCTTTTGTTGAAGTTGAATTTATAATTACCTGGTATTGTATTAGTCTCCCTTCTAAAAAAAAAAATCCTTTTAGAAATACTTTGTGGCGTCAGATGATCTGTCACGTTATGCATTACTTGAATGTGTCTGAATTCTCTGAATTCTTTTGAGAAGTGTAAGTAAATCATATTGCGCATTGGACAAACTAGGAGCTGAAATATTACCCATACGTTTGTGTTATTCCCAGGTTGCTGCTTAAATGTTGGGGAATTTTTTTTTTTTTTTTTTGTTGCCATAAGACAGGAGTGATAAAAGACAAGTAATAATGCGGGGTGATTGATGTTCTCTGTTCTGAGTCCCAGTTTTAACAGAACACCCAGCCTGAAAGAGTGATGTATTGTAATCTCCGGGAACAGAACGCGATTACAAACCACTGGGGCTTTGATGTTCAACAGGGGGTTGCAATTAAAGATGCATTATTCTTCATTTTCTGTTTTTCTTCTTTTTTTTTTTTTTTCTTACTTTTTTTAAATGTATAAAATGTTTGACATAAATTTCCCCATCACAGTTGCCTTCTATTTCAATTTTGAATGTAGTTCTACTGCAAATACACTTCGTTTTCTGCCTCCTGGCACCTTCACGACTGGTATTTAGGTGGGGGAAATCTGGAAATAACCTTACTGGCACAGCTGAGGTCCTCCAACTTTGTACTAGATTGTTCACAGTTCCTTGTGCCTCCTCTACAATTTCATAGCCCTGCTGCTCTCCCGTAGGAGAAGCCGCTGATGAACCAGTAACATCAGCATTATGGCAAGGCTTCCTAAATTCCAACTCGAGACTGGAAAAAAAAAAAAAATGATATAAAAAAAAAAAATTAAGAAAAAGAAAAATCTATATTTAAAAGTAAATATTCATTGTTACAGCAGTTGAATAAAAAAATGCATAGGGGATGCCCACCCTATTTCTGTTGCTGCCCCCTGCAGACTCACATATTTAATGTGACTTCTATTTAATCTTGAATGACCCCTATCGCCATTCAACCCACTTCCTGTGACCCCCAGAGTGTCAAGGCTCCACCCTCTGTGGGGTATGTCATCAAGCCGCCCTGGGATCAAGGGAGTATGATGCAGTCAGTGATGCCACTCTGGCACTCGGGACCCACCCATGGCAGCAGGAATAAAAGAAGGGGAAGAAGCTTAATGATGGCACAACCCTGGACCGAGTGAAGTAAGGGTATGTATGCAAATGTAAAAAAAAACAAATAATTGGTGATTGGGCTGCTCTAGGTTAGTGGATTGGTAGCTTGGGTGCCACCTTTCTTACCTGTTATATAGGGTTGTTAGTTCAGTTACTTGCCTGCCCAGTGAATCCAGCAATGCCCTGCTGCAGTCTACCTCTGGTGTCATCAGGAACAAAGCCCATGCTGCAATCTCCCTCTAGTGTCAACAGGAACCCAGGTTCCTCTTACAGGTTTGGGCAGCTGGCCCAGATGATAAACACCAGGCCTACCCACTGGCCGCTGTAGGTGGGGGTCTCCTGGGACATGTGACATATGTGGATATGTGACATACATAACCAGGAAGCTGCATGCGCAGGTACACATCATTCTCACCTAGGCGAGAATGGCAAGAGTGGGTGTGGGGGGGGGGGGCTTTTTTTTTTTTTATTTTACATGTCTATTTCATATTGTAGAGGATGGGGGATTGCAGATAGGAAAACACTTGTGGGACTGAAGGTCCACTTTAAGAACACTCTGCAGATTTACAATACCAAAAAGAGAGTTTCCCCCATAGCAATGTCATGGTAATCCTACTGGGAAAAAATTTGCTACTAGGGTCACAGTCTATATTGTAACAGGATGTCTGTCCAAAGAGAGGGAATACCCCCCCCCCCCCAGTTTGACTCAGACTCAGTAAAAACCTCACAAAAACCCTTTCCCTCTCTGACCAAAAAGAAAGTTTAGTTGCAGTTGGGTTTTTAAAGAGACAGTGTCACTTTAATCATTCAGTATAAAGCAACTGGACCTGTGTAAAGCCCCCATACTCTCTGATTTTCACCTCTTTAGCAATCCCCTACCACTCCTCTATTGCAGCTGCTGCAAAATACCCATTGCTTCTCTGTATAGGGAAGCATGTGTCTTCACCCCCCCCAATTATACAGGACATGGGACTAGCGGGTAGTCAATGATGTCACATTCTGTCTGGAGGAGGCAGAGGTCTCCACTCTCTCTAGGCTCTATACTCTTTATTACTTTTCAGGCCACTGTTGTTTTCTTAAGCCACAAGCAGCAAGAAGAGAGGCAGCCAAGTCACATCTCGAGGCTCACTCCACCGTCGTTTGACGATGCTGGCACTTGAGTGGCCAATCATCAAGCAGCAGCGTTGTCACAAGGACATACTCGCCATTGGCCCAATGTAAGCAGTTGGTGGGGCCACCATAGCCTTTTCCCTGCATGAACAAAAGCACAGATATGCTTTAAAGCAGAACTAAACTCTCTGAGTCCTAATGATCTATTTTGAATCCTTATGCTGCTCGCTTCCTGGTTTTTGGCCTAGGCCAAAAATGATGTCCTACATCCCTGGAGTCTTCATGGGCATTTTCTTCCTTTATTCTGGAGGAGAGTGTTTTTTAGCTAAGCACACCCTTCTTCCTGCATGCCTGAGCCAATGGATTCCAGGAAGTAAATGGTACATGGATTGGCTGCCCTTACTCAAGATGGCCCCAGCTAGAAATGCATTGGGGGTGGGGGGGCTAGTTCAAAGCAATGTCTAAACAAAAAAAATATAGCACGGAGCCATGAATGGATGAGTGAATTTGCTCTGCATGTTAAAAATGAGTTCAGTGGCATTTTCAGCTTGTTCTGCTCAGATATAGTTTACCGTATATACTCGAGTATAAGTCGAATTTTTCAGCACTTTTTCTGTGCTGAAAGTGCCCCCCTCGACTTATACTCGAGTCAAGCACTTTTCTGCAGAAAAAAATTTCATTTTCCGAACCGACTTTGGGGCCACGTATCTCAGGGCCACTTGGTGCTAGAAACCCCAAATTTGGTATGCAAAGCCAGTGGACCTGGTACCACAACATATCCAAAGCTGAAGTTCCTAGCACTAAGTGGGCCCGAGATACGCTGCCCCAAAATTGGTTTGGAAAATGTCATTCTCTGCTGCAGAAAAGTGCTTGACATTTTCTGAACCGACTTTGGGGCCCCATATCTCAGGGCTACTTGGTGCTAGGAACCCCAAATTTGGTATGCAAACCCAGTGGAACTGGTTCCATAAGTTATCCAAAGCTGAAGTTCCTAGCACTAAGTGACCCCGAGATACGGGGCCCCAAAACTGGTTCGGAAAATGTCATTCTCTGCTGCAAAAAAGTGCTTGACATTTTCTGCTTGACGATTTTTGGGGCCCTGTATCTCGGGGCCACTTGGTGCTAGAAACTCCAGCTTTGGAAATTTCATGGTGCTAGTTCCACTGGGTTTGCACACCAAATTTGGGGTTCTTAGCACTAAGTGGCCCCAAGATACGGGGCCCCAAATTCGGTCAACTGTGTCTATCTGCAGCAATGTCATTTCGGGACCCTTTGGGCTCAGAGACCCCAAATTTTGGCTGCAGCTAGGGGGCATCTAGGAACCCTTAACTGCCCAAGTTTGAAGTTCAGGGGACCTATGGCTGCAAATGGGCACAGTGAGGCATGCAAATGGGCACAGTGATGCTGCAAATGGGCATTGTTGACCCTCTTTTCCACTTACAGTAGCTGTGCATTTCTCACCCTCGTCTTATACTCGGGTCAATAAGTTTTTCCCATTTTTTTGTGGTAAATTAGGGCCTCGACTTATACTCGGAACGACTTATACTCGAGTATATATGGTAGTTCAGCTTTAACTCTATATAGCTCACCAAACTTATTCAATAAAGCATTGACAAAAGCAGTCATTTCTCATGGCCCTTTAAAAAAAACAAGGTTTTCGTTTTAATTTCTTTTGAGGAATATGCAAATGAAGCCCCCTCCGCTTCTTTAATATTTTATGAGTTCAAGGAGACGCATCTTTATGGCAAGTAATTGCACCTTGCTCCCCATGACAGTGTGAGTGCTTTGTGTGTCTTGTCACACACTCCAGTTAATGTGATTATTCAGCTGTAATTACTCATCGCTGCAAACGGGTCACACTCCCAGAAGTCCCCCTGCGGAAACCTATTGGCAACGCCAATGCTGCGGCTTCCAGCCGAGGGGGTGGGATGAGAACGGGTTGTTAATGGGGCTTTGTCTGATGTTCGGCCTCATGTGCTCCTGGATGTTCCCATTGCAAAGGCTGTTGAAGTCTAATTTCATTTTTTTACTATTTGCCTATAATATAATGTATTCGCTGTATGGGCTTTGCTTCTATGGTGTTATTTAAAGAGCAGCTTGAGGCAATACATAATGTTATTCCGTGAACAGTCGCTGCTTTCCAGGAAGCGTTGCTGCAAAGCTTAATTTCAGAAAAAGCTCTTATTTTTGTTTTAATTAAATTCCAATTCAATTAAATTTTTGCATTATGGAGACCCCCCCATCACCTTTAATACAAAAAAAAAATTCATCCTATTTTCGAAAGGTCTTCAGGCCGGTAGCATAACCTCACAGGTCCCTTTACCTCTGGCGGTGGGCATGTCCTGAATGCTCCAGAGACCGAACGCTTTTCCCTTACTCGGCAAGGTAATCCGCACAAAAGGGGCCTATACAAAATAGAGTCTGTAGATCACTCTTTATATTCGTAAAATTTAAAGTGCAGCAGTCCTATGAGGCTTCGTGTACACTTGGCCAAGTTGTACCATGGCTGTGGGAAGCCGGAAAATCGCGCCACGATTTTGCCGTGTTTTTTGTGGTTTCCTGCGGCCAGCGGTCAAAACATTCCTATCCTGAATGCGATTCTTCCATGTTCAGGAGAGGGAGTTTGAGGGAGGTTGAACCTCCCCTAACTGCAACAGCTCCTAAATGACCCTAAAAGCCTATGTGTACATGGACACATAGGCTTTTATGTAGTTGAGTTTAGAAGCTTTGGGAAAAAAAAAATAAAAAAAGCCAAAAGCTCCCAATCTCAAGTTAAGAAGCTGTAGTGTACATGAAGCCTTAGGCTGGCCATACATCATACAATTTTCTTTTAGATTTTCCAAAACCATATAATATGAGATCACATCTAAACACTTTCAATTTTTAAGCAATGAGGCCGGCCCTTGCACATAGTTGAAGGTAAATCTGAAGGAAATTGAATAAGAAGTGTGTTTTAATATGTGGCCAGCTTAAGGGATACTCAGCGACATTTCAAGCCATGATGGCTCTTCTTCATGCCCAGAGTGCATATGAAGGATTTTAAATTATGTACAGCTGCACTTTGAATTTAAAGAGAAGATTTACTGAATCAATTTAGTATAATGCCCCGTACACACGGTCGGATTTTCCGACGGAAAATGTGCGACCGGGGCGTGCTGTCGGAAATTCCGACCGTGTGTGGGCTCCATCGGACTTTTTCCATCGGATTTTCCGACACACAAAGTTTGAGAGCAGGCTATAAAATTTTCCGACAACAAAATCCGTTGTCGGAATTTCCGATCGTGTGTACACAAATCAGGCGCACAAAGTGCCACGCATGCTCAGAATAAATAAAGAGATGAAAGCTATTGCCTGCTGCCCCGTTTATAGTCCCGACGTACGTGTTTTACGTCACCGCGTTCAGAATGATCGGATTTTCTGACAACTTTGTGTGACCGTGTGTATGCAAGACAAGTTTGAGCCAACATCCGTCGGAAAAAATCCTAGGGTTTTGTTGTCGGAATGTCCGATCAATGTCCGACCGTGTGTACGGGGCATAAGTCTTATGTGCAGATCACCTTACTGGAGAGTTGGTCAAGAAAGTGGTTTTGGGGCAGATAAGGTGGTCATTGCACCAGGAACTTGTTGAACAGGCTTGCTGTGTGCTGTAACTTGTACTGGACTAGTGGTGGCGCTGTGTGTGTATGTGTATATATATATATATATATATATATATATATATATATATATATATATATATATATATATATATATATATATATATATATATATATGTATATGTATACACAGTGATCAGAATAAATGAGTACACCCCTTTTTGAAAAGTAAGATTTGAATCAATAGCTCAATGAACACGAGAACAATTTCCAAAATGTTGACAAAACTGAGATTCATAGGACATTTGTTTAGCTCATTACATTAAAGTATGGTACTAATATAACTTAGATTACAAAATCTTCACTCAAATTAGTTGATGTAAAAATTAATACACCCCACAACAAAAACTACTCCATCTAGTATTTTGTATGACCTCCCTGATTTGTAAGGACAGCACCAAATCTTCTAGGACTGGAATGAACAAGTTGGCGACATATTGCAAAATCTATCTTTTTCCATTCTTCAAGAACAACCTCTTTTATAGCCTGGATGCTGGATGGAGAGTGATGTTCAACTTGTCTCTTCAGCATTCCCCATAGGTGTTCCCTGATTAGGTTCAGATCAGGAGACATACTTGGCCACTGAATCACTTTCACCCTGTTCTTCTTTAGAAATGCTTCAGTGGCCTTAGATGTGTGCTTTGGATCGTTGACATGTTGGAAAAGTGCACGACGACCAAGAGCACGGGGTGATGGTAGCATCTTCTCTTTCAATATATAGCAGTACATCTGTGAATTCATGGTACCATCAATGAAATGCAGCTCCCTGACACCAGCAGCACTTGTGCTGCCCCACAGAAAGACACTGCCACCACCACGTCTCACTGTAGGCACCATGCATTTTTGTTTGCACTCCTCACCATACAGTTTTGAAGCCATCTGTTCTCTTTGTCTCATTACTTCAGAGTACAGAGTCCCAGTAGTCTTCTTCTTTTTCAGCATGGGCCCTGGCAAATTATAGGTGGGCTTTTTTTGTGCATGGGCTTTAGGAGAGGCTACCTTCAAGGACGACACATATGCATGCCATTCTTTTCCAGTGTACGCCGTATTGTGTCACGGGAAAGAATCACCCCAGTTTGGCTTTGTTCTTCCTTAGCTAACTGCAGTGAACTTGCATGGCAATTTTCTTCAACCCTTCTCATCAGAAGATTCTCCTGTCGAGGTTGTTGGCTTCCATGGACGGCTTGGACTTCTCTGTGAGATAGTTGCAGTTCCATCTTTTGGTTAAATTTTTGCATCACTTTTGCTACAGTATTCTGATTCTATGTGTGTGTGTTAGTGTGTGTGTATGTATGTACAGTGGGGACGGAAAGTATTCAGACCCCCTTAAATTTTTCACTCTTTGTTATATTGCAGCCATTTGCTAAAATCATTTCATCTCCTCATTCATCTTTCCCTTGATTGCAACCAGTCGTCCTGTCCCTGCAGCTGAAAAACACCCCCACAGCATGATGCTGCCACCACCATGCTTCACTGTTGGGACTGTATTGGACAGGTGATGAGCAGTGCCTGGTTTTCTCCACACATACCGCTTAGAATTAAGGCCAAAAAGTTCTATCTTGGTCTCATCAGACCAGAGAATCTTATTTCTCACCATCTTGGAGTCTTTCAGGTGTTTTTTAGCAAACTCCATGCGGGTTTTCATGTGTCTTGCACTGAGGAGAGGCTTCCGTTGGGCCCCTCTGCCATAAAGCCCCAACTGGTGGAGGGCTGCAGTGATGGTTGACTTTCTACAACTTTCTCCCATCTCCCGACTGCATCTCTGGAGCTCAGCCACAGTGATCTTTGGGTTCTTCTTTACCTCTCTCACCAAGGCTCTTCTCCCTCGGTAGCTCAGTTTGGCTGGACGGCCAGCTCTAGGAAGGGTTCTGGTCGTCCCAAACGTCTTCCATTTAAGGATTATGGAGGCCACTGTGCTCTTAGGAACCTTAAGTGCAGCAGGAATTTTTGTGTAACCTTGGCCAGATCTGTTCCTTGCCACAATTCTGTCTCTGAGCTCTTCAGGCAGTTCCTTTGACCTCATGATTCTCATTTGCTCTGACATGCACCGTGAGCTGTAAGGTCTTATATAGACAGGTGTGTGGCTTTCCTAATCAAGTCCAGTCAGTATAATCAAACACAACTGGACTCAAATGAAGGTGTAGAACCATCTCAAGGATGATCAGAAGAAATGGACAGCACCCGAGTTAAATATATGAGTGTCACAGCAAAGGGTCTGAATACTTAGGACCATCTGATATTTCAGTTTTTCTTTTTTAATAAATCTGCAAAAATGTCAACAATTCTGTGTTTTTCTGTCAATATGGGGTGCTGTGTGTACATTAATGAGGAAAAAAATGAACTTAAATGCTTTTAGCAAATGGCTGCAATATAACAAAAAATGAAAAATTTAAGTAAGTCTGAATACTTTCCGTCCCCACTGTATGTCTGTCTGTCTGTCTGTCTGTCTGTCTGTCTGTCTGTCTGTCTGTCTATCTATCAATATATTTATCTAGATAGATAGATATAGATCTATCTATATATATCTATATGATATCTAATTTTTTTATTTATTTTAAAGGGCAAGTTCACCTTTTGTAACCTGTTACACCCATTTTCACAGTGTAACATGTAACATTTTACAGATGCACGGGCTCCCAATCCCCAGTTCTGCAAAAAACGCAGCATGCAGGGCTTCATCCATTTACAGTGTTGTGTGAATGGAAAAACTACAAGGTCCAACAGCCTTTGGGGCTGTCTGCTTGTTGTTTTCAATAAACTACCACGGCGGGATGTCCGGGGCAGCAGATACACTGGCAGATCTTCTGGAGACCTGCATGGCATCAGCGATCTACTGATCGCTGGTACAATGCTTTACAGGCGGAAAAGAAAAAAAAAAAAGAAATAAATGCACATTTCTTTACATGTAAAAAAAATTGTGCATTTATTATTTTTTTCAAAAAAGTGAACTTATCCTTTAAGTTTTTGCCTTTGTAAAGCATTTAATAAACTAGTTTGTATGTGTGTATGTTGTAAGTAAAATTTGAGTCGCCTTTTAACACCCAGGGATTTTACCACACATCAGAGAATTCCAGTTCTTATCTATCCTGTTCACACCAATGCAACCGCTTCCATGAGACTTGGAAGAAGGTGGGCGCTTCTTTTGGTGCAACATAGACTTAAATGGGAGTGCATGAAAATGTACAAATACAATGCTGTGAAAAAGTATTTGCCCCCTTTCTGATTTTAAATTTTTATTTTTGCATATTTGTCACACTTAAATGCCTCAGATCATCAAACAAACTTCATTATTACACAAAGATACCCAGAGTGAATACAAAATACAGTTTTTACATGATGGTTTCATTAATTAAGGCAAACAAGCTGTCCAAACCTGCCTGGCTTTATGTGAAAAAGTAATTGCCCCCAAACCTAACAACTGGTTGTGCCACCCTTGGTGACAACAACTGCAATCAAGCATTTGCGATAACTGGCAAAGAGTCTTTCACATCGCTGTCGAGCAATTTTGGCCCACTCTTCTTTGCAGAATTGTTTTAATTCAGCCACATTGGAGGGTTTTCCAGCATGAACGGCCTGTGTAAGGTCATGATATAACATCCCAATTGGATTTAAGTCCGGGCTTTGACTAGGCCACTCCAAAGCCTACATTTTGCTTTATTTGAACCATTTGGAGGTGGACTTGCTGTTGTGTTTCAGATCATTGTCCTGCTGCTTAACCCAAGTGAACTTGAGCTTGCGGTCATGAACTGATGGCCGGGCATTCTCCTTCAGGATTTTCTGGTAGAGCTCAGAATTCATGGTTCCATCAGTTTTGGTAAGTTGTCCCGGTCCTGAAGCTGCAAAGCAGCCCCAGACCACCACGCTACCACCACCATGTCTGACTGTTGGTATGATGATCTTGTTATGAAATGCTGTATTAGTTAAATGCCAGATGTAACAGGACGCACACCTTCCAAAAAAGGTACATGTTCGTCTCATCAGTCTTGGGGATAATGAAGATGTTTTTTGGTAAATGTGAGATGAGCCTTTGTGTTCTTTTTGGTCAGCAGTGGCTTTGGTCTTGGAACTCTCCCATGGATTCCATTTTTCCCCAGTCTCTTTCTTATTGAATCATGAGCACTGATCTTACCTGAGGCAAGTGAGGACTGCAGTTCTTTTAGATGTTCTGGGTTCTTTTGTGACCTCCTGGATGAGACGTCGTCATGCTCTTGGAGTAATTTTTGTAGGCCGGCCACTCCTGGGAAGGTTCACCACTGTTCAAAGTTATCTCCATTTGTGGATAATGGCTCTCCCCGTGGTTCACTGGAGTTCCAAAGCCTTAGAGATGGCTTTGAAACCCTTTCTAGACCGATACATGTACATTACTTTGTTTCTAATTTGTTTTTGATTTTTTTTAGATTGTGGCATGATGTGAGGCCTTTTGTGATCTGTTATGCCGCGTACACACGAGCGGACTTTTTGACCGGACTGGTCTGATGGACTGAGCCCGGCGGACAATCCAATCATTTGTGGGCTTCATCGGACCTTCAGCGGACTTTTCCAGTTGGAAAATCTGACGGACTTTAGATTTGAAACATGCTTCAAATCTTTCCGACGGACTCGAGTCCGGTTGAAAAATCCGCTCGTCTGTATGCTAGTCCGACGGACGAAAACCCACACTAGGGCAGCTATTGGCTACCGGCTATCAACTTCCTTATTTTAGTCCGGTCGTACGCCATCACGTACGAATCCGTCGGACTTTGGTGTGATGGTGTGTAGGCAAGTCCGTTCATTCAAAAGTCCGTCGGACCAGTCCGGTCGAAAAGTCCGCCCGTGTGTACGCGGCATCAGCGTGCTTTACTTTGTCAGACAGCTTCTATTTATGTGATTTCTTGATTCAACAGGTCTGGCACTTATCAGGGTGTGGCAAGTGAAATTTAACTTCAGCTTTCCAAAAAATTGTGGTTAATCACAGTTCATTCAAGATTCAGCATGGGAGGGGGCAATTGCTTTTTCACATAGGGCCAGGCAGTTTTGAACAGCTTTTTTCGCTTAATAAATGAAATAATGATTTAAAAACTGCATCTTGGATTTATTGGGGTCATTTTTGTGTAATATTAAAATTAGTTTGATGATCTGAATCATTTAAGTGTGAGAAGTATGCAAAAAAAAATAAAAAATCAGGAAGGGGCAAATACTTTTTCACAGCACTGTAAATGATCTCTATTAGATGTTTTGGCCCTTGTATGGGCATAACCAGTGTTATCCCCTTATAAAAAAAAAATCAATAAAACCGATTGCAACAGAAAACGTGTGAAAAGTGTGCATAACTCACATGAAAATACAGAAGCACAAGTGTGAATGAAAGCTTAATGCAGGGAGTATCCATGACATGGGATTCACAGAACATTATGGCTTTAAAGAAAGAGCACAATGGAAGCTGCACGCTTTCAGACACTCTCTCTGATTCACAATTCAGGCTCAGTAAACAGGATATAAGAAGAAACTGGAACCGGATAATAGTCCCCATACATGCTATGCTGTCAGCCCAACTGTTTGCAGTTTCCATCAGGGGCTTCACATGACAGGGTGACAACACTGAAGCACGGCTGGAAGTCGGACAGGGTGTTGTCACCCATGCTTGACTGTAGCAATGGTGTTCTTAGGGTCAAAGTCAGCATTTTTGTTCCTCCAAACATGGCATCTCCCCCTCCCCAAGAAGGCACATGTACAGTCATGCCAGTGACCATCTAAATGATTCAGAGAAGGATTGGGAGAAAGTTCTGTGGTCAGATGAGACCAAAATTGAGCTCTTTGGCATTAACTCGACTCGCCATGTTTGGAGGTCGAAAAATACTGACTATGACCCTAAGAACACCATCCCTACAGTCAAGCACTGAGGTGGAAACATGATGCTCTGGGGTTGTTTCTCTGCTAAAGGTACAGGCCGAGTTTGCCGCATTGAAGGGCCAATAGATGGGGCCATGTATTGTAAAATCTTGGATGAGAACCTTCTTCCCTCAGCCAGAACACTGAAGATGGGTTGTGGATGGGTCTCCCACAAAAAAAAAAAAAGTCGCAGTTGGAGTAAAAAGAAGGCGCTGGCTGCATTCTCCGCCTGTCTCTATGACTTTATGGACTTCAGCAGACAAAGTAAGTGACGCCATTAGGCCGTCCTTTTTCTATTTTCCATGCATTGTGTGCTTTAAAATAAAAGAAAGGAAGATTGTTTTTTTCCAGGAAACGATCTTAAGATAGGAGAGTGATTTAACACAAGCCGTTGACGCATCTCGTCATCTAAATTGAGATGCATTTAACCGCTAAGCTGCTTGCGGTCCTGATCATCCTACGCGTTTAATTCTACCTAAAATCACTCTGGCTGTCTCTCATTGACAGATTTGTCGTGAAGCAGCTGCAGCATTGTCACTTCCCCCATGAGAGATGGCTTGTGTTTCCTGCTAGCACCCTCCCATCACTAATTCCTCATTGTTTCTACCGCGCTCAGTGCTTTCCCAGCATGCACCGGCCCCCGTGCTGGGCGCTGGAGAACATCGCTTCTCCCACCGCTGGCTTCTTATACCTGGGTGACAGCCTGCAGTCAACTGACTTTTTTTTTCTTTGAACAAACTGTATTAATTAAAATACCTCCTGCTAGGTTTTTCAGGCAAACGTAACTCACGTAGCTGGCATCTTTAGAAAACTGTTTTTGTGTATGCAAAAAAAAAAAAAGTATGGCGAGGTTTTTCCATGCGATTATCTATTGTTTGTTGTCGCTGAATGGTGGTTAACCACTTCGGCTCTTACTCTCCTACACCGCCTATGGACCAGAGCAATATTTTATATCTACAGTAAAACCTCGGATTGCAAGTAACGCGGTTTACAAGCGTTTTGCAATACGAGCTGTTTTAAAAAAAAAACAAAAAAAAAAACCCCTGACTCGATTTGCGAGCGTTGTCTCGCAAGACGAGCAGGATTCAAGCCTCTGGGGTGTGCAGTACTGCATGTGGCCAGAGGTGGGGGGGGCGCCGATGACGCTCAGAAACACTCCATTTCCGAGTGTCTCTGAGTGTTTCAGAGTGTCTCCGGCACCCCCCCACCTCTGGCCACATGCGGTACTGCATACACTACCGTATTTCCCCGTCTTATATTCATTTTGGCAACAAAAGACACAGTAGGGCTTATTTTCAGGGTAGGCCTTACCATGTAATGTGATGTCTTCTCTCCCCCCTCTCCCTCCCTGCCCGTCAGGAATCCCCAGTGTGTACCGAGTTAAAATGCTTGTAAAATCCTATAATCCACTCTATTACAGTAGTATATAATGTACAATGTGTGTGTTTCTGTAATATAAATGTGCCAAATACCTTCGTTATAGTGCCGCTCGATACTTCCGTGACCCACTGGAGCTCTCTTCCCTGCTTCGAGCACTGCAGGGGGGCGGGCTGTACCGAAGGTATTTGGCACAATTATATTCCAGAAACACACACATTGTATATACTCAAGAAATATAGTGGATTATAGGATTCTACAAGCATTTTAAACTAGGGCTTATTTTCAGGGTAGGGCTTGTATTGCAGCCCTCCTGGAAAATAATGCTAGGTCTTATTTTCAGGGTTGGTCTTATTTTCGGGGAAACACAGTAGCAGTGACACTGAAACAAATTATCTGAGTCTCCATTGATTCCTATGGGGAAACTTTCTTTAATATACAAGTGCTTTGGATTACAAGCATGCTTCTGGAATGGATTATGGTCGTAATCCAAGGTACTACTATATATCTTTTATTTTATAGGATTATTGTCTAGTAAAAATGTTTTATTTTTTTATGCAAGCCATAAAGGTAATACAATTAAAAAAAAAAAACTTTTTTCTGCTTTTATTAATTAATGTTTAAAAAAAAATATTAAGCTGACCACCCCCCCCCCCCCTTCTCCTCTGGACACATGCGGTACTGCATACACTACCCTGTTTCCCCGAAAATAAGCCCGGGTCTTATATTCATTTTGGCAACAAAATACACAGTAGGGCTTATTTTCAGGGTAGTTATTACCATGTAATGTGATGTCTTCTCTCCCCCTCTCCCTCCCTGCCTGTCAGGAATCCCCAGTGTGTACCGAGTTAAAATGCTTGTAAAATCCTATAATCCACTCTATTACAGTAGTATATAATGTACAATGTGTGTGTTTCTGTAATATAAACGTGCCAAATACCTTTGTTAGAGTGCCCCTCGATACTTCCGTGACCCGCCGGGGCTGTACCGAAGGTATTTGGCACAATTATATTACAGAAACTCACACATTGTACATTATATACTCTAGAGTGGATTATAAGATTCTACAAGCATTTTAAACTAGGGCTTATTTTCGGGGTAGGGTTTATATTGCAGCTCTCCTGGAAAATAACGCTAGGTCTTATTTTTGGGGTAGGTCTTATTTTCGGGGAAACACGGTAGCACTGACACTGGAATTCATTATCTGAGTCTCCGTTGATTCTTATGGGGAAGCTCTCTTTAATATATGAGTGCTTTGGATTACAAGCATGCTTCTGGAACGGATTATGCTCGTAATCCAAGGTACTACTTTATATATCTTTGTTTTTTTTTTTTTTTTTAAGGACTATTGTCTAGTAAAAAATATTTTATTTTTTTATGCAAGCCATAAAGGTAATACAATTTAAAAAAAAAATTTTTTTCTACTTTGATTAATGTTTAAAAAAAATATTATTAAGCTGGCCACACTACTATTAGAATTTCAAACTTCATTCGATGACGTGACGAACGGCGTTAGAAAATACTTTAACTTTTTATTTGCTTTTAACACTTGATTTTTAAATGACAGTAGTTTCCCAAAATGAATACTTACCTGAGCCCCAACTCTGTCTAGCGATGTCCACGAGTCGGCAGTCCAAGACTTTCCCTCCTGATTGGCTGAGACACGGCAGAGGCACCATTGGCTCCCACTGCTGTCAATCAAAGTCAGTCAGCCAGGAGAGAGGGGGGGGTGGGGCCGGGCCACAGCTCTGTGTCTGATTGGACACATGGAGCTGTGACTCTGCTCCGGTGCCCGCCCCATAGCAAACTGCTTGCTGTGGGGACACTCGACAGGACCTCCAGCCAGAGACACAAGAAGAGGAGAATCCGGGCTGCTCTGTGCAAATCCACTGCAACAGAGCAGGTAAGTATAACATGTTTATTATTTTTATTGAAGAAAAAACACCAAACTTTACAATCACTTTAATTTGCAGGGATTTCCTCTCACTTCCTGTTTGGCTATGGGACAGGAAGTAAAGGGAAATCTGCCCAATGGGACACAGATGGGGGGAAAAAAAAGTCTGTTAGGGGTTATAACCCTCCCTTGCTCTATCCAAAATATAAAAAAAAAAAAAACAGTTTTGCCTATAGTTCTATTTTAAGGTGTGACATGTTGGGGTTTTGTAGCTCAGTGGTGGTGTCAAAAGAGTTTACTCCACGCCAGAAATAGGTTTAGGGCTTTCCTGCCCACTTTTATTTAAAAGAACGTCAAAACGTTCAAAGGGGGGGGGGGGGAGGGTTCTCACCATCAATACGAACCAAACATGACATTCAGCCTCCACGCTCTCTTGGCAGCTTTATTGCTCTGATTTAGGCTATGTTTCCACTAGTGCGACTTTTCATGCGACTTGGGACTGAAAAGTCGCATGACAAATAGTACCCCATGATTTCCAATGAGTATCGTACATATCTGTGCGACTTCAAGTCGCAGCGACTTCAAAGTAGTCCCTGCACTACTTTGGTCCCACTTTGATGCGACTTGAGGTCCATAGACACAGGCATTGCTTCAAATCGCGGTAAAAAATTGCGGCAAATTCGCGCGACTTTGGGGACGCAATAGTGGAAACATAGCCTAATACTGCTTGGTCCTCCTGACCATTAGTACCTTTTGGTCCTCCTGACCATCAAACATGCCCCAGTGTTGTGCACAGACGCTGTACCCTCAGCTCCGCATCTTTGCTTGCAGCTTCTCTGTCCCTCATGGACTCTCTCTGTCAGGCTCGGGCCTTGGTCTGTCCTGACCTGGACACCATGGTGCATACGAGCACCTCTCACCGCTCCCTCCACACACTGACCTCCTCGGGAGGGTGGGGCTCTGAGCCCTATCTCTCATATGAAGCCAGAGCACACCTGTGTCATTAGCGTGCTTGCTTCTTACAAAATCTGGTGTAAACCACCATGTCACACAGTGGCACAAACTCACCCTCCACACAGGGTTTTTAATAGGAACACTTTTTTTTTATTTTTTTTTTTTTTTTTTGATTTAGACATCATTAGCAGATGGGTGAAAATGAACAGATGCAAACGTAATAATAAAATCTTTCAGTTTATAGTCCATTTTTTGATAGCAACTGCTCCTACGGCTGCAGTAAATACACAGCAGTTCCCATTGGAAATTACTGGTGCCTGCGAGGAGGGGTAATAGAAGAGTAGCAGGACACAGAGGGGTTGATTTACTAAAGATGGAGCACTCACAGTATGGTGCAGCTGTGCATGGTAGCCAATCAGCTTCTTCAGTAAGGCTCGATTCACACCTATGCATGTTGCTTTTGAGCATTTTTGGAGGGTTTTTTTTCATGCTTGCCGCGATTTGCTTTTTTTTTTTTTTTTTACAGTTTTTTTTAACAGTCTTAAAAAAAAAAAAAAAAAAAAAACGACAAAAACGCACCAAAAACGCTGCAAAAACGGTGCACTTGCGTTTTTGATGCTTGTCCATTGAATTCTATTACATGCAAAACGCTGCATTTTGCATGAAAAAAAAGTCCCCGACCCTTTCCAAAAATGCAGAGAAACAAAAAGGCATTGATGTGAACATGTTCCATAGGAACCCATGTTAAAAAATTCCCGTGTATTTCTGCAAAATGCATCAAAAAACGCGCTAGTGTGAATGGAGCCTTAAGCTTTGACGATAAAACCTGGAAGCTGATTGGTTTCTATGTAGAGCTCCACTAGGTTTTTGCAGTGTGTAGTACATTTGCCCTGTGTTCGTTGGTTTTTGGACTTGTGTAGTATGTTTATTAACCACAAGTAAAAGTGTCTCTAAACCCAAAAACTAAAAAAAAAAAAAATATATTATATTGTAGCTAATGTATATACTGAAAGATGAAACCCAATGCAGCCACCATGTATACAGACTGTTCAGCTGCAGTGTATATACCATTTTTTGTGTTCAGGTTTTAGACTCACTAGGTCTATTTTAAAGGGAATATATGGAGGATATTTATATATTTTGATTTTTATATTGCCAGAACTAAATAATAATTATGCGATAAACGTTTTTTTTTTTTTTCTTTTTCCTAAACCCTTCCTGCCCACTGCGGCATCCTTTTAAATGGGTCTTTATGCCCAGGACGGTTGGCAAGGACTGCTTGTTAATGTGACTACTGTGATTGGCTGTCAGGGTCCTGCCAGCCTTCAATCATTATCAAAGACCGGATGCTTTTTTTTTTTTAACGGCTCAGTCACTGTGCTGGGGGAACACCGTGAGCGCGGTCTCAGCACAGAAACCTCAGATGTCCATGGATGCATATGGGCGGCTTGTGGGCATTAAAACCCACCCTCTTTGCCACCGCACATATGCATTACGTAAGCCACATACGGTTAAAGTGTTGCTAAACCCACAACAGTAAAATCAGTCTGTGTATATGCAGTAAAGCATGCTTGTTATACTCTAAGGGGTTAATCCTCCACATTGTGTAAAAAGGCTGCTTGATCCTCTCCTCTTTTAACCTCCCCTTTTTCTATTGTCCCCAGTCTATCTGCTGATAGAGCAGAGCCTTGAGAGAAAGCTGCACATGGCACATGCTCAGTTTGGTGTGTATTGCTAGAGAGGTTTTTTTTTTTTTACTTGGGAGAGTGCATGTGATCAGCACAGGGCCAATCAGCACTTTCCAGATAGAGGATCAGGTTTCCAGCAACCTCCTAGGACAATCAGGGGAGACTGAAAACTCCTACAAGCTTGAAACAGTGCTCAGCCGGACACTGATAGAAGTCATTAAACTGCTCTACCTGCTGATGAGCAAATGTATTTGACCGTTTATATTTACTAAAATAATTGCATTTCTGTGTATGGTGGGAGACCAGATACAGTGGGGACGGAAAGTATTCAGACCCCCTTAAATTTTTCACTCTTTATTATATTGCAGCCATTTGCTAAAATCATTTAAGTTCATTTTTTCCCTCATTAATGTACACACAGCACCCCATATTGACAGAAAAACAGAATTGTTGACATTTTTGCAGATTTATTAAAAAAGAAAAACTGAAATATCACATGGTCCTAAGTATTCAGACCCTTTGCTGTGACACTCATATATTTAACTCAGGTGCTGTCCATTTCTTCTGATCATCCTTGAGATGGTTCTACACCTTCATTTGAGTCCAGCTGTGTTTGAGTATACTGATTGGACTTGATTAGGAAAGCCACACACCTGTCTATATAAGACCTTACAGCTCACAGTGCATGTCAGAGCAAATGAGAATCATGAGGTCAAAGGAACTGCCTGAAGAGCTCAGAGACAGAATTGTGGCAAGGCACAGATCTGGCCAAGGTTACAAAAAAATTTCTGCTGCACTTAAGGTTCTTGAGGGCAGAGTGGCCTCCATAATCCTTAAATGGAAGACATTTGGGACGACCAGAACCCTTCCTAGAGCTGGCCGTCCGGCCAAACTGAGCTATCGGGGAAGAAGAGCCTTGGTGAGAGAGGTAAAGGAGAACCCAAAGATCACTGTGGCTGAGCTCCAGAGATGCAGTCGGGAGATGGGAGAAAGTTGTAGAAATTTATAAAGAAAATGTCTGGGAGCTGACCCCTAACATAAACCACCTCCATCCCTAATAACAGAAACAGAAAAATACGAATGGCACCCATGGGACTTTAAATGAGGTGTAAATGGTGATCAGAGGGTAAACAGATGTAGAGGTACTAGTATTTTATTGAAAACAACAGTATAATCCATAATAGGACATGAGCATGGGTGAACAGGTTCATAAAACAGCAACATTGCATAGTAATCCTAAAACATAGCCATAATATAATAGTAATATATGTAATACAGGTATGGTCTGATTCTGATCCTAGATCTTATGGGTTACATTGGTTCGACCGTTACCGAACCTCTATGATGATGTCATTATACCCTTACTTTCATTACGTTTGTAATTGACTATGTACTTGTAGACCCAGCTCCTTCACTGCGCCCATGCTTGGGTATAGCGGTCTGTTTATCCTCCGGGAGCTGCGATGCATAAATGGGGATTCATTTCCCCAGCTGTCCCCATCTCTCTGTTTTCTCCGGAGGGGCGGGGCCACCAGTGCATCGGCGTCATGCCTTTCCACGCCCACCTGGGGATGCCTGCAACTCAGCGGTATCCCCCTTCAGGCTGGGCGGGATGTGTCATCCAGGCGGCGGCTGGGGATCGCGAGTGCCTGCCTTTTATGGCGGGTGCGTTGCGGTCTCCTTTGCTCCGCCTGACGCATGACGCTAGGGGCGGAGAACTCGGCGGATGTCCGGGTATAAGGCGGGGGGGTGTCAGTATGGCAAACTTTTTCCTCACCATCTTTCACCAACACCTAGTCGGGACGCTTCACTAGACTGGTAGGCATTTTATCTACATACTTCAACTTCAACATTTATACTTGCATCCCACTGTGTACTTATCCGCACTTGCCATGTCTCATTGACTCTCCCCATTACACACTTTTCACTTCCTCCTTCCTTTCACATGGAAGTCCTTTTCCAGTTCATCACATCTTCTATATGTTTTGTCCTTCCTTTCACTGCGCCCCATTTCCCCCCACTTTTCTCACTTTCTTTCTTTTCTTTTCCCCTGGTCCTGCTCCCTTTTTCTTTCTTCTTCTTTTTCTTTTCCTCATTTCTGCCACCTCTCACCTCACTTCCCCCTGTTTTCTCCTTTTCTTCTCCCCCTTTTTTCTTTTCTTTCTCTTTTATTTCTTCACTCTGCACCCTTCTTCCTCTCTCTGTTCTGCGGGACACCCTATGCATACTATGCAAGTAGCATATACTTTATACTTTTACGACAATACCATTGTTATTATCTTTGACCCTATTTACTAGCATACTTTGCATTTGATGCCATTATGTATATCCCATGCGTCTAAACCCTTTCATCTTATACTACTTTATATTTATATTTTTATACAGTGAGTTGCCCTGCAGTACATTTGGGAACAATTGGGGTTCTTGTTCTCCTCTTTCTTTCTCCCACTTGCCATGCTGCCCCCCCATGCCTGACCTCGGCACTCTGGTTGGGTCCTCGGCCTCTTCAGCTCCCGGGGGAGATGCCCTCCGCCGACCCCTGCATGGGTTCTGTGTCAGTAGCCTTGGTCTCATTAGTAAGTATGGGATGATCGGTTCTGGCTTCTTGCTTCTAAATAATCATAACCGATACTCTAATTACTTTTATCTGTTTTTACAGACAGCAGTTATGCACATCAGCCCCTGATGAAGCGAGGAAAGCTCGCGAAACGCGTCGGGTTAGAGATGTACTATGCATACCTGTATTACATGTATTACTATTATATTATGGCTATGTTTTAGGATTACTATGCAATGTTGCTGTTTTATGAACCTGTTCACCCATGCTCATGTCCTATTATGGATTATACTGTTGTTTTCAATAAAATACTAGTACCTCTACATCTGTTTACCCTCTGATCACCATTTACACCTCATTTAAAGTCCCATGGGAGCCATTCGTATTTTTCTGTTAAAGTTGTAGAAATTCAACCATCACTGCAGCCCTCCACCAGTCGGAGCTTTATGGCAGAGTGGCCCGACGGAAGCCTCTCCTCAGTGCAAGACACGTGAAAGCCGGCATGGAGTTTGCTAAAAAAAAACACCTGAAGGACTCCAAGATGGTGAGAAATAAGATTCTCTGGTCTGATGAGACCAAGATAGAACTTTTTGACCTTAATTCTAAGCAGTATGTGTAGAGAAAACCAGGCACTGCTCATCACCCGTCCAATACAGTCCCAACAGTGAAGCATGGTGGTGGCAGCATCATGCTGTGGGGGTGTTTTTCAGCTGCAGGGACAGGACGACTGGTTGCAATCGAGGGAAAGATGAATGTGGCCAAGTACAGGGATATCCTGGAAGAAAACCTTCTCCAGAGTGCTCAGGACCTCAGACGGGCTGAAGGTTTACCTTCCAACAAGACAATGACCCTAAGCACACAGCTAAAATAACGAAGGCGCGGCTTCACAACTACTCCGTGACTGTTCTTGAATGGCCCAGCCAGAGCCCTGACTTAAACCCAATTGAGCATCTCTGGAGAGACCTAAAAATTTCTGTCCACCAACGTTTACCATCCAACCTGACAGAACTGGAGAGGATCTGCAAGGAGGAATGGCAGAGGATCCCCAAATCCAGGTGTGAAAAACTTGATGCATCTTTCCAAAAAAGACTCATGGCTGTATTAGATCAAAAGGGTGCTTCTACTATATACTGAGCAAAGGGTCTGAATACTTAGGACCATGTGATATTTCAGTTTTTTCTTTTTTAATAAATCTGCACGAATGTCAACAATTCTGTGTTTTTCTGTCAATATGGGGTGCTGTGTGTACATTAATGAAAAAATGAAGGGGGTCTGAATACTTTCTGTCCCCACTGTGAGTATATATGTGTGTGTGTGTATGTATGTGTATATATGTATGTATATATGTGTATGTGTATATATATATATATATATATATATATATACTCTGTATGTGTGTGTGTGTATGTGTGTATATATATATATATATATATATATATATTGCTCATGTATGTATTAATGAATATAAATCAACATTGATGCTGATCTTTTATATCTGCCTGGCGTTCAGCTTTAATTATTGGGTATGAATTTTTGTCGCTGGGAATAAGAATGCAGGAAATTTGCTGCACAAGAGACCCCCAACTGCAATATAAATATCCCCCAGTAACCCGAATATTAAGAATTCAGCATTGTTTTCTTTCTAAGTCAAACATGAAGTATGTAAGTAACCATTTCTAATGTATTGTTCATTAAAAATGAATACAGGATCCTATAGATCGACCTTATAAAACACAAACGTAAGCTTTTTGCTTCATGTGTGCTCACTCTGGGTTTTCCCAAGCGCGGTTAGCGATGACATGACCCGGGCAACCATCCAGATCTCCTCTCGCTCCTCTTTTGTATTCGGCGTAATTGTCGAAAATGTAAAAGTTGTTCTCATCTAGATTCCCCCCTCAGCCCACCCCGCCCTTCACACATCACACTGTGTTTGAATTGTGTCGCTGCGTGGGCGCCAACTAATGAACACTCTGTTTGCCTCCGCTCGCTTTGTCTTTCAAAGACAACTGCCTGGAAGTTTTGCCAGCGCTCTACAGGGCCCGGGTCTTCCCAGACTAATTCCTCAACGCCCCGATCTCTGTATAATACGGCAACAAAGACAAATGCGTGTCGGTGTCAGGAGACTTTGTGATTAAGGGCTGACTGCGGCATGGGGATACGGCTCTTTGAAAGGGGCGCCGTGCTTTTGTATTGCCTGCCGATCGCCTGAATTTCCTCTGCTGAAACGTTCCCTGTTATCATTCGCATGACATTTTGGGTTGGTGTTCTGCAGAAAATGAGCTACTTATCTCTAGGAAACCAGCTTTCCCTCTCTTTAGCTGGGAAAAAACGTACGAATGGCCAACAACAGGATGGGCAAATCATTTCGAAAAGTTTTAGCCGCTAATACAAACAATCTTTTATGCTTTGCAAACTAAAACTTTGCATGGTTTCCAACTTGATGTTTTTTGGATCCCAATACCTCTGTCCTTTTTATTTTCTTCTAACTGTTCCTATTTCAGAGTAGACAAGGATGTGCGTAAAAGTGAACTATTTCAAAACATGCAAAGTCTGTATGAATACATTTCTGTTGGGTCACAATACACAGCAATGGAAAAGAATCTGGCCGTAGGGTGCCATCGTCCCCGATTTAGACATTAGCAAACAATTACCCTCTAGGATTGGGACTATGTAGGCACTTAATAGTCAAATTTAATTAAAAAGTAACATCTATTGATATAAAATTTAAAACACATATCTGGAATAGCACAATGGGGCCATGGAAGTACAGATATAATGATATTTTTACAAGAGAATGTATACAGGTATAGTAATGAGAGCTTACGTGTTTCGAGGACTCCTCTTCAGAAGTTTTAAAAAAAAAAGAGCGCAGATCACAATCAGTGAAACACAGCAAGAATTGTATCAGGTATATATGCCGCAGTACATGAAAAAAAAAGAAAGAAGAAAATCGCATGCCAATGCCTCCACCATGGATGTCGCCCGCCATCAGACCATGCGACCCAATTCTGGATCCTGGACTGCAAAAAATCTCCTTGGAATCACAGGGGACTGGGGATCTGGGCCTCTCAATCGGCAGGCAGCTCACATACATGACATCCGAGGATCACCAGTGTTCTGGTAATCCTCGGACACCATGTATGGGAGCTGCCTGCTGATCAAGCCCCACAGATTGCCAGTGCTGTGAAACATACCACCTGTATATGGAACTACCCTCTGTATCTTAAGGGACCCACATTAGCTGACGATTGTAGAATGTTTCACCTTACCTGCCATCTAAAATACCTAGCCTTCTTAAACAGATTGGCCCTTCTCCCAGTATTTCTTAGAGGCCCAGATCCCCAGTCCCCTGTGATTCCAGGAAGATCTCTTCTAGGCCGGCATCCGGAGTTGGGTCACATGGTCCGATGGTGGGTGACCTCCATGGTGGAGGCATCGGCACACTCCTTTCTTCTTTCATGGTTTTAAGAAATACTGGTGGCACTAAAGGTATAGTTTTTTTTTTGTTTTTTTTTAATAACATGTCATACTTACCTCCACTGTACAGTTCATTTGGCACAGAGTGGCCCCGATCCACCTGTTCTGGGATCCCACGGCGGCTCCTCCCCGCAATAGATAATCCCCTCTGGGAAGCTCTCTCCCAAGGTGGTTACCTTGCGGGCGCGTTCCCGTGTCATACACTTGGCATAGCCATAGCCGCCGAGTGTATGACTCGCCCCCACCGCCCGTGTCATTGGATTTGATTGACAGCAGCGGGAGCCAATGGCTGCGCTGCTATCAATCTATCCAATGAAGAGCCAAAAAAGCCGCGGAGAGAGCGACGCGTGGTCGCGTCCACGGAAATTCGGGGCTCAGGTAAGTAAAACGGGGGGGGGGGGACTGGTGGACCGGACACTGCCAGGTGTATTTTCACCTTAATGCATAGGATGCATTAAATAGGAAGTAAACCCTGATGGATTTTACTTCCTCTTTATTTCCCTGCAAAGGTAAAGCATAATGGGCTACTATGCATCGCATAGTAGCCCATTATGTGACACTTGCAGGAGAAGCCCGCGATGTCCCCATCTTCCTCGCTAGCAGCGAGCGTCCATTCTTCACCCCTCTTCCTTCTGGGGCTGCGAACTCCGGCTCTGTGACTGGCCAGAGTCGCGTGACGTCGGTCGCGGGAGCCGCCAGTCACGGCATGACCTGAGCTAGAAACGGCACAGCGTGCCCTTTCTAACGCCGGCGCATGCGCAGAAGAAATCGCCATTTGGCGATTTGCAAATATCTCCTAGATCGTGTAGGTCTAGGAGGTATTTCAAGCACCTACAGGTAAGCCTTAATCTAGGCTTACCTGTAGGTTAAAGTGGTCTGAAAGGGTTTACAACCACTTTAAGGTGACAATACATGAACCTTTACAACCCCTTTTAACCTCTTCCATACTGGAAAAAAAAAGCTTTCATAAATTAAAAAACGAAACACAATAGCTACCCCAATTTTTTTTGTATAATATGAAAGATGATGTTACGCAGAGTAAATAGATACCCAACATGTCATTCTGGCGACATGGCGACAAACTTTGGTACTTAAAAATCCTTATATGCGACACTTTAAAACATTTTTACTGGTTACCTGTTTAGAGTTAGAGAAGGTCTAGGGCTAGAATTATTGCTCTCGCTCTGTCGTTCGCTGTGATACCTCACATACGTGGTTTGAATGCCGATTACATATGCGGGTGCGACCTACGTATCCGTTTGCTTCTATGTGTGAGAACAAGGAGATGGGAGCGCTTAAAACTGTATTTTTTACTTGTTTAGCAGCTGCATCGACTCTACACTTGAAGTAGCTGAGATCTGAGCGTCCAGCGTTGGAGCTCCAGGAAATTGTCATCCTAGAGCATAATAAACCTGTCACCTATACATAAATAGGCCCCGGTTTACACACATGTGGTGCGGGAAACGCCGCAATCCCTGTATGTTTCCTGCACCGCATTGCAATCGCACTGTGTTTGTGATCTGATGCAGGTGTCAATACAACGCAGTGCGTTTTGCCGGATCACAAAGTACAAAATGACCATTCGATCCCGTTGCAAGGCGGCTTCAAAAAAGGTGAATATGTGGTGCAATGTGGTGCAAACCCATTCAAAAGAATGGGCTCAATGCCGTGCTGTTCCTGTGCGTTACAAATTCAGGGTGTAGTGTGAACCAGGGCTAATAGGGAGAAGTCCACATGGTGGCATGCACCTTGTTGGACTAAACACATAGTATGCCTGCAGTTTTTACAAAGTAGCTGAATTCCTAGAGTTCAGCTTTAAGCATAGTATGACTTGAGTGATGCTCAGCTTCGTACTGCACAACCTGCTAAGTTTTACCTGTTCTCATTGGATCTATAAATATTTTGAAACCACTCCAGGCATTGCTTAAAGCGTTTGTTACCCCAACATTTCATATTCCCGATAAGTGCCTGCTGTACCATGTACGAGAAAGTATCCTGTTCTCTTTGTATTGCTTCCTTTATGTGAAATTCCTGGTGTTCCTGCCAGTCCCTCTGCTTTCCTATTAAAAACTGACCACACTAAGCAGGAGAGCAGTCAGTTCTCTAGCTATGCTGGGAACTCATTGTGGTCTCCTCCAATGATTAGACTTGTACCAACATCCCCCTGCTGCGCAACCATTCACTGGGAAGCTCAGTGTGCTGTTTATTTCTATTTTAAACTCAATGGGTTGTTTTACAAGGTGATCGTTTACAATCACTTTAACCACTTGCCGACCAGCCGCCGTCATTATACTGTGGCAGGTCGGCACGATCCCGCGAACTGTCGTAGCAATACATCGGTCCCTTTAAGCGCAATAGCAGGCGCGCACACTGTACAGCGGGGGCCCCGATGCTCGTGAACGGTGGTCGTGATGACCGCCGGCCACGAGCGATCGCGGGCACGAGAGGCAGAACAGGGAGTGTGTGTTTGTAAACGCACACATCCCAATTCTGTGAGGAGAGAGAGATTGTGAATTCCTACGAGCTGGGCTCCACGATCTGTCATCTCCTATAGTCAGTCCCATCCCCCACAGTTAGAACACACACCTAGGGAACGCTGTTAACCCCTTGGTCGCCCCCTAGTGTTAACACCTTCCCTGTCAGTGACATTTATACAGTAATCAGTGCATTTTTATCGTACCGGTCGCTGTATAATTGTCAGTTGACCCAAAAATGTGTCAAAAGTGTCCGATGTGTCCGCCATAATGTCGCAGTCCTGATAAAAATCGCAGATTGCTGCCATTACTAGTAAAAAAATAAATAAATAAAAATGCCATAAATCTATCCCCTATTTTGTAGACGCTATAACTTTTGCGCAAACCAATCAATATACGCTTTTTGCTATTTTGTTTTATTACCAAAAATATGTAGAAGAATACATATTGGCCTAAACTGAGGAAAAAATTTTGATTTTTTTAAATTGGGGCTATTTATTATAGCAAAAAGTACAAAATATTGTTTTTTTTTTTTTTTTCAAAATTGTCGCTCTTTTTTTTTTTTTATAGCGCAAAAAAAAAAATAGATTATCAAATACCACCAAAAGAAAGCTCTATTTATGGGGAAAAAAGGATGTCAATTTTGTTTGGGTACAGCGTTGCATGACCACGCAATTGTCAGTTAAAGCGACGCCGTGCCATATCGCAAAAAATGGCCTGGTCATTGAGCAGCCAATTCTTCCGGGGCTGAAGTGGTTAAAAGAAAAGTATGGGATTTTTTTTTTTTTTTTAACTCATACTTGCCTAGGTGGATGCAGCATTGGTCCCCCGCCAGCTCTAGCACTGAAACCGAAGCGATCGAACAGCGCCGTCAGTCATCGGCTGTCTGGTCTGCCCCCCCCCACCCACTCACTGGAGCGCTGGGCTGTGGAGGGGGTGGGATCCGGCCAGCTCAGCGTCCCTGAGAGGCTGAGCCGGGTGCCAGTCCTGGCATGTGGGCGGATCCCGTCCATATGGTGGTGATCTTGCTCATGCTTTGACTGGCTCTGTGAAGTAAGCCAACAGCGGGCTTCAGCCTGCTGTCTGCTCAAAATGGTCTGCACTCCTGTTATCCACAGAAGTACAGCCAAACAAGCTTGAGTTTTACTTCTCCTTTAGGCCCCTTTCACACTTTTTACCGCGATTTCACGGCCGCGATTTTGCTGCAGATTTAACACTGAGGTCTATGGACAACAGCTCGCATGGAAGTTGGACCAAAGTAGTGCAGGGACTACTTTGAAGTCGTGCCAATATGAATGGTAGTCATTGAAAATCATGGAGAATGACTTGTCATACGATTTTACAGTACAAAATCGTGGGACAAGTCACATAAGTGTGAAAGGGGACTTGTCTCCCTGGCGGTATTCCCCAGTGTGGCTCGGGGTGAATTTTCATTACCAAAAGCGGTAACCCGAGCCACGCTCGGGATTGCATCTCAGGATCCTGGGAAAGTCACTTACCTTGTCCCCAGGATCCTGCGATGTCCTCCCGCTGTGTCCGCAGGTTGTGTACTCCGCTCAATCTATCACAGTGCCTGGGCTCCATTCCCTGCGAGCATTGCGGCGCACGGGGACGGAGCCCGGCGCCAAGTTTAAAAAGTGAAAAAAACATAACACATACAGTACACTGTAATCTTGCAGAATACATTACTGTATTAAATCATTTCACATCCCCTTTGTCCCTAGTGCTTTGTCCAGTGCCCTGAATGCAGTTTTATATTATATACAGTGGGCACGGAAAGTATTCAGACCCCCTTAAATTTTTCCTCATTAATGTACACACAGCACCCCATATTGACAGAAAAACACAGAATTGTTGACATTTTTGCAGATTTATTAAAAAAGAAAAACTGAAATATCAGATGGTCCTAAGTATTCAGACCCTTTGCTCAGTATTTAGTAGAAGCACCCTTTTGATCTAATACAGCCATGAGTCTTTTTGGGAAAGAGGCAACAAGTTTTTCACACCTGGAATTGGGGATCCTCTGCCATTCCTCCTTGCAGATCCTCTCCAGTTCTGTCAGGTTGGATGGTAAACGTTGGTGGACAGCCATTTTTAGGTCTCCCCAGAGATGCTCAATTGGGTTTAAGTCAGGGCTCTGGCTGGGCCATTCAAGAACAGTCACGGAGTTGTTGTGAAGCCACTCCTTCGTTATTTTAGCTGTGTGCTTAGGGTCATTGTCTTGTTGGAAGGTAAAGCTTCAGCCCAGTCTGAGGTCCTGAGCACTCTGGAGAAGGTTTTCGTCCAGGATATCCCTGTACTTGGCCGCATTCATCTTCCCCTCGATTGCAACCAGTCGTCCTGTCCCTGCAGCTGAAAAACACCCCCACAGCATGATGCTGCCACCATCATGCTTCACTGTTGGGACTGTATTGGACAGGTGATGAGCAGTACCTGGTTTTCTCCACACATATCGCTTAGAATTAAGGCCAAAAAGTTCTATCTTGGTCTCATCAGACCAGAGAATCTTATTTCTCACCATCTTGGAGTCCTTCAGGTGTTTTTTTTAGCAAACTCCATGCGGGCTTTCATGTGTCTGCACTGAGGAGAGGCTTCCATCGGGTCACTCTACCATAAAGCCCCGACTGGTGGAGGGCTGCAGTGATGGTTGACTTTCTACAACTTTCTCCCATCTCCTGACTGCATCTCTGGAGCATAGCCACAGTGATTTTTGGGCTCTTCTCCCCCGATAGCTCAGTTTGGCTGGACGGCCAGCTCTAGGAAGGGTTCTGGTCGTCCCAAACGTCTTCCATTTAAGGATTATGGAGGCCACTGTGCTTTTCGGAACCTTGAGTGCAGCAGAAATTTTTTTGTAACCTTGGCCAGATCTAAAGCGCTGCGTAAACTGTTGGCGCTATATAAATCCTGAATAATAATAATAATAATAATCTGTGCCTTGCCACAATTCTGTCTCTGAGCTCTTCAGGCAGTTCCTTTGACCTCATGATTCTCATTTGCTCTGACATGCACTGTGAGCTGTAAGGTCTTATATAGACAGGTGTGTGGCTTTCCTAATCAAGTCCAATCAGTATAATCAAACACAGCTGGACTCAAATGAAGCTGTAGAACCATCTCAGGGATGATCAGAAGAAATGGACAGCACCTGAGTTAAATATATGAGTGTCACAGCAAAGGGTCTGAATACTTAGGACCATATGATATTTCAGTTTTTCTTTTTTAATAAATCTGCAAAAATGTCAACAATTCTGTGTTTTTCTGTCAATATGGGGTGCTGTGATTACATTAATGAGGAAAAAAATGAACTTAAATGATTTTAGCAAATGGCTGCAATATAACAAAGAGTGAAAAATTTAAGGGGGTCTGAATACTTTCCATCCCCACTGTATACTGTTCTTTCTGCCTGAACACTTGAGAATGTCAATGGCAACCAAAAAGTGTCCCTTTACGTCAAAAGCGGTTTTAGACCAGCTAGAAAACAGCGATAGTAAATTAGAATCACTTGCAGAATTGAGTGATAGTGATTCGTAGGGAAATTAGTTACTCAAACACTGAAAGTATTGGCAGCGACAATTCTGCAACTGAGCAAATTTCAGTGTGTTTGATTTGATTACATTATTGAATACATTTTATTTGTTATAATAATTTATAGTTATTTATTATATTATAATTTATGATTTCGTGTTTCAAACTTTATCATACCCGGGATATCTACTAGACTCTTGTTTGGAGAGATTTAAGTCAGTTATTCCTAAGAATTACAGGCCTACAATATAAAACGCCAAATTTCCAAGGCAAAACAATTGTACCGCTTTGAGACGCAAAAATCTGACATAATCATCATACCGCCAGGGAGGTTAATGCATTATTATATATAAGCCCTGATGAAGGGGGAGTTTGTGAGCCCCCAAAACACGTTTGATTTTTCACGTTGCTGATAATTCAATAAAATATCACTACTGGTGTGGCGCCCTTCTACCTTCTGCATGTTTGAATTTAATTGGCAGATCTGAGGAACTTGTTATTACTAAAAGAAGATACACCAAGCTATCTGTATGGAAAAAAAATAACGGCAAGGAGTCGACAGTAGGTGTGTTTGGGAACATTCTCTCCTCCATTATACAAAAGATGTTCCTAGATAATGGACAAAAGGGGAGTTGTGTGAACAATATATGGAGGCATAACTGGTCTCCAGAGCAGGCGGAATGTGTTCTCTGTATGTATTCCAAGCATGTGTTTTTCCTTTTTGATAGGAATGTGCTTGTAAATGTCCAGCACAACACAATGCAGGTAAATAGGACATGCATTGTGTTCTGCTAGGCTGGGTGCCTGTGCACATGGTGGGTTCATTGCCCTTAGCCTTATAAGTAGCATTGGCAGTCTGCTCTGGCTCCCATGAATGCAGCTAGAAGCTGGCGGGGATGAATGCTGCTTCAGCATCCGTCTACAGGGGTCCCCAGTGTGTCTGCAGGTGCACAGAACGTCTGCTTAGCAAGTCCTAAAACTTTATGATAAACGACTGGCTGTTCATCTTGGGCTCAAGCAGCCAGGCAGGTAATACATTTGGCCATACACAACTAATGATATCACTACTCCAAAATCCAAATCTGATGCAAAAGTATGAATTATATTTTAAGGGTTAGTTCACCTTTTCAGAATAAATGAAAAGGTAAATTTACTCCTTCCACAACCCTCAAACCCCCCCCCCCTCCTTGCGGTCTACAACCCCACTGGTTCCTGTTGCACTTACCTCCATACAGTTATACTCTTCACACAGCCCGGTGCTGTGGTCCTGGGGTTTTAAAACCATGCTGTTCTCCATCTCCTTACCCTTGGGATGCCATGGCAGATCAGAGCAGTTCTGATTGGTTAGCACAGCCACATGCCAATGCTGACCCATCAGAACTGCCCTGATCCATCCCAGAGTCCCTAGGGCAAGAAGATTAAGAACAGTAAGAAGGGCAAGAAGAGGAAGAACAGTACGTTTTTCAAACCCCAGGAACGCAGCACGGGGCTGGGTGGAAGTAGATGTAAAGCCTAACTAAATGACATTTAGGGGTTAATCGATCATGGACCATGGAGAGTGGATATCGCCTGCCACTATATACTCTTCTAAATTAGTCCACACCGGGGCCTGAGTTTTGCATCCCATTCATAAAATGCAGGTCGCATTGTAGAGCCTGCAGTACATTGTGGAGTTATCTCTGCTTAATGCTGCAGAAGAGGGAACTCCATTATTGGGGGTGAAAGTTGGTCACATGACTTTGACAGGTCACGTTTTCTCATTCCAGCAGACCCCTTGCATCTTGAGGTCATGATCCCATTCCCACCTCTGAAAGTCATTTCCCTGGGAGAAGGTCTCCTACTCCTCAATACAAAGAAGTGCTAAGCATTTTCCAAGGGCTTCCAAAGATGGTGTGGAGAGGAAAGGTACCAATGGGTGGGGGGTGGCCTGTCAAGGGAACCTGTCATTGTGTAATAAATGGAAGGGACAGATTCTCTATTCAGGCAAGGAAGCAGAGCAGGGTTGATGGACACAATGTTATATCTGTAGTCTTCAATATGCAGCTGAAAACTATGTACTTCTGGGATTTGGGTCACATTCATATCTAAGCATTTTGTAGCTCAAAGCTCAACATCCAAAATCCCATGTACTTCAATGGTGGTTATATACTTATGAGTGTTCAGGCGCATAAAGCTCAACACCTGACTCTCCAAAAGTTACATGAGCTAATGTTTAGGCAGAGTTGGGTGTTTTTGGCCCCATAGACTTTAATCAGAATACCATCAGGAATTTTTTAGACGGTGAGCATTGGTCTCCCTCAGGTGATTTCAATTGTCTAAAACAAAAATGCCTGAAGCTGAAATATACATGTAATACTCTCAAAATCTTAAAATACTTGTATACGGGTACAAAAAATGCTTGAAAACTCTAAAAAAAAAAAAATAAGGCTGAAAATCATGCTGCTGAGGTGTGAATGCAGCTTTATAGAGAGTTGGGAAAGGGTATTTAGACAACTTTCGTCCCTTTTTACAAAGCTGTGTTGACTCACAATCCATGGTGGATCGCTTTTCCCAGCAGTGGCTGGCCTGTGTTTAGCAGGTGATCAGGAGGCAATATGTCCCCTCCTGCTTATTTGAAGAGGAATTTCACGCTGAAATCTCTCTGCACAGTGCTGTATCTGTGCCCATTAGACACGGTTGTTGTGTGTCCCAGTCATTTCTTTGGGGTGCGTTTGCAGGAGGTAAACGTGACACGCCATGCTTTTTTGCTATAAATGACACAAAGCTCTGCGACAATGTCTATGGGGTGGCCATTGCTAGGTTATGTACTGCATCACCTAAAGCTGGAGTTGTGTTTTGATATGCTTGTTCCTTCTCATGCTTGTGAGTATGTTTTTGGTTTATGTATTTAATAAAAGTTGGTGGTGGCAATGCACTAGGCATTTGCGCCCTCCTGTATCTTTTTACAGTTTTGTGGACAGGAAAGGTTATGTTGTTTTAGGAGCAGATCATTCTTCAGAGGCTGTTTGACAGTAGGCGTGAAAACCTATTGCTGTCTATTTTAAAGCGTATGTTAACCCAAAAGAAAAAGGATCCTGCTCTTTCAAACATGTTATATGACACAGTGCTTGTTCTGTGTCATTTGGCCACCTTTAATACCTAAAAAACCTGGCTGATCCTGCCAGTTTCTCTCCTCCCCTCTGTAAACTGACCACAGTAATCATGGCTGCTGAGCCCTGACACCGTGGTCAGTTTGCGTTCGTCCTTCATCCGCAGCCCTGCTGTCTCTCCTCTCTGCTCCTGTGTCCTCCTCCCCCCTCCTCTCCCTGTTTGTTGGATACTGTGTTAGGGTCCGCCCCCGTTCCCCCTGCTGCTGCTGTAATAACATCATGTACTTTATATAATCTGCTCTGCCTTATATTGATATGTCCCCCTGTGTGTGTGTTGTATATAAAAAAAAAAAGCCATATATACCTTATATGTGAGCACTGATCGGCAGTCACGTGACGCGCTGGCTCTCCTCCTATTCTCTTCCCCTCCAGACTGATGTCAGCCAGGGGGATCTCGGCCCCTCCCGCTGCATCTGTCAGACGGGGAGAGGAGAGATGCGGCGCATCACGTGACCACTGACAGCGCTCACAGATAAGGTATATATGGCTTTTTTTTTAAATATAGAACACACACATAGGGGGACATATCATTATAAGGCAGAGCGGATTATATAAAGTACATGATGTGGGTTAACAAACCCTTTAACCCCTGAAAACTAGCACCATGCAGTAGCAGCATTTTGCCGTTCACCCCCATCTGCTGCCTTTGCAGTTTAAGACGTGGCTGAGTGGGGGGCGGATTGAGGATAAAACATTTTTTACTTGCCACCTACCACATGTCACGCATGTAAACGAGGCCTCAGAGAATAAAGTCTAAACCGCTCTAGTTTTGGCTCCCCTTTAAAATTAATCCGAAGTAAACAATAAACCTTCCTCTAAAATCCAACACAGTGCAGAATTTTGTTCTTAAAGTCATTACACATCAAGTCCATCACAATTCAATTTAGAACACCAAACCTAGCCACACAAATCAACACTTTATGCCCCTGTGGTTCTCAGTCCCGATCTGCTGGTGTACTGTATAACTAAGCACAACCTAAACTTACAAACTCCTTTATTCTGACTGCCTTACAGTTGTTTCAGGCTTATCAGCCCTCATCCGTGTATTATCCAACACCATGGCTTTTCATGTGTAAGGTTTGAGGAGGGACTATACAGAAAAACATGCTGGGTTTTTGGATTCTGAGTAATGGTTGTTTGAATCTGTCTTGGAGATATTTGCTGTGTAAAGCACGTGGCGGTATAGAAAACTCTCCTGGGTCACAGTATTCATAAAATCTGTCCCAGTCATCTGCGTCTTTTGAATCCCGAAAATTGCAGAGAATGACTTCATGTGACATCTCAGAACGTTTTATATATAGCATCACTTCAGCGGGGGGATGTCTGTTATCAAACAGCCGACTCGGTACAACTCAACAGGAAGACTTAGTAATTCATCCTTAACCGATTCTCAGCCACATCGTGTTGAATAGACGGCAGTGTTGGATGTGAAGAGGTTTAGCTGCTGGCTTCTTCTTCGACAGATGGGAACGTGATGAGCTGCATTAAAAGATCCCTGGGACAATAGATAAAACACAGTTTTGTTCTTTTAGATAACACAATTTTGTTCTTATATATGTCATTGAAAAGCCATTGAATGGTGGTGTTGGATTCGAGAGTGGGTTACTTAGTTAAAGGCATAGTCCACCCTTTTGAAGAAGAGGAGTAATAAATGCACCAACATTTCTAAAATAAAAAATAGTGCATTTATTAAGTTGTTGCATTCAGACCTGCAGAGTATTGCAACCGCGATCAGTGTGTCACTGATACAGTGCACAGGCTCCTCCAAACTCTTCCCCCAGGCTCAGGTTCATATGGCGGTAAGGACCTTCAGCTATTGGGCTGGAGGATGGGCAGCTGCAGTAGAAGTGGCTGTGATGTCACCGTGCTACTGTGTCTAGCTCTCCTCCTCCAGCCTAGTATCCTGGTTATAATTATTCCTCAAGAATTTGCTTGGGGATAATTGACACCTGCATCTAGAGGCCCCACCTCACTGCCAGACTGGCCCCTGCACCCAAAATGTCAACTGCAGCTGGAAACCCCACCCTGCCTTGCTGGCCAACTGTGCCCTGCATACCAAATGACCACAGCGTCTAGGAGCCCCACCTAAACTTTGATGATGTCACTTGAGGCAGACAGGGAGACAGCAAGCATTTCTCTTATGTTAATTGACAGACACAGCTCTTCTGATTCCTGACCATAGGAAGGTGGACAGACACCCAGAGCCTCGCACCTGGCTATAGAAGCCTTTCAGGTGTAACGATCTATCTTCTGAGAAGTAGACTTGCATGCCTTCAACATTTATGCCTTTCCACCTCCCAAACTGCTCCCTCACCTGCTGTGCAGGATAGAGGCCAAAAGGGATTACGATCCTTCTGGTAGCTCCAAACTGGCCTTGTTGGCTGTGGTATGCCAACATGGGGTGACTGGTCATGGATGCTCCCTGGCTATTGCCTCTTTGGACAGATCTTCTGTACCAGGGTCCAGTCTACCACCCTTCTTTCCTGTCTCTGGCTTTGACACCATGGCTATTGAAGCCAGGTTTTGAGGAGCAGGGGGTTGAGGGGTTTGGTGATCCCTTCAATGTTGAAGGCACAGAAATTTACCTCTCGGAAGATATATTGTCGCACCTGGAAGGCTTATATTGCTGGTAGGCTCTGGGTGTCCATCCATGTTCCTATGGTCAAGAATCAGCAACGCGGTTTCTGTCAATGAATTCAAAGAAAGGGATCTTACGGCGAGTATCAAAGATCCTCTTGTGTGGTCACAAGCCCTGTGTCCAGGCGAAAGAGGAAGGAGTGATCACTGGCATGTCCTGCTGAGTCCCTTCTGCTGTTGTGGCAGATGGGCCTTGTTTTTATTGAATCTAAGAGATCCCTGGCATGGAGGATGATGATGTGTCTGTGCAGATGGATCACAAGAAGCTCCCTGAAATTCTGGTAAGGGGGGGGAATGGTGTTTTGTTTTTGAATATGGGTGTAACGTGAAACCTGGCCAACGGGTGGACTGTGCCTTTAACTTACAGATTGGTGTAGGTAACAACCAGGATGCAGATGTGCACTAGAAGTGCAAAGAGCAGAAAGAAGCAGGAGGGGCAGTGACACAGCCCTGTAGGCTTTGAAAAGGCTGTTCATTAGGCATCCTTCTTAAAGCAACTCTTTTGGAAAAAAAATTATGATAATAAATAAATAAAAGGTTTACCCACAAAGAATCAAAATCCTTACCTTTCCCGCTGCCTGTGCTGCAGAATACCTCTCTGATGCAGAGAGCTCATCCCTTGAGGTCTGTGCAGAAACTGACACTTCCAGGAGTGTCGATCCACTGTGGCTTCCCCTGGTGGGCGGGCGGTTGGGCAGTGTTTAGCAATTCTGAAAAAAATAAGTATTTGTTTAGTTTTTGCCGGTTCATTTTTTATTTTGGTATTGTTTCCACTTTCCTTTTAAAGGGATTCTTCAGTCTTAACAAAAAAAAATAAAAAAAATAAAAGTCGGCTACAAATACTGTAGCTGCGGGTTTTTTTTTTTTTTTTTAATCGGGCAAAGGTTTATTGAGATGTCACAAATTTGTACAACCAGACATTAAAAGTACATGGAGTTCACATCAGATATCAATTCCGCATTCCAGTATTATAGTTCACGTCATGGGAATAATTGAAGCGCCCTTTAGAGCCGTATCTAGGGTCGTACACAAGCGGGACACTAGGGCCACCATATCAAAGTAGGTGGACAAGCATTAAACATTTGGAAGGCAAGGGCATGCAAATTCTAACCATAACATTATCAGTTAAATTAAACATATCAATTTTTGTGATAAATTTCACAACAATAACCTTGTCCATTACTAAATCAGCTGGGGCCAAACCAGGAGAAGCCAACTAACTACCCCATACCTCCTCAAATTTAGAAAAGCTGCCCCTATGCTGATATATTGGCTTTTCTAACCTCAATGTTGTGCCCATCTGTGCAAGCCACATTTGAGGCAAAGGGGGAGAGTACTGGAAGTCCAATGAAGTAAAATGAGCCTGAAACAATGCTCTGGTTACGGCCTATTTAATCACTTAAGGACCAGCCGCCGAAGTTATACTGCGGCAGGTTGGCTCCCCTGGTACGTCGGCTGCTTTAAGAGCTCTGGGGAGCGCAACGCCAGAGCTGATGGGCGTGGCCGACAGTCGCGATGCCCACCAGCCACCTGCGATCGCTCCTGACAGAGACACAACGGAGATGTAAACAAACAGATCTCTGTTCTGTCAGGGGAGGAGAGACAAGTCTGCTGCTCCCAGAGATTAGGACCAGCGATCGGTCTACTCCTCCAGGCAGTCCCATATCCCCCCACAGTTTGAACACACATGAGGGAACACATTTAACCCCTTGATCGGCCCCTAGTGTTAACCCTTTCCCTGCCAGTGACATTTATACTGTAATCGGTGGCTATTTTTAGCTCAGATTGATGTCAATAGTCCCAAAAATGTGTCTGATCTGTCCGCCCCAATTTCGCAGTCATAAATCTACCATAAATCTATCCCCTATTTATCCCCTATTTTGTGGACGCTATAACTTTTGCGCAAACCAATCAATATACGTGTATTGCGATCTTTTTTTTTTCCTTTTTTTTTTTTTTTTTTTTTTACCAAAAATATGTAGAAGAATATATATCGGCCTAAACTAATGAAGAAATTTTGTTTTTTTGGATATTTACTATAGCTAAAAGTAAAAAATTGTAAGTGTTGCTCAGTTCTGCTCTCCATATCTGGTAACTAAAGGTTGTGAATTCCGGCCTTCCCTTCAGTCTTACACGGTTGTACAGGTTTCTTTCCTGGGCTGAAATTGCATAAGCCAGCCATTCAGGGATCAGAATTCAGCTGGTTCGGCAGGGACTGGCCAAATTTTGATCCGTGTATGGGCAGGCTGGTCCTAGACAAGTTGATCTATCAATCGACATGTCTACAACCAGGCTGTCTGGATTTTCTGAAAACGATCTGTGCCACCGGCTGTAGCCAGCAACACTGATCATTGTATTCTAATGGTGGGGAAGGCTTCCCGCCAGCAGAATACAATAGCACAGCAGGAGGATTTCCCCATCCAAACATACTCTGAATTCACTGTGCACTGTCTGCTTCTCACAGTGTGCATTAGAAGCTGCAGCAAGTCAGCCGTCCCAACCGCTATAATCTACCTGCATTGCATAGAAAAGCACATAGGGCCAGCGATGATGTCACTGAGTCTAAAATAAGATATGTAATGAAAACTGAAATGTTTTGCTTAAAAATGTCACTAGCATATTGGTGGTGGGGGTAGGTAAGGCAAAGTATAAGTAAATTAAACTTCAGCTTCAAGTGTTGCTCAGTTCTGCTCCCCGCATCTGTTAACAGAAGCTCTTTAATGCCAAGATGAAGGCAATGACATTTAATTTTTAAGGGCCTTATGTGTGACCGCTCAGTGCTGGATTAACAAGGGAAATATATATTTATTTGTCTGCCGCCGGTGTCGCCACAATATCATAGCAGCTACATTTATTGTTTAATTAAAAGTGTATCCAAAACCTTTTATTATTTTTAGTTTTCAGATAAAGTGGTACGGGGTTAGATCTCCTATCAAGCTTATATTCCTGCCTGTGATACACATTCACTTAGTTCTGGCAACGACTGCAATCGAGACTGAATGTGACGGAAAATCCAAAATTTTGTGTTATCGCCGGAATAGGAATGGCGGAAAATCTTATTGCTTTAGAGCAGGGGTCTCAAACAGGCGGCCCTCCAGCTGTTGTGAAACTACAAGTCCCATGAAGCTTTGCTAGGCTGACAGTTGACTCCCACAGGCAGAGAAATGATGGGATTTGTAGTTTTGCAACAGCTGGAGGGCCACCAGTTTGAGACCCCTGCTTTAGTGGGTTATCCTCAATTTGGAGAGATTTTCTCTGACTACTGGTTGTGTCCTCATTTCAAGTTGTAAAATGCAATCTCTCCATTGTGCCCATTGGGGCACAGATGGCAAAATAAACATTTTAGGGTTTTAACCAATTCTTTACTTTAAGCAGAACTAAACCCTCCCACCATTTTTAGCCAAGGGATACGGTTTGATCTTCAACTGCCATGATGCTGCACATTATGACACCAGTCATTAGATGGTTTAACAGTTTGGCTGAGAGCACAATCAATGTGACCATTACCCGACACAGATCGACAATGTCTTTTTTTTTAACTGTTAAATTGATGGGTTTATTTCCACTTTAAAGTGGTTCGTTTCACTTCAGGAAGTGCACTCCCAGTAACCGTGTGTGAGGTGTCTGTAATTAATTATTTAAAGATTAAGCGCTAAGAACCTTTTAATTTTAGCCCAGTGTAGTCTCTATAGCATTCATGGAGTAAGGATTGCTATTACTTGTCTAGAATTGGTTACCAGATATTCTTCCACAATTCCCACTTTGATTTGTCCGCTTTGTCGCCCACCTAGGGTTGTATGCCTTTTTGTAGTATTGATGAAATTTACAAGTGGATTTTGGTTGCACTACATAGCCAAATGATTGTGTACCCCTGACCATCACATCTATATGAGCCTAATGGACATCCCGTTACCCAAAACCATGGAGTAACACCCTACCTTGCAGATATAACCGCCTCCAGACATCAGGCAAGACTTTTTCTACAAGATTTTGGATTGTGTCTGTGGGAATTTGTGCCCATTTGGCATTTGTGAGGTCAAGTACTGATGTTAGTTAAAAAGACCTGTCTTGCAATCTGTATTTCAATTCATTCTAGCGGTGTTCGGTAGGGTTGAGGTCAGGGCTCTAGAGTACCTACAAACCAAACTAATCAAGCCAAGTCTTTATGGAGCTGGCTTTGTATACAGGGGCACAATCATAATGGAACAGAAAATGGCCTATCAACCAAATCACAAGAATATAGGTGCACAATTGTCTATATTGTCCTAACCCGTAGCATGAACACCACCCTTAGCTAGCCATATAGGTAGGCATGATGGTCAAGTGTCCATATAGTGCACACTATGTATTTGAGACCTGTTTCCTCTATTCTTGCTCCAACAATCGTCTATGGTTGCTCCAACAATCGTCTATGGTGGCTCCAACAATCGTCTGTGGTGGCTCCAACAATCGTCTATGGTGGCTCCAACAATCGTCTATGGTTGCTCCAACAGTCGTCTATGTAGCTTCAACAGTAGTCTACAGCAGTGTTTCTCAACTCCAGTCCTCAAGGCGCCCCAACAGGTTATGTTTTCAGGATTTCCCTCAGATGAAACGGCTGTGGTAATTACTAAGGCAGTGAAACTAATCAAATCATCTGTGCAAAATAATGGAAAGCCTGAAAACATGACCTGTTGGGGCGCCTTGAGGACTGGAGTTGAGAAACACTGGTCTACAGTATGCTTGCTCCAAAAGTCGTCTATGCTTGCTCCAACAATTTTTTTTGTGTGCTCCAACCGTCATCTATGTTCGTTCCAACAATCATCTATGCTTGCTCAAACAGTTATTTGTGTTTGCTCCAACAATCATCTATCCTTGCTCCAACTATCCTCTGTTTGCTCCAAGAATCATCTTAACATCAGTTAGCTTTAACTGTTATCTATGCTTGCTCCAACAACTGTCTATGCTTGCTCCAACAACTGTCTATGCTTGCTCCAACAACTGTCTATGCTTGCTCCAACAACTGTCTATGCTTGCTCCAACAACTGTCTATGCTTGCTCCAACAACTGTCTATGCTTGCTCCAACAATCGTCTATGCTTGCTCCAACAATCGTCTATGCTTGCTCCATCAACTTTCTACACTTGAACAATCATTTGTGCTCGTTGCAACAAGTGTCTGCTCCAACAATCATCTATGCTTGCTCCAACAGTCTCACATTGCCTCCCATCTCACCATTACATTTTATCTAGAGCTATTTAGTCCTGACACCTCCTCACAGAGCTCATATGTACTAATGTTCTGCAAAGCTGTTTTGTAACTCTACTGCTCTACAAAGCCCATGTGTCTACTGGCAGTCTTTGGCAGAGCTCTTTTCCCATTATTACCCGGCTCTGCACAGCTCATATTTCTTAGTGCTCCTCAGGGTTCCCCTATGTGCTCCTGGCTCTAAAACGCCACCAGCTAACATTTGCTTTGCAGTATCACCCAGAGAGGAATGTTTTTTATGAGACATGGTGGGCTCCCTGTACTATACGGAAAGCATCTCTGAGATAATTAATAGTGTAATTAAATACAACAGTAAAGGCAGAAAAGCTGCTCAGAGCCTTGGTGTTCTTGACAGGCTTAATTTTCATTGTCTGCCGATGAGTGTGTTTCTAGATACGCTGCGTAACTCTTTCTGCTCCATCTCTCGAAGCACTGCTGGGTTCTGCTCTCCGGGGCCATCTTAAGATGTTAGCTGAGCCATGCATAAACATTGCCAGTGCAGTGGTAGGCAACCTGGGAGTAACAAATGTGGTTCCTTTTCTTCTTTTAAAGCAGAAGTTTCATCTTAAAATAAATATTTTAAAATCCTTGGCCTACACCTAAAAAAAAAAAGGCAGATAGATAGGGCTGCAATACTCGCCTTCAGTCCACAGCTTTTTCCCGCAGAAACTTGTCTGTCAATAGAGGTCATCAATAATCCGGGTTGAACGGCAGCCAATATCGTTTAACCCACTTCTTCTGAGCTCAGGCTGTTATGGGCCTACAACTCCCCCACCCGGGCTCAAAGTACTACTGCACTCATTTCTTATTACATGAGCACATTTTTTTCTGCAGCAGTAAGGATTGCCC
This sequence comes from Lithobates clamitans, assembly GCA_037952925.1. Classification (NCBI taxonomy): domain Eukaryota; kingdom Metazoa; phylum Chordata; class Amphibia; order Anura; family Ranidae; genus Lithobates; species Lithobates clamitans. The sequence goes on from JBBGZY010000705.1 coordinate 2,360,585, forward strand.
ACCACTGCTTCTCGAGGAGAAATGGAAAGAAATGGGACGTTACTGGCCTAGCTGCAAGATTCTTAGAAAAAAGCGGTAGAGTGGGGGAACACATAGTTCATGTGCAGAAAATCGAAAAATATATTGTACTTGGCTTTTGGCAATATACAAAAAGCCCCGCGGGAAGGCAACCCAACAGGTAGCATTTGCAATGTTTGTACAGCGATGAGTTAGTAGCAAAAGGTCTCAAGTGTGCCAACAGCATCTGTCTCGAGGAGTAGAATGCAGCTTTGGCCGGTCTATACCCAAGTGGGGGGGCTTCTAGGTAGGATGGTGTGTCCCTGCACTTTCCCTACTCATCTGGAACCTTTACCTGATGCCAAGCACTGTCCCTGACAGACAGGTGACCTGTTCCTACTCCAGCCACACGTAAAATGGCACGCCAAGCCCAGGAGAAACAGCATTGCACTGAACTTCCCAGTGAAAGGCTGTGCAAGGTGGGTGAGTGTCAGGACAAGTTTGATCATTGGAGGAGTTCCCAGCATATCTGGAGAACTGTCCACCCTGTGCTCTCATGCCTAGTGTGGTCAGTTTTTGATAGAAAAGCAGAGGGACTGGCAGGAACACAAGGTATTTCACTCAAAGGAAGCAATACAAAAAGAACAGGATATTTCTCATACAAGTACATGGTACAGCAGGGACATATCAGAAATGTGAAATGTTGGGTTTACATATTCTCTAATACCTGTTGATCCTGCTTACTATATTATTGAATAGTCACTCCTTCAGATAGGGTGACAGTTCTCTGCCTGTCACATTAAATTCACAAAAGCACTGTTTGCTGTCGGCACTTGGACTGTTTTTGGACTGTTGTAATAGTGACCATTGACCTTCCTGGCATAGGCCTCATCTCCTTTTTGGAATACATGCCCAACTCTCCTAAGGAAAAGTAAAAACACAGAGTGCACCCGCCCTGTGCATTACCCTTAGAAATACTTTTATTGAAGAACTAAAACAGATGAGTACTCACAGGCAGTATATGATATCCAAGCCATCTGCGTGAGTCCCAGCATTGGGAAGGCACTCCAAATTGCTGGCGCATTTCAAGGGTGGATACCGTCTTCCTCAAAGCCAAAAACAAACCCTCCTAAGCCAGGAATAATGAAAGACCCAAAGTCTGTGCTGGACCCTTCTAAGCCGGACAGGTGCCCATAAATTGGCAGCAAACATTCTGCCTATTACATGGAACATTTTACTATCCAGATACAGCTATCGGTAAACATCTGCTTTCCGTAAATGTGGAAATATGTAGGTCAAGGTAAAAACGGTCACAAAGCTGAATTTGGCACATAAACAATACAAAGCTTTCATATCAATCTGTATCCAGCGTATTCTTTACTCTAGAATAGACACCACCAGGATTTTTTTTTTTTTTTTTTTTTTCAATTTGAATTATTTTTTAATTGGCTTCTGTTCTCGTTAATCTCATTTTAGCATTCAGCGGTTTTCGGCAGGTAAATTAGACAATAATTTACCACCTCGAATGTAAGATGTTTGACATGCTAATGAGGAGCCGAGCACGGAGCGCTGAGGTTAGACGCAAGGCAGTGTCTAATTTGGGGGAAATCATTTCATAAAACTGCAGCTGAGGCTAAATTTGAAGAAACTTCTTGATAGGTTTTTAATTGCGGTACGAGGTCACGGTGACATGTAATAATGGAACATCCACCTGTACATTACATTCAGCGCTTGTGCTCAGAACTGATGACTTATTTCTTGTCATGTCTTCTCTGCTTCTCCAAAATGCCAGTCTACCCATTACTGGTACTTCAGTGTTCGGTGGGGAATTAGAGCCATACTCCAGCCTAACTTATTTTTCATTAAACAGTAAGTTACGAAAAAATCTTTCAAATGGGGGCACAAATAAAGGGGCCAAAAAACAAGAGCATGTTTTTTGGCAGTGTTTGGAAGACTAAGAATGTCTGGCAGTGACCCTAAACCAGGGGTAAGCAACCTGGGGTCCTCCAGCTGTTGCAGAACTACAAGTCCCATCATGCCTCTGGGAGTAATTGTAACTGCCAGCCTTGCAATGCCTCATGGGAAGTGTAGTTCCACAACAGCTGGAGGGCCCCAGGTTGCCTACCCCACCCTTAACGGTGCCCTGATTCTCCACACATAATCCATACATATCCACTATTAATGGCCCTGTAATCTGTTTTTCATTAAAAGAGAAGTATGGGAATGTTTGTGTTTTTTTTTTCTTTGAATCATACTTACCTAGGAGGATGCTGCATCGCTCCCCCCGCCGGCTCTAAAGCCGCATACACACGATCTGATTTTCCGCAGACAAAACCCTCAGACTTTTGTCCGAAGGTGTTTCTCGAGATTTTGTCTTGCATACAAATGGCAAGGAATTGTCGGCCAACAAACACGAACGTACTATGTGGTTTTTCCGCTCTTTAGCACCACCCTTTGGGCTCCTTCTGCTAATTTTGTGTTAGTAGAAGTTTAGTGAGTGTTGAATCGCGCTTTTCAGTTCGCACTTTTCAGTTCGCGCTTTTCATTTAGCGCTTTTCAGTTCGCGCTTTTTATTTTGTGCTTTTCAGTTCGTTTCTGAACGGTCGTTCATCAACCAGACATGTTGCGGAATCAGAGGAGATAACGTGTTATTTATTATTGGCCTTGGAGTTGTTGCTTTGACCCAAGTCCAGTCCAGGAACTGGAGGAGGAGTATTTCTTGGACCAAAAATTGGTTGCTTTATTAATCGTGACCGATTATGTCATATGCCTTTGCTGCGGGAGCTCCAGGAGAATAATCCAGATGATTTTTGGAATTATCTCCGGATGACGGACCCCTGCTTTCACCAACTCTTGGCATTGTTGACCCCATATTAAGAAGCAGAACACATGCATGAGGCTTTGATTTGATTTGTTATAGTTTCTATATTTTTGGATGCATAGAATGCACTATTTGGTTAAGTTCTATTGGCAGATAGCATGTCTAATTTTATTTGTTTTCTTTTTTTAATGCACAAAAAAATTGTGTAAAATAATACTTGACTATGTGTTTTACTTCAAATGACAATTTGGGAGTAGGCAGTTACATTAAAAAAAAATACAATGTAAAATTAACAAGGGACACCAGCATAGTTAAAAACTACAGGATAATAGTGTTGTGGTAACATGCCCAAAAAAAAAAATAAAGCATAATAATATTATTCTTGATATCACTAGAAAAAAAAAAGCCTTTGAAAATTTGTTTGCAATAACTCCATCGGTATCATCAGCAAAGCAGCTTCATTATTATCCCATTAAAGAAGAAGAGAAATGTGCGCTGCATTTGGAGATTTCATAATTTGACGCGTCACAAATGTTAATGCTCCATTACGAACGCTAGCTTATAAGACCGACCGCTTCTGGCTCATACTTGCTTCCAAGCATGCGTGTTTGTACTTTGGACTTTTGTCCGACGGACTTGTGTACACATGCTCGGAAAATCCGACAACACACATTTGTCCGCGGAAAATCCGACAGCAATTGCCCGATGGAGCGTACAAACGGTCGGATTTTCCGCCAACAGCCTGTCATCACACATTTGCCGTCGGAAAATCCGATCGTGTGTACGAGGCTTTACACTGGGAGCCGAGTGAACATACACCGCCGATCACTTGGTTCTCAGAGCTGCCCGAGCAGAGAGCTGATGACCGGCAGTCACTTGAGCGCTGGGTTGTGGAGGGGGCAGAAGCGGCTGGCTTGGGATCTCAGTGGCTCGCTGAGAGGCTGAGCCAAGTGCCGGTCCAGGCATGTGGGCAGATCCCGACCATGTGGTCAAAATCTTTTACAAGCCTGGACCGGCTCTGTGAGGTCAGCCAACAGAGGGCTCAACAAGAAAACGGGTCACGGGAGTGAAGACCGAACTGCACTCCTGTGACCCACAGGAGAAGTAGAGCCACACGAGCTTTGGCTGTACTTTTCCTTGAAATCATTCCGTAGTGTGGTTTTCTTCCTCCTCGTAACGTCCCCTGTGAGCAAGTTGAACGCTGCTCAGCCATTTACAGGAAGCTTTGTATTTGTATGAATGAATACAGGGCTTCCTGTAATTGGCTAATGTGGGGAGGCAGGCAGATGACATCATGATCTCCACCTTAGCCAAGCAGAGAAAGCCTTGTATTTATTCATAAAAGTACAAAGCTTCTGTGAATGGCTGGTGCACAAAGCAATGTCCATAAAGACATGGATGAGCGAGTTTGGGGCGGGGAAACTCGACTGTCCTGCAGAGTCCTGACCTCAACCCAATAGAACACCTTTGGGATGAATTAGAGCAGAGACTGTGAGCCAGGCCTTCTCGTCCAATATCAGTGTCTGACCTCACAAATGCACTTCTGGAAGAATGGTCAAACATTCCCATAGACACACTCCTAAAGCTTGTGGACAGCCTTCCCAGAAGAGTTGAAGCTGTTATAGCTGTAAAGGGTGGGCCAACTCAATATTGAACCCTACGGACTAAGACTGGGATGCCATTAAAGTTTATGTGCGCTTAAAGGCAGGAGCCCCAATACTTTTAGTAATATAGTGTATGTGTTACATCTGTGTATTGAAAGTTCAGCTTTAAATCGCCAACACATGAATACAGCAGGGAGGAGGGCGCACGCTTCTCAGACAGAACACAAGGGCGAGATCCATGTAGGATGTTTTCATGAAAAATAGATCAATGTTGGACGCAGGAGGGAATGTGATAACTGCACTGATGAAGTCGGCGTTGGGGCTGTGATTCCAGATTGTGTAAACAAGCCCATTACCAGAGCTAATTAGCTTCATGCAATCACATTGTATTCTCTCTGTGATTGCTGATCTGCAGTCTCCCTTCTGTCCCTCTCGTCATTTACCGCACTTGTTATTTTAACAAAAGTTTGCTTGATGAAGAGGACGACTTATCGACTTTGTCATCAACGTTTTTCCCCGGCCCATAGTTTAGCTTTGATGCCAATTTTCCACGCTGTTAAGGGCTTAGAAGAGGGTCATTTCGGGAAGCACATCTAAAGGGAAATTGTCCTGTTTTGAGTTACCGGGACTTTTACCTGAAAGTCACTTTGAGAAAGACTTTCCCGGTTGCGGTTTCATGTTTTGAGTTGGAGATTGGTAAATACTCTTTTTGGTGCTCCTCCGTATAATTAGGGAATGCTAAGAGAATCCATGATGCAAGATAGAAACAAAGAAGCGCAAACCCGTTCCGGAGCTCCCATGTGATACGCAGATTTTAATGACCAAGCATACCAAGCTGGCCGGAGAGGATAGTTGTCCTCATCTTTGAAGATTGCGAACTCTGATCACGGAGTGAGGAGTGTTCTGATTAATCCTCTCTTATTAATGGTCTTCATTTACAAACTGAACACACCGCACAGATTAATTGCATTGTCTCTTCATCCTTTTGGGTGAATCTGTTTAATATAGGGCCTGATACAATCAAGGGAAAAATACTGGTCGCCAGCTCACCATGGATGAATCGACGGCATACAGCACAGGGTAAAGTGTATACAAATGCTTACATGTACCCAGTAAAGCGATTTTTTTATTTTTATTTATTTTTTTTTTGTGTGGGGTTCCTTCCCCCATAAAATCCATACCAGACCCAAAGGGCCTTGTGTGGGAGGGGGTGGCCCCACGCCATGGTTTTTTTTTTGTTGTTGCTGGCAATAACTTGCAGCCGCGAAAATCAGTTTAAATTTTTTTTTTTTCCGTTTTGCTGCAGCAGGTTCTATACACGGTAGAAATGCACCACTTTACAGGCAGACTAAGAGACCAGGTATAATTAAAGCAATTTTTCTTTTTTATTGTTTCACTTTAAGCATCAATAAAATCACTGCTCCTGTAAAAACAATTTTTTTTTGTTTAAGTTTTGTTATTTATTTATATAATATATATATTTTTTGCATTAATACTTTTCCCCCAGGGCAGCACCTGGGCCCCCATGCCTTTTTTATGGCCAGTAACTTGCATATAAGCCTTCAGAATGGGGACTTGCTTTTTCATGTTCAGGTCTCATAGACTTTAATAGAGTTTGCGGCTCGGATCTAAACTTTTTCCATGTTCGGGAGTTCTGGTGCGAACCAAACTGGGGAGTGTTCGGTCCATCTTTAATAAGCAAGCGTTTAATTTAAAGTGGATAATTTTCTACTCCCAGTGGCCATGGTCTGGCTCCCGTAAAGTCTGGAGGATAGTAAACTGGCTATTTGTTTAGAAAGTTTGGAGACCCCGGCTGTACACAATAGTCATTTAATTCTGCAGAATCTGTGTTATCCTCTTAAGGCATGAGTGGGCTCCACTTACTGTTTGTGCTGAGCAGACTTCCTTCCGCCAGTCTTCCAGTACCTGCGTGCTTACGTCACCAGCTCCGCCCCTTACATGTTACGCCACCATTACAAGGCTTCATCAAAGAGTGAGCTTGCGCTAAATTAGGATGTTATTGATTTATATTTTATTATTGGTTGCACAGGAGTTACATTTGTTCACAATTAAGGTTTTGCTTATCCTCTTACGCCAAGCTTTTACCAGAATACAGGAAATTACCAATTTGAAAAATTAATTTTAAAACCCAATTCACATACTGCTGTGCAGAACCAAATCTGTAATCTTTTCCATGCACTCAGTTTTCCAACCCATAAGTGGTGTAGGCCAACAGTAAGGAGACTTTGTAAGTCTCTTAAAGAGTCCTGCCAGAAGCTCCCTGCAAGAGAAGAGCCATTATACTTTCCTCCGATGTGCCTCTTACCTCATATAATAATTGTTCTATTGCTCCTTTTTTTGCTAGCAGGTAGGTAGACTTTAAGCCTCTTCTGCCCAAAAACCCTTTTACTTAGTAGGTATTTTTTTTAATTTGTACATTGATTGTGGCAAATGCACAGTGGAGTGTACAGTCATGGCTTCTTAGAGATGCCAGAAATGGAGCCAAGTGCTGAGATAATGTAACCACAGTACTTATGCAAGGGGGTTGTATTACTAGTGTCTGCCCAATGGGCAAAGCAAAACCTGGAAGAAGAGGAGGAGGACATGGCACTGGCAGGGATGGAGTGAATGGGGAGAGCTCAGACCTCACAAGGCTGGAGGAGATTACACCCAGAGGTAAGAGTGTCATAATATGCAAGTATGTGGTGCATATTTCCATATTATGGCAAATGCTGGCCTCCCCCACCAACCTTTATATCCAATAGGAGAACCGGTTCACCGCTAGCTTGTAGAGTACCCAGTGCTCTTTGGAAAGTGCTAGATTTGTTGTTGTGGCCGCCTCTTTCCAGGAATAGCTGTAGAGTCTGGTCCAGCAATATGCTGATGATACTGGCTTTTTGAAGAGTTGGACTCCTCTGTTTCAAGGGTGGTGATGACGTATGTGAAGCCAAATTCATCCTTACAGCTCAGGATTCATCCTTTCATGGTGCTGACACCATTAAAGCTTGGGGTTGTTGACAAGGGGATGGTCTATAAAATGGGTTACTCCATTCTTTCTCAATTTTTTTAACCTGGAGTAACCCTTAAAATAACTTTCCGGTCTCAGGAGCCCACTACTAATAATTGCTATATCTACAGCTTGCTGTACATCGATGTGATGACCAATAGCTTCCACCTTGCATTTAATGCTGCTAATGCTCCCTACATTTGTAGTCAATGGGAAGAGTCCTCAGTTGCAGATATCTCAAAAAGATCATTGGTGTCAGTGGTTACTTATGTGAAGGGCAGAAATTGCTAGTTGATCTAGGAACCTCTGGAGGAACCCAAGGGTTCCTTGGATCCCTGGTTGAGAAAGGCTGGGGTAATCAATTAAGTGATTTTTTTTTTTAATATAGTTAAATCTTGGTTTATCACATTGAAATTTGAATCTTAATTGAGCAGGCTCTTTTCTTAAACACGTCTCGAAGAGGTAGCTTGCTGCATTATTCAAATTTCTGAGTTTTTTTAATGCACTTTTCAAACTTCCACATTACAGTGACAGGCTGTCACCGCGATCACAAGCTTCATTTATTCTGTGATCTAAGCTGTGCAATGACAGAAATCAGGTGCAGGCTTGCAGAGCATGCTGTTCTTTAGTAAATCATGTACATGGACAGTGATGCACAGCGGTTTTCAGGTACAGTGCGCAACAGTGAGATGTATAAAATGAAACATGTCAGCTAAATATAAGGCTGGACAAATCGTAGGAGTTAATTTGCCAATACATTTCAAAAATTACAGTTGGCACCTAACTGTGAGGTTTTCTGTAATTGTTGTCAATGGAGCCGACCTCTTAAAGTTATCCTGGTGGCTCCTGGATTGAATTATGTCCTGCATAGGCCTCATGCACACTGGGCGTTTAGATGCGGGCGTGCCCCTCCGCCAGCAGCCTGTAAAACTCTATTGGAGCCTGCAACCTGCTGGGGCTGGACGGTAAACCCTCGTGCACACCACTGCTTTTAGTTGAACGGAAAAAAACTGACAGCTCAAGTCGGAGCCGATGTACTAACAATCTGATGGTAATACAGCGATCTCCCCAGCTGAGCTATTGTGTTCTGGCAGAGGGTCATGAACCTTCATGGCCAGCTTCTGTCGGACCGTCTGGTTTCCACTGGTGGCTGTTGTTTTAGGGGGGCAGCAAACAAATCCCCCCCCCCCCCTGCTCGATCGGCCAGTCGGTCAAACCCCGATCGTCTATCCGTCCATCAGCCCTGCACTTACCCCATCCAGGCCGCAGGCGACTTTGGCGGCTTCCCCCTGCGTCTCTGCGTCTGCGCCTCCCCTCCTGCTCCCGGCCAATATGGTCGCTTCTCCTCTTGGCCAATTGGGTCTTAAGACCCACTTCCTGATTGGCCAGGAGGAGAAGCAGGAAGACAATAGCAAATATTAATTCGTTATTATCACACAAGTGGTTGGGCTCTGTGCCCAGAGCCCACCCTTTTTTGAAGCCAATTGGAGCCTCTGGCTCTAATAACGTGCTTCAAACAAAAAAAAAACCCCATAGAAATCCATGTGTCCTGCATGTAGATTAGGAGCCGGGTGCATGGATTAGTGGGGTTGCGGCCACCACTGCCGGTTTCTATTGAACCGGCCGATGCTGGTCGACATTCGGCTTATATGTACACTAGGCTTTAGGGTAATATACAGCTGGGGACAAATGTCCAGAATGCAAGCAGTCTGTGTTTCAAGCATTTATCCATGGGCACATATTGCCTAAATGTGGTACACATCTACAGGTGCAACCAAGCACGTGTACATTCCCGTACATTCCCATTTAGGGCAGTAAGAAACACAAAAAATAAGTTTCTGACTTATTTTTAAGTACCTTTCAAAAAGGTACAACACCAAAAACGGGAACCCCCCTCCTTGTTTGACCTGCATTCCAGGATCAGAGATGTGAAACAGATGGAATATCTGACCACCTTTTTAAATAATTCCCTAGATACACATACAGTGGGGATCGAAAGTTTGGGCACCCCAGGTAAAAATGTGTATTAATGTGCATAACGAAGCCAAGGGAAGATGGAAAAATCTCCAAATAGAATCAAATTACAGATTAGACATTCTTATAATATGTCAAAAAAAGTTAGATTTTATTTCCATCATTTACACTTTCAAAATTACAGAAAACAAAAAAATGGCGTCTGCAAAAGTTTGGGCACCCTGCAGAGTTAATATCTTGTACTGCCCCCTTTGGCAAGTATCACAGCTTGTAAACGCTTTTTGTAGCCAGCCAAGAGTCTTTCAATTCTTGTTTGAGGTATCTTTGCCCATTCTTCCTTACAAAAGTCTTCCAGTTCTTTGAGATTTCTGGGCTGTCTGTCACGCACTGCTGTTTTAAGGTCTATCCATAGATTTTCAATAATGTTGAGGTCAGGAGATTGTGAAGGCCATGGCAAAACCTTCAGTTTACACCTCTTGATGTAATCCCCTGTGGATTTTGAGGTGTGTTTAGGATCATTATCCATTTGTAGAAGCCATCCTCTCTTTAACTTCATCTTTTTCACAGATGGCATCAAGTTACCATCCAAAATTTGCTAAAATTTTATTGAATCCATTTTTCCTTCTACTCGTGAAATGTTCCCTGTGCCACTGACTGCAATACAACCCCAAAGCATGATTGATCCACCCCCATGCTTAACAGTTGGACAGAGATTCTTTTCATTAAATTCTGTGCCCTTTCTTCTCCAAACGTACCTTTGCTCATTCCGGCCAAAAAGTTCTATTTTAACCTCATCGGTCCACAGAACTTGTTTCCAAAATGCCTCAGGCTTGTCTATATGTTCATTTGCAAAGTTCAAACACTGATTTTTGTGGTGAGGACATAGAAGAGGTTTTCTTCTGATGACTCTTCCATGAAGACCATATTTGTACAAGTATCTCTTTATAGTGGAATAGTGTACCACAACTCCAGTGTCTGCCAGACCTTTCTGGAGGGATCGTGCAGTCAAACGTGGGTTTTGAATTGCTTTTCTCACAATCCTGCGAGCTGTTCTGTCTGATATTTTTCTTGGTCTTCCAGATCTTGCTTTAACTTCCACTGTTCCTGATGACTGCCATTTCTTAATTACATTCCGAACAGAGGATATTGACATCTGAAAACGCTTTGCTATCGTCTTATAGTCTTCTGCAGCTTTGTGAGCGTCAACTATTTTCAGTTTCAGTTTTCTAGACAACTGCTTAGAAGAACCCATGGTGCTGATTGTTGGGGCAAGGTCAGATGAGTCTGGCCATTTAAAACCTTTGAGATTGACATCACCTGGTCTTCCCAGACGATGATTGAGAACAATCCATGACACTGGCAGGTCTCAGCTTTGCAAAGGGGGCAGTACATGCTATAAATTCTGCAGGGTGCCCAAACTTTCGCAGACGCCATTTTTTGTTTTCTGTCATTTTGAAAGTGTAAATGATGGAAATAAAATCTAACTTTTTTGACATATTATAAGAATGTCTAATCTGTAATTTGATGCCATTTGGAGATTTTTCCATCTTTTCTTGGCTTCGTTATGCACATTAATAAACATTTTTACCTGGGGTGCCCAAACTTTCGATCCCCACTGTAACCAGGTCTGGGAGCTGTAGGACCTGTTGGAGGCCCCTATATCCTATATCCTGATGATTCCCTGATTTGGGGAGGAGGTCTGTAGATGGTGACCCCGGGCTTCGGACTATGCTGATTCCCGGGCTGCCGCCCAGCTGGACTGTGCTGATTCCCAGGCTGCCGCCCAGCTGGACTATGCTAAAACCCAGGCTGCCGCCCAGCTGGACTATGCTAAAACCCAGGCTGCCGCCCAGCTGGACTATGCTGATTCCCAGGCTGCCGCCCAGCTGGACTATGCTGATTCCCAGGCTGCCGCCCAGCTGGACTATGCTGATTCCCAGGCTGCCGCCCAGCTGGACTATGCTGATTCCTAGGCTACCACCCAGCTGGACTATGCTGATTCCCTTGGCTGCTGCCCAGCTGGACTACGCTGATTCCCGGGCTGCCGCCCCGCTGGACTATGCTGATTCCCTTGGCTGCTGCCCCGCTGGACTGTTATTATTATTATTATACAGTATTTATATAGCGCCAACAGTTTACTTAGCGCTTTACAACTTGAGGGTAAACTATGCTGATTCCTAGGCTACCGCCCAGCTGGACTATGCTGATTCCCAGGCTGCCGCCCAGCTGGACTATGCTGATTCCCAGGCTGCCGCCCAGCTGGACTATGCTGATTCCCAGGCTGCCGCCCAGCTGAACTATGCTGATTCCCAGGCTGCCGCCCAGCTGGACTATGCTGATTCCCAGGCTGCCGCCCAGCTGGACTATGCTGATTCCCAGGCTGCTGCCCAGCTGGACTATACTGATTCCCGAGCTGCCACCCAGCTGGACTATGCTGATTCCCGAGCTGCCGCCCAGCTGGACTACGCCTATTCCCTTGGCTGCCGCCCAGCTGGACTACGCTGATTCCCTTGGCTGCCGCCCATCTGGACTATGCTGATTAGCTGGGTTAAACTCCCGCCTGCTGATGTGTCTGAGGCTTCAGTAGTTCCTGTGTTAAATGGCCTAAATGGGTTACCTGTCTGGCCTGAGATTCTGTTTTCAGTTGCCTCGGTTGGGTCCCTCTTACAGTATGTTGCGCCTAAGCCTGGTGGTCCGGACATACCCTTTACAACTAGTAGCTACATTTGCCTTCACGACCATGGTAGTGGTGAGCTCCAGGGGAGTGGCAGAGTAGCATTTGTGCCTTAACCACGGCCCAGATGTGATTGCCACAATTCCAAGTGCATTAGGGAACCTAGGTCGGGTAATCAGTGCCTTGGGGAAACCTAGATGGCCGTTGATGTGTGGAACAAGTCCTGGAAACCAGGCAAGCTACGCCGTTGTAACCAGACATTCCTGTGTCAGAGTTCCGTTGTTGTCATATGACCCCAGGGCTAACTTTGTGGATGACCCATGGTACCCCAGCGTTGGGATGCTTACGGTTTTGAGGGCTCAGATGTCATATGTGTCATGAAATCGGGCCAGCGGGATACCTAGCCAGTTTTGGGTCCGCACCAAGCCTTCTGACATTGGCAGCGAGGTTCCCAGTCGGCATGCAGATCCCATTGGTGGAGCTATTTGGAGTGTCCAGAGGCCGCTCCTTGGGGGGGGGGTTCTGTTAGGATTGTGTTCACCTGCTGGTGGCACTGTGCTGTTCTGGGCTGTTTGCTGCAGCTCCAGTGTCCACCAGCACACGAGTGTCTCCTTGTACATTGTATGTAGTCAGTGGTTCGGTTCAACAGTTATCTTGTCATTGGGGTTCGGTTCTGTTTGCTGGGGTTGTTCATGTTCACTGTTTGCTGTGTTCCCTGTTAATAAATCTCATTTGTAAGGATATCTACCTTGTTTGTTGGGTCTCATTTTCCATGTGTAGCTACATATACTGTATCTGGTCTCCCTATCTGTAGATTCCTGACACTCCTCATACCTCCCGCCACTCACCACACCCGTTCACCTGTTTGGAGTATAAGAAAAATACCCAGATAAGGAGGAACAAAGGGGGAACATGCTACTATATTCCTCTCTTCATAAGGCTTGATGCATGAGCAACCAATTGCAGACCTAAATGCTGCCCAGCGGGTTCAGGGACAAGGTCTTTTGCACCATGGTGGACCAGAGAGTTTTCAAGATATTCGTTCAATTTTCTGTTAGTGGGGTCAAATCGACATTTGTTGCAGGAAAGAAAATTGTTCTATTGCCCCATCAATCCACCTTTCCCTCCCACAGCATTATTATGTTCTGCCAACGGGGAGTGTTCCATGTCTGCAGAACACAATGATTACTGCTGTTGGCTATAGCGGCAGACATCAATTACATGCAAAAATTCCGACAAACTGGTTTTAATGAAGTAGGGCTGAAACAACTAATCGATTAATCAGCAACTAATCGATTATGAAAATAATCGATTACTATTTTCATAATCGATTAATCGGCCAGTAACATAATGGGGTTAAAAAAAACTAAAATGAGCCCTTTATAGTACAAAAAGAGCAAATAATCGTTACTGTAAAAATTACTTTCACAGTTGTACTGTAATAAAATGAACCCCTTACAGTAGTGATTATCTGCTTTTTTTTTTTTTTGTACTATAAAGTGTAATTTTATTTTTTTTAACCCCATAATTTTACTAAACGTCTTAGACTTGGTTCACATCTATGTGTTTTTTGGTGCTTTTTGCAGAAACACACTACAGTTCATTTACATGGTTTCCTATGGGACACGTTCACATCTATGCTTTTTTCAGCCACTGCGTGTTTGGAAAGGGTCAGGGACTTTTTTTAACCCAAAACTGTGCATTTTTGGTTCAATATACTTCAATGGAGAAGCTGCAGAAAAGCATGTAATGTGTTTTCTCGAATCGTCTTCCAGGGCAGCATCCGAGAGATAGGCTCCTCCTCCCTAAAACAGGAAACACATTAGTCCACCATTATAAATTTCACACTCTTACCTGTGTGCCTCAGTTGTTTGTGTTTCCTCCGGACCCACAGGAGCTGCAAGAACGTTTGTTATTTTATTTTCACCTGTCTCTGTGCTTGTTGCAGGAGACCCCCTGCCAGCATCCCATACAGCCCAAGGGGCTTTGGGAGGGCGAGCAGGCGCAGCACTGGGCAATATTGCTCAAAGCCTGAGATTTCGCCCCTACTGAGGGGTCTGCAATCATCCCCCCAGGCTGCAGGAGGACTCTGTCATCCCCACCCCATGCTGCTGTTTAGCCCTGTGTATGCTTCCGCAAGCACCCCCCTCTGGCTTTCCGCAGAATCTGGAGCCCGCCAGGGGGGATAGATGCATGCATAGATGGGCGCCCCCCCCCCCCCCCGCCGCCGCCACCGACCGCCGCCGAAAACCCCAACAGCAGAGGGTCTAGCAGGGAGGGTTTTGCACCTTCTAACTAGGTCCCTGGTAGCTGCGGCTGTCCCCCCAAACGAATCCACCGTTCTCCGGGCGGCGCAGCAGCGTCCTCACTGCCACAGGCCGCTACAGGAAGTCGGGGGTGTACCAAGATGGCGCCGAGGAAGTTCCGGGCGGCCATTTTCCCGTAGTCTATCTACTGCGGAGATAGAGCAGGGACACCTAGGGGCGGGAATTTAAAAAAAAAAAAAAAAACAGAGAAAGAAAACCGAATACAAATAGCAAATTTGTTCAATGCTACCCTTCACTACCAGCACAGTTACTCTACAATACAGCGGCATGTGCAGGTGTGTCCACCAACCTGCACGGGGTCAGCCGGGGGCGGGGCCGGAGCTTATGCAGGAAGCAGATAAAAAGGCCTCTAAGCAGAGGATCCTGGTGGCTGATCATGTCTGACGCTTCCCCACCCTGCCCTGCAGATCCTGCAAATCAGGACAGCTCCAAGGTAAGCCAGAATATTCTTGAATTATCTCTGTCTTAACCTCTTTACTGCCTATCTACAGGCAGTTTCTTTGACCACCTATCTCACGGGGTTTTTTTGTTCTCTATGCTCGCTTGCAGGCAAAGACCCCTGAGGAAAGGAAGGCTAAAGGCAAAACATGTGCCTCATGCAGCCACAGGCTTTCCCCAGATTGGAAAAAGCCCCTGTGTCAGAAATGCTTAGACAAAATGGTGGCAAAAGAATCGCAGGGATTTTTGAAAGACCTGCTCAATTCTTTTAAGAAAGAAATTCAGAGCACCATGGCACCACTACGCTCAGCTATAGAAAAATTAGAAACGCCAGCAAGTGTCGCTCAGGCCAGTATCCCATCTACCAGCGGAACACACATTCCAAGGGAGAACAAGGTACAGGCAGAACAAGAGGTGGATTCAGATGAATCTGAACAATCTGAATCAGAAGACGGTATCTGTTCAGACTCAGAGGAGGAAGATGACACGACAGACTGCAACCTGTTTCCTTCTGAGGACACAGACAGTCTTCTCAAAGCCATCACTGACACTCTAGGCATTAAAGAACAGAAAACCGCAGAACTCACTATGCATGACAGAATGTACAAAGGGCTCCAGCCCAAGAAGCCAAGAACGTTCCCGGTACACCAAACACTTAAAGACATAGTCAAAAAGGAATGGGAAGACCCAGAGAAAAAGCTTTTCATCCCCGCCACAATCAAACGCAGATACCCGTTTGCGGAAGCAGACACCAAAACCTGGGCTAAATGCCCCAAGGTGGATGCCTCTCTGGCAAAAATCACGAACAAATCGGACTTGGCTTTTGATGACGCAGGTACCCTCAGCGACCCCATGGACAAGAAAATAGAAGCTCTCCTGAAAAGGGCATGGGAAGCAGGGGCGGCAAACCTAAATCCGGCTATTGCTTCCACCTGCACAGCCCGAACCTTGCTAATCTGGCTAACCCAGCTGCAAGATCTATTGGAGAACGACACGCCCAGGGAGGAACTAATTAAAACCATCCCCACACTAACTAGAGCGGCAGCTTTCTTGGCAGATGCTTCAGCAGAAACTGTCAGAATATCCTCTAGGACCACGGCACTACTAAACTCGGCCCGCAGAGCCCTGTGGTTAAAATCCTGGGGGGGGATGCACCTTCCAAGAACCGTTTATGTGGCATACCATTCACTGGAGACCTACTGTTTGGTCCCGAGCTAGAAACAGTCCTGGATAGGACTGCAGCAAAAAATAAGGGGTTCCCTCAAACCAAGAAGAGACAAGGGAAGGCGCCCTTTCGGCATTTCAAGAAATTCAATAAGCCGGGGGCAAAAAAGCACTGGGGTCAACAAAACAAGAAAGGCAAAGGTGAATTCATCCTCAAGCCTAATACCCAAAAGAACAAAAAACAATGACTGCCTTCAGGTGGGGGGCAGATTGGCGGCTTTCTCCCACCAATGGGAGGAGATAACAGAAAACAAATTCATATTGCGCACCATAGCGGACGGTTACGCAATAGAATTCTCCAACCGCCCCCCAACCAAATACTTAGCGACCATGCTACCCAAGGACAGCAATCAAGCAAAGGTGTTTTTAGAATCCCTACAGAAACTATTAGATCAGAAGGTGATTTGTCACGTTCCCCAAGAGGAGGAACAAAAGGGCTTCTACTCACACATCTTCGCAAAAAGAAAACCATCAGGCAAACTAAGGCTGATACTAAACCTCAAACCACTCAACCGAGGAATAAGATACAAGAGATTCAGAATGGAATCTATCTATTCAATCAGGAACATCCTACCGCAGGAGACATTCATGGCAACACTAGACTTACAGGATGCCTACCTACATGTCCCCATAAGGAAGGATCACCAAAAGTTTCTAAGGTTCGCAATCCAGGGGCCAGCAGCTACGCTGCACCTACAGTACACAGCTCTCCCCTTCGGAATTTCCTCAGCTCCAAGAATATTCTCAAAAATAATGGCGGAAGCACTAAAAGGTCTAAGACAGGAGGGTATTGGAATAATACCATACTTAGACGACCTCCTGTTCTTTGCGGACTCAGCAGCAATCCTAGAAAACAACCTGCGCAAGAGTATGAACTATCTGCAAAACCTGGGATGGTTAATAAACGCAGAGAAATCGCAAATGATCCCAAGCCAGAGAGTAGTGTACCTGGGATACGTGCTGGACTCCAGACTGTCAAAAATTTTCCTAACAAAGGAAAAAGACGTAAAAATGACACAAGCAATTACGTCCCTGCTAAGGAACCATTCCACAACGATCAGGCACGGAATGTCCGTACTAGGACTGATGACGTCTTCCATTCCAGCCATCACCTGGGCACAAATTCACATGCGACCCTTACAGAACTACATTCTGTCCCAGTGGGATGGCAGGCAAGCATCCCTAGAAAAATCCATTCCCGTCCCCGCCACAGTCAAACAAACACTCTACTGGTGGCTCAACCCACTTCGGGTCATCGAGGGGCGCAGATGGGCTCAAGTCAATCCAGTCAGCATCACCACCGATGCAAGCGCCCTAGGATGGGGAGCCCACATGGAAGGGCGGTTCTCGCAAGGGAAATGGACACCCAAATGGGCACAAGCCTCCTCAAACTTGAGAGAGCTGAAAGCTGTGGGAGAAGCGCTAAAAGCCTTCAAGCCAGCATTACAGGGGAAGGATGTAAAGATACAATCAGACAACGCAACGACAGTTGCATACCTAAACAGACAAGGGGGCACAAAATCCCAAAAACTGATGAGACTGACACAATCTATCCTACTGTGGACAGAAGTGAACATAAGATCGATATCCGGTATTCATCTAAAAGGAACAGACAATACAGTGGCAGATTTCCTGAGGCGGAAAACGATAAAACACACGGAATGGTCGCTAAACCAAACAACCTTCACTCAAATCACCCAGAAGTGGGGAATACCCGAAGTAGACCTATTTGCTTCCAGGGTGAACGCAAAATCTCCGATATTTTTCTCCCTGGACCCTACAGATGGCAACAGCGGGGTGGATGCTTTCAACCAAAACTGGAAATGTCATCTGTGCTATGCATTCCCTCCAACTGCCATAATCCCAAAAGTAATCCAGAAAATCAAGGCAGAGAAAACGACAGTAATACTAATAGCACCACACTGGCCCCAGAGAGCATGGTTCAGTCATTTAAAAAATCTCAGCATACAACCTCAGCTGACACTGACGGACCGCCCAGATCTACTGTCACAAGGCCCAGTCAACCATCCGAACCACAAAATCTTGAAGCTCTCGGCTTGGTTACTGAGAGGGTAAAACTCCAGAACAAGGGCCTGTCAGACAGAGTAATCAACACCATCTTAAACAGCAGAAAGCCGGTAACGAGAGCCATCTATGAGAAAATAAGGAAAAAATTTGTTTCTTGGTACGAAGACAGACCAATCTCCAACGGTGGGATAATTCCAATAGTTTTGGACTTCCTACAAGACGGTGCAGACAAAAACATATCACCAAGTACCCTGAAAGTACAAGTTGCAGCACTTTCTTCGGTCATGGATACTAGACTAGCGGAAGACCTGCTGATAAGACGATTCCTCATAGCTCTTAAAAGATCCAAACCAGCCAAATTGTACAAAACTCCCACCTGGGACATGGGCACAGTACTTAAGGGCTTTCTTTCCCCTCCGTTTGAACCTATCGAGGACAGCTCAGACAAAAACCTCACGTTAAAAACTGCGCTCCTTCTGGCCTTAGTATCCGCCAGAAGAGTGAGTGAGATCCAAGCTCTATCTTCAATAGAACCATACTGTCTAATACATCTGGACAAGATAATTCTCTCTCCAGATCCGGCCTTTCTACCCAAGGTCTCTTCTACATTTCACAGAACCCAAAACATCGTCATACCCTCACTTCCAACAACCATGGATAGTAGGAAAAGAGACATTTACAGCAAACTTGATGTAAGGAACACGCTCATAGCGTATCTCGATAGAACAAAAGAATGGCGTAGAACGACCTCCCTCTTCATCCTCTATGCAGGAATGAACAGAGGGAAACAAGCCTCAAAAAGCACCATCAGCAGATGGATAAGGATGGCCATACAGATTACCTATAAGGCACAGAATCTCACTCCACCTAGTGAAATCAGAGCGCACTCAACTAGAGCCTGGGCAACCTCGGCCGCAGAGAAAGCAGGGGCAACTCCGGAGCAGATCTGCAGGGCAGCGACATGGTCGAGCTTCAGTACTTTCGCTAAGCACTACCGCATAGACCAGCTGTCTGACCAAGACCAAGCATTTGGTCGTAAAGTGCTCCAGTCTCTAACCCCACCCTAGTAAGTATTGCTTGATATATCCTCTCGGATGCTGCCCTGGAAGACGATTCGAGAAAACAGAGTTAGGTACCTGGTAACTCTTTTTCTAAGAAGTCTTCCAGGGCAGCACTAGTTCCCACCCTTGAAACAACAAAAACCAGGTACAGAGGGGGAGCTTGCAGCTTACAGGGAATTCCTTCGGTGCTTTAACATAACTGAGGCACACAGGTAAGAGTGTGAAATTTATAATGGTGGACTAATGTGTTTCCTGTTTTAGGGAGGAGGAGCCTATCTCTCGGATGCTGCCCTGGAAGACTTCTTAGAAAAAGAGTTACCAGGTACCTAACTCTGTTTTTGCAGCAATTTGTGTTTTTTAATCTGCCCAACAACAAATTGGCCAAAATAATGCAAAAACGCAAATTGCAGCAAAAATCACGTGTGTAAAAATCAAAAAGCACTGCAGAAACAGATCACAAGCAAACTGCATAGGTGTGTACCGAGCCTTATGCTGGCCACACCGATCAATTTTCAGACGAGAATGTTGTTTGAAATTTTCACTTGCTTTTAACATTTCTGTTTAAAATGAATGTAATCTCTGTACGAAAACCACATACACTGTCTGAAAATTCCTTTGACCAGGAAGTTTTCTACTATTTCCAAATTTTCCCGTCACTGTGGTTGAAAATGAACGTCAATTTGACCCCACTAACAATTAGAAAATCGAAAACCAATGTTCTTAAAATTACATTTTCTTTTTTTGAAGGAAGACATTGTTTTTTTTAATACAAAAATTTGATCTCTGAGTCTGATATTTACCAGATTTACCCTTTAATAGTATGTACAGTATATCTCTTTTCTAACAGTTTATACAGTATATCTCCTCTAATAGTATATACAGTATATCTCTTCTGTCTGTTATTCTCAGAGTGGATTAGAGATTTTGCTCCCTAACCATATAGTTGGTTATTTATATTTACCACTGCATAGAGATATTTAGGAATAAATTGCCTTTTTTTTAAGAAAAAACTTTACATATTAACTAAATTATACACCACACTTTTTTTGATGTTATTAACCGATTAATCGATTAATCGAAACAATAATCGGCCAACTAATCGATTATGAAAATAATCGTTAGTTGCAGCCCTATACTGAAGTCAATCGATGGGTCCACTTCGGTACAACCAAGCCTACCCATAGACGGATCAAATCTTGGCCAGTCCCTGCTGAACTGACCAAGATTCGATCCATCTAACTTGATTAGACCCAGTAACTAATAAAGTTGAAGCTAGAGGCATGGCAGCCAGCAAACGAGCATTTTCAGGTCAAAAATGACAACTTGTTTTTCTCATAACAGGTCCCCTTTAGATATGTGCAATTCGTTTCATTCCAAATTTGTTTTTTTAACAAATTTTGACAAATTGGTTAATTTGGAAACATCCAAATTAACAAAAACTCGTTTATCGTATTTTCCCAAAAAATTCGGAAATTCAAAAACCTGAAATAATGTTAAGTATTAAATTATAGGTAATGGAATTTCCTTTCAAATTTGGCTGTTCGTGAACGTTACGAATTTATCCAAAGTTACGAATTATCCGAAATAACAAAAGCAAATGGAACATAACTAATTAATAATAATAATAATAAATAATAATAATAAAAACTTTTTATTATTATTTATTATTAATTTGTTCCGTTCCATTTGCTTAGATGCGGTATTGGTTATTTCGGATAATTCGTAACTTCGGATAAATTTGTATACATTACATTCGCGAACAGCCAAATTTGAAGGGAATTTCCAATACATATGATTTAATAGTTACTATTACTTATTATTTAGAACTTTCAGATTTTTGTTCTTTCGAATTTTCGGATTTTATTTCTTATTTTCACATTTTCGGATTTGCGAATTTACAAATTGCGATCATAACGACCCGAAAAAAAAACCAAATGAAACAAAAACTAACACATTTTTTGGCAGTGCACATGTGTAGTCCTCTTTACATTTGTTTTTGTTTTTTTTTTTCTTTTTATCTCCCAAAATTTGATATAGTTTGCAAAACCACCCCCCCAAGCAGCCGTTTCCTTTTATCTGCAGAAATCTGTCATTATTGGAAGTGGGAAGCATGGGAGGCAGGAAGACATCAATAGCGTTCGTTGAGCGGCGCTCGCGTTGCCTGGAATTAAGACGAAACGCGCTGTTTTTGTTTGTGATGCTCTGATCTGGAGCGGGATGGAAAAAGATATATTTAATGTTTGATGCTGGGGAGTGACGGCAAGCGCCATAAACGGAGGGCTGAGCTTCCATCGCCTATTACAACTCGCCACCGCCGGATTGATGAGTTTTATGGATGGGTAGGACATCACACGGGCATTATGGCAGAGTCTTTTCATTTTCCCTTTCCTGTGTATTAGAGCCAAGCTGGATCTTCTCCGTGTGCCAATCTGCCACTGATTAGAGAGACAACAACCTGCAGCCAGCAACGCAGCTTCAAGAACTTAGAACTTCCTTTGCCGATCAAAAAAAAAAAATATCTCTGTATAAATTTCCAGACCTCGGTTACACTTTTGTGTTGGGCGGCTGTTTTCAGCTGAACAAATGAGACTCAGGTTTTCTGATCCTGCAATTATTTCTCTTTGGACTTTGCTTCCTGACACGTGCCAGAAGTCTGGGGTGCCTTTAAGGCCCCTTTCACACTGGGGCCGCAGCCGCGTTAACAGCTAAATTTACTGCTGTTTAACGGCGCTTTGTGCCGATTTTCAGGCCGCTAGCAGGGTACTTTTAGCCCCAAAGAAGGGGTTAAATACGTCTGTGTTGCGGCGCGTTCGAGGTGCTTTGGAAGCGGCGCCCATTCATTTCAATGGGCAGGGCGTTTTGGGAGCGCTAAATACAGCACTCCCAAACCGCCCCAAAGATGCTGCTTGCAGGACTTTTCATAACGTCCCGCAAGCGCACCGCCCCACTGTGAAAAGTCACACTGAAATGAATGGGAGGCAGTTTACAGGCGCTTTACAGGCTCTATTTCTAGCGCTAAAATGCCTGAAAACCGCCTCAGTGTGAAAGGGGTCTTAAAGTGAGCCTATAGCCACGGTATAGACAATAAAGTTGTTGTAAACCCTTACATACACTAAATCGTCAAAAGTATTTGGACGCCTGCCTCTTCACGCACATGAACTTTAATGGCATCCCAGTCTTAGTCCATAGGGTTCAATATTGAGTTGGCCCACTCTTTGCAGCTATAACAGCTTCAGCTCTTCTGGGAAGGTCCACAAGGTTTAGGAGTGTGTCTATGGGAATGTTTGACCATTCTTCCAGAAGAGCATTTGTGAGGTCAGGCACTGATGTTGGATGAGAAGGCCTGGCTCGCAGTCTCCACTCTAATTCATCCCAAAGGTGTTCTATCAGGTTGAGGTCAGGACTCTCCACCCCAAACTCGCTCATCCATGTCTTTATGGACCTTACTTTGTGCACTGGTCCAAATCATTTGGTGGAGGGGGGATTATGATGTGGGGTTGTTTTTCAGGGGTTGGGCCCTTAGTTCCAGTGAAGGGAACTCTTAAGGCGTCAGCATACCAAGACATTTTGGACAATTTCATGCTCCCAACTTTGTGGGAACAGTTTGGGGATGTCCCCTTCCTGTTCCAACATGACTGCGCACCAGTGCACAAAGCAAGGTCCATAGAGACATGGAGGAGAGAGTTTGGGGTGGAGGAACTTTATATTACCAGGAGGCGTATGTTGTGAACAATCACAAGGAGCGGACCGTTGGGTGTCTTTCCAGATCAGCACTTTTATATGGAGTAAAACACTATGCACACTTATTTTTGGACTTTGATGGAGTTGGACACCTATGCTTTTATCACTCTTAGGATGTATATGGGCATACATTTATATGGTTTATATATTTATGTATTGGTTTTGATATTATTATTATACAGGATTTATATAGCGCCAACGGTTTACGCAGCGCTTTACAATATAAAAAAAGGAGACAATACAGTTATAATACAATAAGATACAGGAGGATTAAGAGGGCCCTGCTCAGAAGAGCTTACAATCTAATAGGGTGGGGCAGGTGGTACAAAAGGTTGTAACTGTGGGGAATGAGCTGATGGAAGTGGTAGAAGATTAGTTGGAGACGTGATAGGCTTTCCTGAAGAGATGAGTTTTCAGGGATCGCCTGAAGGTAGCAAGAGTAGGGGATAGCCGGACAGGTGGAGGTAGCGAGTTCCAAAGGATGGGAGAGGCTCTGGAGAAATCCTGGAGACATAATTTGCATCGCATATTTTAGCGCTTTTTATTTATCATTATATTTTGACTACCTGCGGATGTCATAATTCCCAAACAATGACTGCACCTGATTGGATGTAGTCACTTTGGTCAGATTATTTTCCACCTACCTCCTTCTACAAAAGTAGTTAAAAAAAAAATCGACATTTGTTGACCCCCCCTGGTGGTGCCAACAGGGCCACCTCAGTCCGAAATTGGACCCTTGTATGGCAAGCTTCAGGATGTGCTTGCTTGGGAACTAAGTTTTAAGTAGCTACACAGCACTTGTAATTCTTTTGTGACCGGTTCACTTTTTATGAACAAAATGAAAAGGAGTAGTCCAGAACACTTCAGACGAATCTTTCTAAAAAGCAATTCCAGCCGAAAGTTTAATTAAATACAATTTCCTGCCGTGTCCTGCCTGCTTCATGCATATTCATGATAATTACGCCAGTAAGGGAAAAAGAAAAAAAAAAAAAAAGTGTCCCGCTAATTACGACACACTCAGACCTATTTTTTGCCTGCCCAGAAATTTCATTTAATTACAAGAGAAATTAATTGAAGTTGTTTCATTTTCTACTATTACTTTCTTTTTTGGACTAAACCGTTCATCTCCAAGGAGATTAGTTTAACCCATTCTTCTCCTACAAATGAGGGAACTCCAGCCTTCCCCTCAGTCTTGCACAGTCGTACAGGCTCCTCGTCTCTACTGAAATAGTTTTTTCTGATTTCACTGCATACTGTGAGCTTTTCACAGTGTGCATTAGAAGCTGCCGCAAGTCAGGCAGAGCCTGCCTTATTTCCTGCCTGGAGGACGTCCAGCATCATCTAGTTCTTTTCTTCCCCAACCTGACTGCGCCTGGCCCACCGCTTTCATTCAGTCAGCATCACATGTAAGTGTTACCTAGTGCAGAGTGCATGCAAATGCAGCCAGCCTAAGAGCACCCATTTTTCCAGACTGACACCCACCCATTTAGACATTTTGTATAACTCTTCCCAAGAGCCAGCCCACTGCTTGCCCCAGGACTGAGGGCTTTTGAGAGGAGTACTGAGGAAGGACGCTGTGATGTTTTCAGGAAGCTATAAACATTACCCTTCCAGCCCCTCTCACCAGCAATGATCTGCCTGCATTGCATATAGAAGCACAGACACTTAGTGATGATATACAATGTAGAAAAGTCCCGGGCCTCTTTAAGCCTAATGGTGACCTCCAAAGTTAGGGAGAGCTGACATCCTTCAGTGTAGAGTGGGTTACAAGGCATGGTGGACAGGTGGGCACTAGACACCTTTTGAATGCAAAGAGATTTATTGCCTCTTAAACAGAACTGTGGGAGAGAGGGTTAGGGCCAGGACACCCTTAGATGCAAAGATAATTAGCAGACTCCGAGACTTCTATAGGTAGACAGCTATACAGGTGAAGGCCTCCAGCCAGACACCACTTCTGTATCGGTAGGACTGCTGTGTCCTATGGCAACAATCTTGTAGCTGTTACTAACGACAATTGTATTCAACTATCTGCAACACGAACAGTTCTCAGATTACCCCACACTCACTCACTGTAGGTCTTCACTCAACAAGCTCCCAGTCTCTCTCACTAGACTTCAGATCCACTGGAACCCCTGAGCTCTTCCCTTTTAGCACTCAGTATCTTCCTCAAGCATCACCCCTGCTTTCCTGTTGGGTCCCTGGTTGGCACTCACAGATACTCCTCAAGCTTCACCCCTGCTGACACGTTGGGTCCCTGGCTTGGCACTCACTGATGCTCCACAAGCATCACCTCTGCTGACACGTTGGGTCCCTGGCTTGGCACTTGCTGAAGTTTTCCCACTTCTTCTCCGTCCCCGGCTGGCTCTGGTACTGGCCTCAGCTTACTCACAATGGTCTCCTTTAGCAAGGTGGATGGTCCCTTAGTGGGAACAGCTTCCCCTCTACCTCCGACCACAGCTGGTTCCCTGGCCGGCGGAATCGTTACTTCTGGTTGGACTACAAGCCCGCCGTCGCAACCCTACGCTGCTTTTCCTACTTCTAGATAGGCCCTCAAACAGCCTAGCAGTCAGAGTTCCCCGGGATAGGCCTTGGGTTTCTGGCCTTGCAGCCTGGGGCACTACGACACACGTCCACCCAGACAGCCGTCCAGGTGGCACAGAACCCCGATCACCTGACTCCACCCAAATAAATAGGCTCTCCCAGCAGGCCAAGGGACCCAGGAAAATCCCTGCCCATTGGCTGAGATACCCATTCATTCCGAATCTGTCCTTGCTATCCCCTTGTTTTATCCAATGTCACCAGCTTCAATGCCACCTGGTGAGAGAAAAGAAAAGTGCAGCACTTCCAGAATTAGGGGGAAATCAGTTGATCTCCTAACAATTGGCCGAAGGCAACTATCGCCTGGCAACTAAATTTAATAGCAGCCGTGCCTAAACGTCAGGGTGCTACAACACAAAAGGTATGTAAAAAAAATGTTTTATTTAACCACTTGCCACCAAATCATATACCTGGTACATCATTTGAATTCAAGTGGTTGTATCGGGATGATATGCAGCTGCAGGCATCGTCCCGGTACCGTTTTAGTAGAGCCGGCAGTCGGCTCTCTTGTAATACCAACCGGAGCGGCTAACCAACTACTCAGGTGCTATTATAAGCAGCAGGAGGGGACGCCCCCCTCCACCAGCTTCTACAGCTCACACAGGTCTGCCGGCTAGTTGGAGACCCGAAGAAAGCTGAGATCGGCTTTGATCGGGACTCCGCTATGGTAACCCAAAAGCGATGACCTGACATCACTTGCAGTTTACCAGCATCTTAACTGCACCATTCTTTGAAAGTCTAAAGTATTCAGAAACGCCAATCTTGGCGTTTTGAATGCTTTCTGGTCCAAAGGAGGGATTTGGGGTCTTATAGCCACCAGATCCCTCCATTTAAGAGGACCTGTCACTGCCTATTGCTGTCACAAGGATGTTTACATTCCTTGTGATAACAAATAATTAAAGCAACAGTGAAAAAATAAAATTGATTCATAATTATAAAAAAAATGAAAGTGCCCCCCGTGGTAGCGGGCAAAGGTGAACACGTGCGTCTGTCCCAAAATGCACGCAAACCATGATCGTCCCACACATGTGAGGTATTGCTGCGAACATCGGATCATGTGCAGTAATTCTAGAACTAGACCCCCTCTGTAAATCTAAAGTGGTAACCTGTAAGGGCTTTTAAAGCGTCGCCTATGGATAGTAAAATTTACGTTGTTTGTTGCCGTTGTGTGGGCATGCACAATTTTAAAGCGTGACATGTTTGGAATCTAGTTACTCGGCATGACCTCATCTTTTATATTTTACAAAAAGTTGGGTTATGTACAGGCATACCCCACTTTTAAGTACACAATGGGGTTTATTTACTAAAGCTGGAAAGTGCAAAATCAGGCTCCCTTCTGCATAGAAACCAATGAGCTTCCAGGTTTTATTACCAAAGCTTAATTGAACAAGCTGGGGTTAGAAACCCATTGGTTTCTATGCAGAAGTGAGCCTGATTTTGCACTTTCCAGCTTTGGTAAATAAACCCCATTGTGTACTTAAAAGTGGGGTATGCCTGTATTCTGTTTTTTTGCATTCAATTTAAATACAGAAAATACAGAACGGCAGGTTAAACTCTAATATCTCATTAAAAGAAATGCTTTCAAGTAAATTTAACAAGAACTCAAAGTTTTGACAATGAGAAAAGACTGTAATTTCTCTTTTAAAGCGCCCGAATCGACCCAGTTAATTCTCTGCTCTGTGATGTAATCTTCTATTGCTTTTTTTTTTTTACTTGCATTGTCGGCATTTTTTTTGCCGTCCTTTTTTCTTTGCCTATTTGTTTCTCTCAGATTCGCACGGAAGCCATTTGCGATTTATGTATTGTTATCAGTTTAGAAAACTGTTTATGCAAGTGTTTTCCGGCAATGCAGAAAAAAAAGGAAAAGCAAATATGGGCAAGAGTTTAAAGGGCAAAGAAAATAGAAAATATATTTAATGCTGCTGAGAAAATGCAGAGAAGAGAACAAATACAAACATGGCTATTTAATGGATCGCAGAGCTTGCTCTGTGGAGTTTTGCATTCATTAAATAGTAAAAAAAAAAAACAAAACAAGTAAAAAGGTTCTTTGTTAACTCCAGATTGGAAAAAATTAAAGCTTGAGATTTCGAACCGTTCATGGGCAGGCTGAATGTACCAAGTTGATTGATTTGATCAATCAACTTGGGTACAACCAGGCTGCTGGATTCTCTTGCGATTATTGCTACCAGCTGCTATAACCGCTAGCAATATTCGCTGTCTTCTCCCGGCGGGGACTGCTCCCCATCCTCGCCCCTGCTGGGAGAAGACAATTGCTGGCTCCCCTGTCAACACTGTCTGCTTATGGGGTAATCATGTCTGCTGCAAAGAAATTTGCACCTTGTATGGCCAGCCTTAAACTTGCCATAGATTATGCAATTTTTTTTTCTTCAACCATGGGTTGAAGGAAAGAAATCACTTGATTCCCCAATCAAAACAGTCGGTGTTGATAAGGGAATCCCTCAACTGGGGCTATAGCTGCCAGCAGTGATCACATGAAAAAAAAAAAAACAGGCTTGTTGTACTCACATTGATCAATAGACTTCAGTACAACCAGCCTGCCCGTAGAAGCATTACTTAGATAACATGGCGACCTCTCAGCTTTTTTTCTGTTCGTCCTGCTGGGTTGAACAAAAAAAACTCGCTGTGTGTACCTAGCATAAGAGTTCTCTCCCCATCCCATGTGACAGCTCTAGGTTCCTGACCAACTAGGCACCAGCACTGTCACATTGGAAGAAGGGGAGTAAAGCACATACTCTCCAAACTCCTGAATGCCCAGCATTCCTCTTCATTCTTGGTCACTGAACAGAGAGAGGTGGAGGAGCAAAGGGAAGGTGATTATATGCTGCTGGGTGGGGGGGGGGGGCGGCTGGTAAAGTGAACTTGTTGCCTAAGTCTGGTAAGATTTCAGATTGGTCCTTATATAAGAAGTGGTTGGATCTGCTTCCTTCAGCCTGTGCTGTGTAGCTCTTCGAGCTTGTGGTACCACCAGTCAGCTTCAGCCTTCAAGACACATTTGGATCTGATTTGGTGAGTGTAGGAAGTTTCTTGGCGGTAAATCTTGAGACATCCAGCTTTCTGCCTCTGAGAGACCGCAAGGAGCCCCTGGTGGGCTTGTTTGGGAATATCTTTCCTCCATTGGAAACGGCAGTGGTTTCCCAAATCGCCAAATTAAACAAAGAAGGCAGTTGTCATTGTACTCGCAGAATCCTTGCTGGGGCTTCCAAGATTCCTTCTCAGAACAACTGGCTAGACTACCAAAAGTACTCACAGAATCCTTACTGGGATTTCAAAATTCCTCCTCTCAGAATACCTGCCAGGACTACCAAAGGTACTCATAGAATGCTTGCTGGGACTTCCAGAACTCCTACTCTTAAGCCTCGTACAGACGATGGGCTTTTCGGCAGGGAATTGTGTGATGAAAGACTGTATTCCTAACATCCTACCGTTAGTACACTCCTTCAGACAATTGTTGTCCAACTTTCCGCCAATAAATGTTGGATGGCGGGCTAGTAAATTTTCGGCGGACAACGCTCTGTCCGTCACGCAAAGTACAAACACGCATTGGAAACAATGTTCACCAAACACGACATTAGCAGAAGGTGCTCAAAGGGTGGCGCACAAGAGCTGAAATTCCACGTAGTACGTCACTATGTTCGTGTTTGTTGGCCGACAATTGTGTGCCGTTAGTATGCAAGACAAGTTCCTGGCACACTCCCTTCGGACAAAAGTCTGACGCTCTGTTGGCCAACAATCTGATCGTGTGTACGAGGCTTTGGAATACCTGCCGGGACTACCAAAGGTACTTGCAGAATGCTTGCCAGGACTTCCAAGACTCTTTCTCAGAACAACTGGTTTGATTACCAAAGGTACTCGCAGAATCCTTGCTGGGACTTCCAAGACTCCTACTCTCAGAATACCTAACAAGACTACCAAAGGTCCTCTCACATCCTCTGCCAGGACTTCTAGAGTTCCCAAAAATAATGCTGAGCATGTCCTCTGCCCAAAAGGGTATTTATGCTCCAGTCTTTGATTTGGCTGGTGCTGTGTCTTACCGCCAGCAATCCTTTGTGCAAAGAGTTATTGTACTTCCCAATTGCCATGCTTGTTGCAGAATTTATTTTACCTACCTACTCTCATGCCTGCCATCTGTCCATGACCTCTGCCTGGACCAGACTAATTTCTTGCCTGCAGCCTACCAACGACCTCCTCCTGCGTGCTTTGCTTGTTGGTGAATCTGGTTGACCTGTCTACACTTACCTGACAATGACCTTTTCCTGGACCTGATTACTTTTGCTGGTAGCCTGCCATGGCATCTGCCTAGACCTGACTACTCTTCTGCCTAATGTTTCCTGTACAGTCTCCACACCTGGGCCATTCTGTTCCAGCTACCCCCTTGGTGGGCCAGTTCTAAGGGGCTGCAACCTGGTGACAGCTTGCAGAGAAGAACACCAGGACCACTATGGTATCTTGCCCTTCTCCACCAATAGGAACTCAAACAAAGACTACCTGTTACTTAGATTTCATGCCTTGGGTGGGCCCACTGCACCCGCCAGTGGGGCACTAACAGTCATGTGTGAACTGGTGCACTACAGCAATTCCAGGCTTATCAAACTATTGCCCTAAACTGGTCATCTTGTATGTATTGCAAGGTTTAATTTTCACTTTGGGTTGTAGTACATTCCCAAGCCATACTTTATTTCCCAACTCAATAATCATCAAGCACAATTTTTTTTTTCTTTTTTTTTTTTTTTTACCTCAAATTCTTTGGCACAGAAAATTCCTCTCACCAACAGCGTCAGAAAATGGCACAAGAACAATAGCTGTGGAAAGTGCTGAGCTTGTTGTTCTGTGTTTATAGAATTATATAACTGACAATGTGCACAGGCCTTAGCAGCAAGGGCTCGGCAGGAGCAGACAAATGGCTGTGTCGCTGGAAACAGACATTCATTGTTCCATGTACACATATTTTTTCCCTCATTGTTGCATCCTGCCTCAAGAAACCCGAATGCAGATGATTGAGGCTGGGGATGTTTACCATTTCCTCACCGCGGGAGCCTAGGATTTTCAATACAAGCCATATATTTTAGGCATTTTATTCTGCACAATCACTATGCAGTTATACCTGCGGTATGTGGGCTACATTAAGGAATTATTGGTACAATTTAAGTATAAGGTATAAGCAGTCACTTCTTTTCACACAAGAGAATAGCGGACTTTTTGATGTGCAATTGCTTACACAATCGGGCTTGATTTACGATGATATCTTAAATGGATTATATTATAGTTTTATATTTTTATTATATTCCTTTATCCTTTTTTATGTTGAAAACTAGGGCAGCACAGTGGCTTAGTAGTTACTATTTCAGCCTTGTAGCAGTGAGCCACCTCATTTCAGGTCCTGGCCAGAACATTATCTGCATGGAGTTTGCTTGTATTCCCTTTGTCTGCGTGGATTCCCTGGGTACTGCAGTTTTGTCCCACACGCTACATACATGCCAACAGGTTAACCTCTTCCCGCCCGCGCAATAGCCCAAAGACAGTCACAGCGCAGGCTCACATTGCTGGGAGGGCGTCTATGGATGTCCTCCAGTAATCGTGCTGCCCGCGTGCCCCCTGCGGCACGTATGGGCAGGGATCTGTGACACAGTTGATCACAGATCGAGGAAAAGATCCAATCACAACGGCTCTTTACCGTGTGACCAGCTGTGTCCAATCCCAGGTGATCACAGTGTAAACAGATTTGCCGACGCGTGAGGAGAGGAGATCTGATAATCGGCAAATCCACACAGGGGACATCTACACTGATAATTAGGGGAACTGATCATCACTGTCCTGATTATCAGTGCAGCCCCAACAGTGCCCACAAATTAGGGTTGCACTGATACCACTTTTTTGAGACCGAGTACAAGTACCGATACTTTTTTTCAAGTACTCCCCGATACCGATTACCGATAACTTTTTTTTTTAATGTCAAGTAACGGTTTTCAAAGCACAATACAGACTAATGATATCTTTTTTTTTTTATATAATTATGAAGACTGAAGGGCACTGATAGGTGGCACTGACTGATGGGCACTGATTTGCAGCAATGATGGGTGGCACTTATAGGCACTGATATGTGGCACTTACTGATGGGCACTGATTTGCAGCAATGATGGGTGGCACTTATAGCCACTGATATGTGGCACTTACTGATGGGCACTGATATGCGGCACTGATAGGTGGCACTGGTATGTGGCACTGACTGATGGGCACTGATTTGCAGCAATGATAGGTTGCACCTATGGGCACTAATAGGTGGCATTTATGGGCAATGATAGGTCGAACTGATTGATAGGCAGTGGCGCTGAAATGCAGCACTGATAATTGCTGGCAGCCTGGCATGATACAATTAAATCGATAAAGAGTAGAGTATACAAGAGGCCCATCTTGATAAAC
Source organism: Lithobates clamitans (assembly GCA_037952925.1). Lineage (NCBI taxonomy): Eukaryota > Metazoa > Chordata > Amphibia > Anura > Ranidae > Lithobates > Lithobates clamitans. The sequence continues at coordinate 2,392,517 of JBBGZY010000705.1, forward strand.
CCTGCACTCCACCTCAGTAAGCCTAGTCAGAATGCAGCAGTGGACATCTTGTTACACCCAGCCCATATAGTTAGTGAACTATATAGGCTGGGTGTAACAAGATGTCCGCTGCCGCCTTGTGACTGCAGGCTTACAGAGGCTAAGTGCAGGGTGTGCCAAGATGAGCGTCGCGGTGTACAGTCTCTGACGGAGACTCGGGCCGCCACTTTTGTTAACGATTCTGAAGGCACAGGTCACCGATTCTGATGGGCGGCACATGCGGCTGCGACCCACACCCCTGTCCCATAAGCTTACCTTCCTCTGCAAGGACTCGCTCTCACTGTGCCAGGACTCGAGCTCTGCCTTCTCCGCCCACTGACTTCCGGGAGACTCTGCATGTAAAAGGTATCGGGTGAAGCATCGGGAGCATTTGCCCGAGTACAAATACTCAGTATTGGCACCGATAAAGATACTAGTATCGGTATCGGTGCAACCCTACCACAAATGCTGCCAATCAGTGCCAACCAGTGATGCCTGTCAGTGCCGCCTATCAGTGCCACATATCCGTGCAACCTCATCAGTGCAGTCTCATCAGCGAAGGATAAAAATTACTTATTTAGAAAATTGGATAACAAACTAAAACTTTTTTTTCCATTTAGTTTTCGGTCTTTTTTTAATTTGTTTAGCAAGAAATAGAAAAAAAACCAATGGCTATTAAATACCACCAAAAGAAAGCTCTATTGGTCTAAAAAAAGTGTTACATGACCGTGCATTTGTTATTCAAAGTGTGACAGCGATGAAAGCTGAAAATTGGTCTGGGCAGGAAGGGGGTGAAAGCGCCCAGTAAGCAAGTTGTTAATTGGCTCGTACAGAAGGTTATTGTGCTCCTCAGTCAATGCTCAGAGGAAAGGGGATTTTTTTTCTTCTACTTGCGATAATATCTATTGTTTTATTGGGGAGCATAGAGGTCTGCTGTGTCCTCCTATAAACATAGGGAGAAAATCTGTCAAACCTTCCCATGTTCTTCCTTATATGTAGAGAACTCTTGTATTTGAAGCTGTTATGCACATTGAAGGGCTGGGAGACAGTGGCTGCTATGAACATGAGGTAGGACCATCTTCGACTCTTGTTCTCAGCTCCAAAAGTCATCCTTAACCTCCTGCCACCCACATCTGTGCGATGGCAAAGAAGGTGGGCTTTAATGCCCACATGCGACACATACAAATTCATGCGTGTTCCTAGCATAGTGACCAAGCTGTCATACAGCTCTACTAATGATCGGAAGTCAGTGGGCCAAATACAGTGGTCACGTGATCGACCGATCCTTCTTGCCCCCTTGGCACACAGACTTTGGTAAAGGGAAGCTGGGGCTGGTTGGCAAGGGCTTAAAGGGTAAAGTGCACTTATCCTGTTTGCCCCTTTTAGGGTGACCCTAGCAATCCAGCCCCCTTATTCTCCAGAGATGCATAGGCCACTCAATCCAATAGCCACAGCCTCCTAGGGTTGGGGATTATTTACATCCCTCTTCGCAAGTCCTCTGTCTCCCAGCCACACCTGCAGTAAAGCCCCATAGAAGCAGTTAAAGGATTTGTGATTGGTTCTTCCTAAAGTGTAGGTAAACTCAAACAATCAACATTTCCAGGTTGTTCTGTTAAACGACTAATTGAAGCGATATCAGCGCCCCAGCCGATTTCCTGATCGGCTCTCAGGTGCTGCCGCCGCCGCCTCCATTCGTGGTAAGGGAAACCAGCAATGGAGCCTTTCAGCTTCACAGCCAGTTCCCTACTGCGCATGCACGAAGTGCACTGCGCTTTCTAACTGGTCCGGCAGTGGAGGAAGGGCGTCGAGGTCGCCGTGGTGCATTCTCCCGGAAGTGGATGATGTGTACCTGTCAAAAACAGGTCCCCCCCGAAAGGTGCCAAATGTGGCAACGGAGGGTGTGAGGAGGCAGATAAGCGGAGCTTCCTCTTTTGGGTGGAACGCTGCTTTAGACCCTGTACACAGGGGCCATAAGCTGGGCGACATCGGTCGATTCAATAAAAACCAGCCGGCATTCGGCCTGTGTGTATGGCACCCTGGCTTCCGATCAGGGCTCTCAGACGATGGTAGATAGCCTTTGGCTTCCGCTGCTGTCAATCAAAAGCTGTAACACGGGATCGGGGGGACGGGGCCAATTCCAGCTCTCTGTGTCAATGAACGCAGCAGCAGGACTCGGGAGTGAGCCCGCACGGGTGCCCCCATGGAATGTGGCTTTCTGTGGGGGCACCTGATGAAAAGGAGTGGCCTGAATCTCAGGGGGGGATGACCCCAGAAGAAGAGGATCGGAGCTGCTCGGTGCAAAACCATTACACAAAGCAGGTAAGTATAGGCATGTTTGTTTTTTTTTTTAAATTGAATGTTTACAATCGCTTTTAACCTGTGTTGTGGTGCACTGCCAGAAATACTGCATGCACCTTTTTTTTGGTTAAAGTGATTCTAAAGTCTCGTTTGTTAATTTTATAGGAAAAAAAAAAAAAAAACATGTTATGCTTACCTCCTCTGTGCAGTGGTTTTACACAGAGCAGCCCAGATCCTCCTTCTCGGGTCCCTCTTCTCTGCTCCTGGCCCCTTCCTCCTGTTCAGTGCCCCCACAGCAAGCAGCTTGCTATGGGGGCACCCGAGCTGAGTCACAGCTCCCTGTGTCTATTCAGACCCAGAGCCCTGACCCGATCACGCCCCCTCGCTCTCCTGATTGGCTAGCTGACTTTGATTGAAAGCAGCTGGAGCCAGTGGCACCGCGGCTGTGCCCCAGCCAATCAGGAGGAGAGTCCTGGATGGCCGAGGGAACCGTGGACATCGCTAGACAGAGAGGGTCCTCAGGTAAGTGTTAGGGGGGCTGCTGCACACAGAAGGCTTTTTATCCTAATTCATTAAGATAAAAAAACCTTCTGCCTTTACAACCCCTTTAATGCAACCCAGTAGTGTGATTGGACCCCTAAGGAATGGTAATGTGCAGTACCTTCCATTTTTGTTCTTGGGTCTAGATACGCCTTACATAGCGGTAATGTGAAATTTTACAGGAGAGTTTTCGAAAGTTTCTTTGACCGTGAAAAAAAAAAAAAAAGAAGTTGGTATCCTAACCGTCCTTCACGTGTCTTTGGCAGATGTGGCAGCCGGTGTATCGGAGGTTAATTATACCTCCGCCAACTGTCCCTTCCAGTCCTCTGTGTCTGGTTTTCCCTCAGATGGCGAGAGCATTCCAGCTGTTCCCCGCTGCGTTCCTCATTGAAACCAGCATGGTCTCATTCCCTGAAGGGCCCAGAATTATTGCTTATTTACGGCAGAAATTCAGTTTACTCTGCAGCTCCGAAACCAGATAAGTCAGCGGAGGCAGCGACGCTAAACCGTCACTCTTCTTCCAGAAGGACAAGCCAGTGCCTCTGATACCGATTCTGTTGACGTATCATAAATAGAATTAGAACGAAGGAACAGATTGTACGATTGTAAATTTGCCTCAAATAAAAAAAGCTTCTCTGTACGCCTCCTAAGAGACTGAGACGATGGATGGTCCCTCATTTATCAAAGTGTGTTAAAGAAAAACTATAGTCTTTTTGATGTTTTCTTAGATAATCATGTGGCAGCTGAATGTAAATAATATTGCCAATATACGTCAACGGTTTCAAAACTTTTCTCTCCGTTTTTTGTTCATCGTCTCATGATTGTGCATCTCTGCGTCGCTATCCCAGTGCAATACACCAGTCAAGTCCAATTGGTTGAAAACAATGGGTTTTGTGTAGCTGAGCTTTTATCTCAGCAGCTTAGGATGAGAAAGGCAGTAAAATACAGAGCAGGACAACCGAAAAAGGGTAAACGAAGGGCACAGTGGGGTTTATTCACTAAAAACTGGACAATGCTAAATCTGGTGCAGCTCTGCCTAGAAATCAGTTTCCAGGCAGGGGCGTAACTACCACCATAGTGACCCATGCGGGCGCTATGGGGCCCGCAGCTGAGTGGGGCCCAGTGAGGATAAGAGCACCGCCGGCACAGTCTCCCAGCCAGGGGAAGAGAGAGGAATGGAAGAGGCGAGCTGTCCGTATCAGCAGAGAGCTGAATTGCCCGATGTAAGAGCTTTCATTAGAACTTCCAGTGTTCCCGGGGCTCACGTCACATAGCTCCACCTTTTGGCCCGGTGCCTTTGATAGACAGAACACCGATCCAATGCGGGACATGTGATGTCATCAAAGGCGTCGGGCCAAGAGGTGGGGCTATGTGACGATGAGCCCCGGGAAGGCAGGAAATTCAAATGAAAGCTATTACAGTGGGCAATCCCACTCTCTGCTGATCCGGGTGGCTTGCCTCATCCTCTGCATAGGTGGGGCTGTATGGGGCACAGGCAGACCAGGCTGTATTGGGAACAGGTCACGCTGTATGGGGCACAGGTCACGCTGTATTGGGCACAGGTCATCCTGCATTGACACTAGGGCAGCTGTGGGGGGGGCTGTTTGCAGGGGGCCCCATACAACATTTTGCTATGGGGCCCTGCTATTTCTAGTTACGCCCCTGCTTCCAGGTTTTTTTTTTTTTTGTTACAGCCTAATTGAACAAGCAGAAGTTGGAAGCTGATTGGCTACCAAGCACAGCTGCACCGGATTTTGCACTCTCCAGTTTTAGTAAATCAACCTCAGTGAGCCTAGGACAGTGATGGCGTACCTTGGCACCCCAGATGTTTTGGAACTACATTTCCCATGATGTTCATGCACCCTGCAGTGTAGTTGAGCATCATGGGAAATGTAGTTCCAAAACATCTGGGGTGCCAAGGTTCGCCATTACTGGCCTGGGATAACCAAAAAGGAACAAGTGAAGATTGAAACGCGTTGCTGGGTCTGATAGATTTTGTGGCATGCAAATGGTGACGTCAGACTTGACTTAGGTCACCAATCCATCCTGTCTCAATTCATCTGGTCAGGCTGAAAATTTTGGTGTCAGGGTGCACGGAATGATTTTATATTAGTATCTGTAAGGGCCCATTCAGACCTTCTCATTGTATTGCAATAACGCTACCACAACACACAGGTTCCTTAAGGTATGTTTCCAGTGCTTTGTTTAATCCACAAGGGAAATCATTTTGCCTGTTTAGAAGATACAAGGTTTAAAATAAGTAGCTGCCCATGCTGGTATGCAATGTTTATGTTCCCTATGGGTTCATGACCAAAGACAGACTATAGCAAACTGGCAAGTTGGCATTCACATCTAGGTAGCCCCACAGGATTCCTCATCTATACACTATGAAGGGACTGGGAATCTGGAAGGGAGCTACAACATCCTTTCATGGTGGGTCTCTAAAAGCGAAAGAAAGCCAACCATAAAAGTGTGCCACGGTGCCACGTTGGTGAATATGCAGTGATTGGTTGGCATGGTGAAAGGTGGTGTTCCTAAAGGACATGGTTTATTGAGACACACCTTCTTACATCTTCCAACATCAACTCCCTTTGAAGACTCTGAAATTATATATGACTAAATGGCAAGAGCTGCAAAGAAAGTTGGTGTTGTAAAACTTCCCTCTACCAGGTGCTATAATCGCTGGTCTGAACAGGGTGCAGATAGCTATATAATTCTCAGTATGTGTCACTGATTGCAGGTTCTGCTCACATCAATGTCTAAATAATGAAGTATCTCCACTCAGGTCCACTAGGCCAACATATCAAAATAGCAGTGGCACAGATGGCAAATGCTTTCTGCTTTGTCTTCCCTTACCATAGTCACTTTGCAACTTGAGTCCACCACCACCAAACCCGGAAAAAAAAATGGTCCCAATATACAACAGAAACCTTCTCTCCTTTATGCTTCATAAGTCTGTGACCTTAGAACAAACCTCCAAACCTTTGATACAAAGGGCCAGTTTACTGCCCTTCAAACTTTAGGGGGGCTGTAATGGGGCCAGTGGGAGTAGAAAATGCCCTGGCATCGGTGGGAGTAAACAATGCTATAGGCTTGGTGGTTAGTGGGAGTAAAAAAAATTGCGTTATTGGTGTCAGTGGGAGAAATAGTGCCCAGTCATTGGGAGAATTAGTTCCCTATCTCTGGTGTCAGTGGGAAGAAAAGTGCCCCCTCATTAGTGTCAGTTGAAGAAATAGTGCCCCATAATTGGTGTCAGTGGGAGAATTAGTTCCTCATCTTTGGTGGTGGGAGGAATAGTGCTCCATAATTGGTGTTAGTGGGAGAATTACTTCCTCATCTTTGGTGTCGGTGGGAGGAAGAGTGCCCCATAACTGGTGTCAGTGGGAGAATTAGTTCCTCATCTTTGGTGCCAGTGGAGGAATAGTGCCCCATAATTGGTGTCAGTGGGAGAATTGCTTCCTCATCTTTGGTGTCGGTGGGAGGAAGAGTGCCCCATAACTGATGTCATTAGGAGAGTTCCTCATCTTTGGTGCCAATGGAGGAATAGTGCCCCATATCTGGTGTCCGTGGGAGAATTGCTTCCTCATCTTTGGTGTCGGTGGGAGGAAGAGTGCCCCATAACTGGTGTCAGTGGGAGAATTAGTTCCTCATCTTTGGTGCCAGTGGAGGAATAGTGCCCCATAATTGGTGTCAGTGGGAGAATTGCTTCCTCATCTTTGGTGTTGGTGGGAGGAAGAGTGCTCCATAACTGGTGTCAGTGGGAGAATTAGTTCCTCATCTTTGGTGCCAGTGGAGGAATAGTGCCCCATAATTGGTGTCAGTGGGAGAATTGCTTCCTCATCTTTGGTGTCTGTGGGAGGAAGAGTGCCCCATAACTGGTGTCAGTGGGAGAATTAGTTCCTCATCTTTGGTGCCAGTGGAGGAATAGTGCCCCATAATTGGTGTCAGTGGGAGAATTGCTTCCTCATCTTTGGTGTCGGTGGGTGGAAGAGTGCTCCATAACTGGTGTCAGTGGGAGAATGAGTTCCTCATCTTTGGTGCCAGTGGAGGAAACGTGCCCCATAACTGGTGTCAGTGGGAGAATTAGTTCCTCATCTTTGGTGCCAGTGGAGGAAACGTGCCCCATAACTGGTGTCAGTGGGAGATTTAGTTCCCTATCTCTGGTGCCAGTGGAGGAATAGCGTTCCGTCTTTGGTGTCAGTGGGAGGAATAGTGCCTCGTATCAGTGGAAGAGATAGTGCCTCAAAGGCCAGATAAAGGCATTTGAGGGGCCACATTCAGCCAGCGGGAGTTTGGAGGCCCCTGCCTTGGAACATGTGAGGGCAGACCTATAGTTTGTGAGGGCATTGGCCATAAGTGCATTTGGTTTGCTCTTTCATTTTGAGGAAAAAAAGTAAAACCGGCATATGTTTATACTTTAGGAGCAGGCTCCGTGGGCTTGGATTTGTAGTACAACCGCTGGTGTGACTTTCCAGCAGTGCAATTTTATCTGACAAAAAGCAGCGACGGACTGATGTATGTGACAAGCTGCAGGCACTTTTCCGAAGGCACGGCCCACGTCTCATTTTGGAGAAAATAATCCCAGAAGATTGCAGGCGAGGCTAAATTATAGAAAATTGCATAAAAGCTATTTTTCAGAGTGAGGTATTATGTCACCGCGCCATCTGATCATGCCATTTTGCTCTCAAGGAACGCAATTAGTTTGATTTCAGTGTTCACACCCAGTGCATCCATTTAAGAAATGAGGTGAGTTCCTTCACACCCTGTGCAAGCCAGAAGTAGCTTTATTAGCTGCCGCCTGTGAGATCTAAGCATCTCCAGTAAACACTTCCAAAACCTATTCGTTCTTAGTATGTTTCATGAGTTAAAGCATCTGTGCCTCCTAAAATGTTCCAGATACAGAGCCCCCTCCAAGATGATGTAGAATACTCACCTCTCCAGCTGCCACACAGATCTCTGCAGTAATGAAGGGAAATGACCTGATGAAGAGCCTGCAGAATCAAAACTTCCGGGAGTATCGGATTCTTGGTTCCCTGCTGCACTCAGTAGTTTGATCTGTAGACCTTAACATCACTACTGCATGGCCAGTGGGAAGAACCAATTCACCCAGCAGGTGGGCCAAGAATTTGACACTCCTGGAAGTGTCGGGTCAGCAACAATACTCAGGTAGGCCGTGGCGTTTAAACGATGCTCAATTGGTACTAAGGGGCCCAAAGTGTGCCATGAAAATATCCCCCACACCATTACACCACCACCACCAGCCTGAACCGTTGATACAAGGCAGGATGGATCCATGATTTCATGTTGTTTACGGCAAATTCTGACCCCACCATCTGAATATTGCAGCTGAAATTGAGACTCATCAGACCAGGCAACGTTTTTTCCCATCTTCTATTGCCCAATTTTGATGATCCTGTGCAAATTGTAGCCTCAGTTTCCTGTTCTTAGCTGACAGGAGTGGCACCCGGTGTGGTCTTCGGCTGCTATAGCCCTTCTGCTTCAAGGATCAATGTTTTGTGCGTTCAGGGATGGTATTCTGCACACCTTGGATGTAACGAGTGGTTATTTGAGTTACTGTTGCCTTTCTATCATCTTCCCATTCTCCTCTGACATTAACAAGACATTTTCCTCCACACAACTGCCACTCTCTGGATATTTTCTCTTTTTCGGACCATTCTCTGTAAACCCGAGAGATGATTGTGTGTGAAAATCCCATTAGATCGTCAGTTTTTGAAACACTCCGACCAGCCCGTCTGGCACCAACAACCATGCCACATTAAAAGTCACTTAAATCCCCTTTCTTCCCCATTCTGATGCTCGGTTTTGAACTTCAGGAAGTCGTCTTCACCACATCTAGATGCCTATATGCATTGAGTTGCTGTTATGTGATTGGCTGATTAGCAATTTGTGTTACCAAGCAATTGAACAGGTGTACCTCATAAAGTGGCCGGTGAGTGTATATTGCACATTCACATCAGGCCCTGCTTTCAAGGAGCTTACAATCAAAGGTTCCTAACTCATATTCATACATACACATACTAGGGCCAATTAACCTACCAGCATGTCTGTGGAGTGTGGGAGGAAACCGGAGTACCCGGAGGAAACCCCCACAAGCACAGGAGGAGCATTCTTTACTCTGTATATTGAACATTATTTTTCCATATAGTCATTTTATTGTAATGTTCGATTAGTTGTCAAGTTACTTGTTCGGGGTTAGTTTAGGTTAGAGGGGGGGTTAAAGCAGGCTTTGCCTAGGCACCCTTAGCTCTTCTAGCCTCACATGAACCTATATCAGAACTGTGACGTAATTCTAGTTTTATTTTGCTACATAGATTTCCAAATACTGTACTGTTAGAGCTGGGCGATTGTCTCCAAAAAAAAATCTGCGTTTTTAAAAAAAAAAAAAACTCGGTTCACGATTCAAATTGAGTTTTTTTTTTTTTTTATGGACACCGCGCCGGTCCTGAGGAGCTGCGGGCAGGAGTTTTTAGGCGAGGCCGCGGCTTCGGCCTAGTCCGCGGTGTCCGGCCTGGCGGACTAGGCCGAAGCCGTGGCCCCACCTAAATACTCCTGCCCGCAGCTCCTCAGGACTGGCGCAGTGTCAGCGCCGGTCCTGGTGAAAAAACAAAAATCTAAAAAACCGATTTGCTGAAAATTTGAATCGATTTGACCTCTCAACTCGATTCAAGATTCAAATCGATTTTTTCCCCAGCCCTATGTACTGTATATGTTGCCGAGATCTCTGTTTTTAAATGTAGATATGGAAACAGATTTTAGGTGGGTTCTCTTGGCTGGAGTATTTTTGTGCTACACAGGTGCCGTAAATTGCCCCAACTGCATGCACCATCTCTGCTAATTATAAACTGATTAAAGTTGACCTTGCATCAAAATGCTATTTCCACTTATTTATTAGTACCCACATTGCAATAGATTTAAAAAAAAAACAAAAAAAAAACGCACACACTAAAGGAGAAGTAGGACCAAAACTCTTTTTGGCCCTAATTCTCCTGGGGTTCACAGGAGAGCACTTGGTTCTGCACCCCTGTGAACCATATTCAGCCGGTCCAGGCTGGGGAGAGATCCCGACTTTAATGTCAGGATCCACCCAGATGCCTGAACCGGCAGCTCGCTCGGCCTCTTAGCATGCCGCTGAGAACCTGAGCCAGCCACTTCCACCCCCTCCACAGCCCAGTTCTCCAGTGGGTGCGGGAGGGGTAGAGCAGATCCGGCGATAGACCAATAACAGAGTGATCAGTGGTCTTTGATCTCTTGTTATAGAGGCAGCAGGGGACACATGCATGATCGGACCAATGCTGCATCCACCTAGGTGAATACGAATGTTTACTTTTTTTATTCCTACCCCTCTTTTCTTTTTTTTTGACGACCAGAATGGTACTTTATTGAAAACGTAGGCATGGAACAATAGCAGCAAATGACAGGGTGGTACAGATGGTCACAGCAGTATATAGTAACAGTAGTGCATGGAAAACCCAAGAATGGGCAAGAGATATAACAGACCCTGAAAAAAATAAAGAGAGTATAAATGAACAAAACCCAAATATTGGGCGGTAGTAGTCATCAGCCATGTCAAAGCACCAGATGGAGGAAAACCAGCATTACTGGGGCATCCATGACTGCCAGTTCCTATTATAATTCCCCCACAAAGTCACCGAGGAGGGGGGGGGTCCATTCCACTTATAGTATTTTTATTTTTTTGCATGATGCAATGTATAGGAGACCAACAATTTGGTGCAGCGAGGCCTTTGTGCATTGTCCTGGATGCTCAGTAACGCCATCATTTCAAAGACACCCATCCAGAACTGTGACACCCTAGGACAGTGATGGCGAACTTTGGCACCCCAGATGTTTTGGAACTACATTTCCCATGATGCTCAACTACCCTGCAGAGTGTATGAGCATCATAGGAAATGTAGTTCCAAAACATCTGGGGTGCCAAGGTTCGCCATCACTGCCCTAGGACAACTCTAGAACGTGTGAAAGTATGTACCAACTGCCGCGACAGGGCAAGCAGCCAGAAAACCTCTAAGGGTAGATTCTGTGCAATCTCTGGGGAGTGTAGTACATCCTAAGCAAAACTTTGGTTTGAATTAATTTGTCCTTAGAGGAGATAACTAGTTTAGAGCTGTCCTTGAAACAGTCCCCCCAGTCTTCCCTGTCTAGGGTGGGGATGTCAGCCCTCCACTCCTCCCACAGCCTCTCCATCTTGGGGGAATCAATACTAAATAAAGCCAATTAAAGAGAGGAGAAGGGGGTTGGGTAAAAACTCTTGAACGAGGAGGTCCTCAATGGGATCCATCGCCAATGTGGAGGAGGTGTGAGCATTGATCTCAAATAGCGAAACTCACTTCTCTTTATCGGAGAACTATTAAATATATACCTACTTTTTACCGTGGCGTGAAGGTGACGTCACAGACCCTGCGGCAAGATCCTGGAGTCTGGAAAGAAGGTGTTCCCACACAGTGCAGGGGCCCCTGCTGATATGAACATTTCCAGGATCTCGCTGGAACATCCATTGCCTCACCATCGCCTTGGCCCCAGGAGTATAACTACGTAGATGTTTCACAAGTTTTTTTTTTTTGGGGGGGGGGGTGGAGGGGATTTGCATGGGGTGTGGGGTATTAACTCCGTAGGCTTTAAGCAGCTGTCATTTTCTGATTTTTCAAAAACAAAGCCTAGACACAAGTAATCATCTTTTTAATTTCTGAATGTTTTGGTCTTGGAGCCATCTTTTATGGAAGAAAATGTGATTGATGCTCCTTTGTAGATTTACTGTAATATCACATGGTTGGGATGACTACAAGGGCGCAGCTGAGTAGATATCAGCCTTTCATATGCCTGAGCCCTGTGTAAGCAGAAAAATGCAATAAGAAATATCATTTCCTTGGTATAAAGCTGCTTTTTATTAGGTGACAGCAATGAGACGATGCACTAATCTTTTTAATCACCCTCGCCTCATTTTCCGTGTCATTCAAAGGACGGGCGCAGCGGGCGTTTAATGAAACCCGACATCACAGCTTCTCCCATTGGTGAGACTCTTTTCTAGTTACTAGAGACCAGCAGAGCGTGGTCTTTAACTTTCACCAGGAAGCGCCTAGCCGCCTGCAGGCACAAATACACCAGAGAGCCTCAGTTGGCTGATCCAAATCTCGAATGGTGATAAATGGGATTCAATTACTGGCTTTATCTGGGCTCGTTTTAAATTTATTACATCTCTCGCCTGCACCCCTCATCACAGGATTCAAAGGGAAATTCACCTAGTCTGGAAACCGCAGTTATTTTACATGGCAGGGAAAGTGTATTTAACATTTTCATGACCAAAGATTATTAATTCCTAGATGTCCAGACCAAATTTAGCAACATCAGTAGGCATTGGTTAACTTGACAGCAACTCTTATTTCCCAACTTAACGTGTGAGGGCATGTGTATTTTGCTTTTGCTTTCTTTCCCCCCAAAAAGAGTAAAAAAAAAAAAAATATATATATATATAATTTATTTATTTTTTTAATATATATATATATATATATTATATATAATTGTTTTTTAATATATGTATATACTGTAATTGTATCTGGTAATTGCAAAATTACAGTTGTCGGATACATTGCAATAATGCGCACTGCTGTCTTCAGGCTACATGGACATCTAGAGGCTGAAGGCTTTATTTGTGAATGAAGCCTCCAGCTTACACCCCTCATCACAGGATTCAAATGGAAATTTACCTAGTCTAGAAACAGCAGTTATTTTACATGGCAGGGAAAGTGTATTTAAAGCGGGGTTCCACTCAAATTTTTAACTTAATCTTACCCCGTTCAGTTAATTGCATAGATGTTCAAATGCCGCACGAAAATTTTTTTATTGCTGTAATTACCTTTATATTGTACTTTTATTTTGGCACTTCCTGTCTCTCCTCCCATGGGAGTAGGCGTGTTTATTGCCTTTCCGCGGCGCCGCACTGTCTCCTGGGAGCTTAGTGTCAGGCTTCCCAAGATTCAGTGCGGGAACAATGATCATGCTTGTGAACAAGCTGTGAATGAACAGCTTTCACCACATCCAGGAAATCAATGCTTGTGGGCTTCACATGCCCACAAGCAAGATGGAAACAGCCAGCATCACATTTTTAAAGTTATTCTTCAGTACGAAAATAGACAGAGGCGGAAATATTACACCCAAACTGTGAGTATTATTTTGGGATTAGCAAAGTGTCTCAATGACCTAAAAAAAAAAAAATTGGTCGCCGGACTCCCATTTGGTTTTCACAACCAAAGATTTTTCATTCCTAGATGTTCAGACCAAATTTAGCAGCATAAGGAGGAATTGGTTAACTTGACCGCATCTCTGGCATGTTTCCCAACTTAACGTGTGTGTATGTGTATTTTGCTTATCTTTTTTTTTTTTTTTTTTTTTTTCTCAAATAGATCAATACAAAAAATGTGTATGTATATAATATATATATACACACACACACACACACACACACACAATTACAGTATAACTTTTTTTTTGTATAATACTGTAATTGTATCCGGTAATTGCAGTATTAAAATTGTCAGATACATTGCAATTATGCACACTGCCATCTTCAGGCTTCAGGGACGTCTACAGGCTGAAGGCTTAATTTGTGAATCAAGCCTCCAACTTTCCATATGATCAGTTGTGAGCACATGATACAGAACCACTCTGGTTGCTGATCATTAGTGGGTACCAGAGCTGTTTGTGAGAGCCTGGGCTGGTAGCTAGCAGATATACACAATGTCGAATGCTAGCTGTCAAATGAAGAAAATAGATTCATGTATCTTTATCATGTAGAGCAGGGATATGCAATTAGCGGACCTCCAGCTGTTGCAGAACTACATATCCCATGAGGCATAGCAAGACTCTGAGAGCCACAAGCATGACACCCAGAGGCAGAGGCATGATGGGACTTGAAGTTTTGCAACAGCTGGAGGTCCGCTAATTGCATATCCTTGATGTAGAGCAACAATAAACGAAAGGCTGTGGGCAGGAATGACTTAAAGCCCAACCCCTGGCACAGCTATTTAAAAAAAAATGTAATTCTCACATTGCAAGTGTCATTATTTTTATTTCTTTAGGAGCTCTGTAAGTTTCACTGCCGCTATACAGCAGGAACCAAACTTCCCTAAGACAGGACTTAGAACACCTTTCCTTCTCCTTATCACTATACGTGGAGGGGAGGTGTTCTGCAGCCCACAGAAAGAGTTATGAATCATGCTAAAAGATGAGAGTAGAGCGTAGACAAAGAGCACGGGGGGGGGGGGGGTACCATCTCATACGTTTTCTGGCAGCATCAATATGCTAGGGGAGGCAGGTCAAGGGACTATAAATACGTTATTATAAGAGGTTATATAAGACTATATAAAACTTGAATTACAAAGAAATCCATTGCCATGTTCCCCAAATATAATTATCAGTTTTGTAACTCGCTTGTTGCTAGGGGTTACGCTTTAATAGTGCCTATAATGCTGATGGAAGGAAACAGATGGAATTCGTAAGGCTAACAGAATAAAAATGTTAAACACAAGGACAGAAATCCCCTCCCCGTGGCTATCTTCTTCTGGATGATGTCTGAGGATGACACGGGAGGGAGGGTGGTTTTGTCACTCTTAAGTGAGATGGAATGTGTGCTTGATGACCCTGGACTGCAACTAATCACACACTGTATGGAAATCTATGCAGATGAGGGTACATGAGGACGACATGCTGATTTTTCTTCTAAATTATTTAAAATATTCTATGCAGAAGTGACGTCATTGGATACCAGTGTATCTTGCAAGGTACACTCCAGTTAAACTAAATAAATGAAGCCCTGGAATGCATACAGTATAGGGAGCACAGCCTAACTGCTCATGACCTTAAAGACCCAATCCACCTCACTCCTTTTTGGCTAAGATGTGGGAACCCCCTGATAACATGTGTGTAATGCAAGAGAGGAATACTCACACACCCACTAAGGTTCATAGGTCTCACTCTCTGATTGCCCATTCTTGTTGTTTGCCTAATTATTTTAGTAAAGCCAAAGAAACCACCCAGTAGTATACTGTAATAATGTGCCTTTACCAAAGGAGAATGCTGCATATACAAATTCTTTACAGTTACAGGAATACAATACTAGACAGAGTGCTACAAAACTAGACATACACACACACTGCCTATCCTTTCCTAGCAAATGCACTAGTTTATATGCAGTAGAGATATGCTAAAAGTCACTTGGCTTCCGTTATAGCTGGTCCCCAATTTCCATAGCAAACAGGACTCCAGGCATTTCAAGGGATTGCAGGAAATGGGTTCTTGGTCTTGGCAGTCTTTCTCTTGCTCTTGTAGTGTGGCTTCTAGTATTGTCCCTTGGCAGAGCCCTACTTTTAACGCGCACTGCTGGTCTTTTTGCTTGTAAAGTTTGGTGGACATTCCCACATGGGCATAGCCTTTTCAAATTTGGTTTCTACATTCGTTTCTTTGAGGCACACGTTTCTGTCTACAAACTCTAGATAGCAGTTTAGTATTGTAAATGCCATAGGTCAGATATGTCGAATAGTCAGGCTATTGTTGATTCTTACTGACCAGAATGAACTAGGCTTGGGTTCAGTGTTTGACAAGAGCTCTTTTAACACAATGGGAGCAGCTTTAAAATGTGTACCTTCTTGGATAAGAGTTTACATTGGCCACATGTATCACAATGCAATACAATCTCACCTGCAGAAAGTCTAAACAAATTGCTTACAATATAAAGATACTCGCGGCAACCAGTCGGATTCAGACAGGGATGTTGCACAGATTTGGGATGCAGACCCCTGCCAATGTGATCCTGGCTGCAGTGTATTACAGAGAACTCGGATTTACTTTTTTCTCAGATTTCTACTATTCTGTGTCTTACGCACTCTCTTTACTCTCTTTGGCCGTGGCTGCCGGTCCCGGTGAGGAATGAAGCCAGATGCCGTTCCAAACCGCCACCAAACCGCTCGGGGCTGCCGATGCTGTTCTTACTGAAAGACAGAGAAGCTTACCCATTCACCTTCATTATGTCTGTGTTTACACTCTCCTCCAAAATCATTATCGCCCCCGATACTGAGAATTTGGCAGATCTGATGATGTTATTCTGCTCCGAGGCTGTGACGGAGGATTCATTCTCTGCTCTAAATAAGGAGCTATGCCAATTTATGCAAACGCTTATCTCGGACATTGGATCGCTGGGTTGTTAAATACTTGGCTTGGTCTTTTTCTTAGAGTATCCGTTCCGTCAGCTGAACTCAGTCCAAACAGCCTATTAAGCAAGCTGTGTGACTTTGAGTTTCACCCAAGCCAACACAAAATAACATGCAAAGGAGCAGATTTTTATAGCCCAGCAAACATCCATTCATTAAAGGGAAAATTGCATAAATGGCTTACCGCTGACTAGCTTTAATAAATATTCTTAGTTAAGGGTATATTTACCCTGTAGACCTCAAAAATAATGGCACACAATGACTACTTATCTTCCACTACGAGTTGCACCTTTGGACTCCTTTTGAGTTTGCTGCTTTGGAACAGATTCTCACTTCAGGGCTACCATGAAGCACTGGGGCTTGGCGATAGTTGAGATAATTGAATTTGATCCGTCACCACAGACTGTTGAAACAAAGTAAATAAAAGACATTCTGACAACTTGAGTATGTTTTGCCTTCTCTGGTTCCTTCTTGTGACCCAGTGACTTTGTCATAGAGTCTCTATGCTTGTAAACCTCAGACATTAAACATGCAAATATTTAAAAATATGCATATAACAAAGCATATCCCTCTATAGTGTGTACTTGTCTCAATCCAGAGCAATAAGTGTAATTTCTGTCTGATGCTTCCTTCCTCTCCTATCAACATGAGTCACTTCTGACAAATTTTCCTGACACCAAGAGAAAAATACTGACAGGGGAGGGAGCTCTAGCTGATTAACAACCTCAGCTCGGTTGCTGTGTGAAGGGGGGGGGTGTCCCTATCCTCCAATCAGCTGTCAGAGCTCTCCTCACTGCGCTCTGCAGAGTGTAACTTCAGCTCTCCGCCACCTTTATTCTGAATTCTCAGAAAAGCTTTAAAGTGCAGAACTTAGGATGGCTGTGGAGAAGAAAGTGCTGTAGATAAACTGGTATAACATATGTAGATGGATATGTTTAATCTATGTGTATCACTGGAGGCCAGTCACTTCACTGGGTATATGTGAGGGTTTACAACAACTTTGGCGTACACCTTGCTATGGCAGGCTCCGGTGCTTTCCTCTTCTTCTTCTGGCATTCAGTCTGTGAGCGGTGCCTTGGCTTAATTACACACAATGCAGGGCTAGTGACCCTACGTGGAGTAGACAGGTGTGCATCTGTGGCCAGGAATGCCTTAAAAAGAACACACCATGGCAGTGGTCACTGGATGGAGGGGCCTACAGGCGTAAGGACTAAGGTAAGTATTCCTCCTTATTCTTTTACCTCTAGTCTACACCTCTAGCGCAGTTAACCATTTGTGTGTGTGGGGGGGGGGGGGGCACTTCAAGTATATTTTAATTCCTGGAATTGGGATTTAAGTCCGAATGAATGAAGACCACTGATATCAGCAGACTGCCATGGATTCTGGCTCATTACAGCTGATAGACAATTGTATGGAGTTTTTTTTTTTAATACCCAGGACTCCTTTTCTTAAGGAAATCAAAACAAAGAAGCGCTATTATTTCAGCCAGAAGACCTGGGGCATGTGTCTTGTGTGCCAGGGTCTGGCAACACCCTGATTTCTTAGACACATAGTTAATAAGGACACCAGGACATCCAGTTCAACCTGTGTGTGTTTATGTCAATACCATTTATCATATCCCTGTATATTGCATTCGCTAAGATGCCCAGCTAAGAGTTTTTTGAAAGGATCGACACTTCTCTCTGACATCACCAATTGTAGAGGGGAATTCCATACCCTTACTGCTCTGACAGTAAAGAACCCCTTACACAGTTTAACCACTTGCCTACAGGGCAAGTTTTTACCCCCTTCCTGCCCAGACCAATTTTCAGCTTTCAGTGCTGTCGCACTTTGAATGACAATTGCGCGGTCATGCAACACTGTACCCAAATGAAAATTTTATGATTCTTTTTTTTTGGAGACAAATATAGCTTTCTTTTGGTGGCCACGACACACCACCAATCAGCACTGGGTTTTTTACTTTTTGCTAAACATACAAAAAAGACCGGAAATTTTGAAAATAAATAAATCTTTGTTTGTTTTATGTTTCTTTTTGCAAATAAGTAATTTTTGTGCTTCACTGATGGGCACTGATAGGCTGCACCGATGGGCACTGATAGGCTGCACTGATGAGCTATGAGTAAGCATCAGTAGATGTGAAACGCGTTAGCCGTTGTGCCTGTACTATCCACCTCTGATGTTGACCCATTTTGGATTTTTATACTTTTTGTTTCAATAAAGATGTTCTTTTTTTCACTGAGTGCGGCCGTCCAGGATTACGTTCTTTTCCTCATCTAATCGTGCAGAGCCAGCACCTGTGAGGCTGAGTAGGGCGGGAGCTTCCATACAAGTGTGGCGGTTCTAGGAGCAGCATCTCCCTTTGTAGGCTGCACTGATGAGGCGGCACTGAATGGCAAGGATGAGGCGGCACTGATATGCTGCATTGATTAGGCTAAATGGATAATTAGGCACTGCTGAGTGCCCTATTTATTAGTGTAAATGTCCCCTGTCACTGGAAAGCCTGTTATCGGCTTTCCTTTCCTCACACACTGACAGCGCTGAGGAAAAGAAATGTTGATAATTGGCATTTGTTTACATGTAATGAGCTGGGACTGAACACAGCTGATCACATGATAAAGGGCACCTGTGATTGGCCCTTTACCTTCGATCTGTGATCAGCTGCGTCTATAGGACACAGTGATCACAGAGCCCGCCCCAAGGGCACACAGGGGGGCGGGGTTCTGGGGGGACGTCAACGGACACCCTCCCAGAACTGGACTGACTGCGCTGTAGCCTTCTTTCAGCTATAGCGCGGTCGCCAAGTGGTTAAGGTTAAACCGCGTCTCCTCTAATCCTCGACTTCTTAAGCTCCCTGAAACTGAATATTTTTTTCCTTAAGGCAGTGTTCCGCTTAAAAAAAAATATAACATGAAAAGTCAGCAGCTACAAATACTGCAGCTGCTGACTTTTAATAATCGGACACTTACCTGTCCCAGGGTCCAGCTATGCGGGGGGATCGAAGCCCTGCTCGTCTCCTCCTCCACTCGGCGCCGCCGGCATTGTAACTGTGGGCGCCCGGCTGTGGCTTCACAGCCGGGCACCCACTGCGCATGCGTGATTGGCCGCGCAATCATTTTGGACTTGTGACGTGTCCCAGATGATTGACAAGAGGGAGGGGGAAGAGCTGATCTCCCTTCCTGTGCCAAGGGAAGTGACGTCAACAGCCCAGGAGCTGAAGGAGGCAGACTATGAGGGACCCCCTAGCAACAGGCATTTAGAGGTGAGTAAAAACAAAAAATGTCTCCAAATGTTTTTTTTTTATCTCTTTTATGCACATATAAATGACATTTTTTGGGGGTGGAACTCCACTTTAAGCTAGAATCACCATTGAGATATTTTTGTATTTTGCTATCATATCTCCTCTCAAGCATCTCTTCTCCAGGGAGAATAAGTTTAATGCTTGTAGTCATTCAACAACAATCTTTCCATAACATTATATTTTCATGTAACATATTTTATGCATGTTATTTACATGTAAAGGCCCCCTTGCGTAGACTTCCAAAAGCCCTAGACTGCTGTTGGGCACCACCATTATGGATGTGATGTCAGCAGACTCAGAGACGTCACTTGTGTATAGTATTCTTCTTCGCTTCTTCCCCAGCTGATACATAAAGGGAGCAGAGGGGAAGGGCAGAGGAGCTGTGGCAGCACAGGATAAATGGTTCCGCCCAGAGGAGGGCTATAATGTGCACGGAGGTAGGGGGCTGGGCCAGGAAAATTATTCTTCCGAAGTAGCCAAATTTGCTAGCAAGGCACAGTGCAAGTCGTTGAAAATTGCTTATAGATCAGAGAAATTCTGCAGTTAGGCTTTTACCTTTTTTGCTTTTACCTGAAACTTTCTAGGTTGTGTACAGGGTCTTTTTTAAGCATAGGCTCATTTAGTTAAAAAAAAAAAAAAAAAAAACTGCGCCAATTATGGTATCTTGTGGTGGTGTATTTTGCTTTTTTGCCAACCGTGACTTATTCACTAACTAATTTTTTTATTTTATTCTTTTCCTTTTTTTTTTTGGCATCAAATGGGAGTGATGGAAATGTGAACAGGAATGTGTCTAGGGAATATCGTTGAACACATTTTTATGTTTATTTTTTGTGCTAAAAGGATTCTCTTTCCTGTCTCGGAAAGTCAAGGGGTACGAGTGACAGAAGTACAAGGCAACTTGCTTTATCATAGCACAGCCCAGAAGATCAAACGAAGATGGCTCTCATTATGCTGCGCACAAATCGCTCTGGTGACATTGTACCTTCCGAAGCGCACGATGCCCGTCTACATTTCATCAATGTTTTATTGCTTTGAAAATTTGGGACTACAAATCAGACTTTCAGCCTAGCAGCGAAACGCCAGCAAACAGATGGCGCTTTGCTCTGTAGAGGAAGACTTGACCACATTTTACCACTCGATTGTCACATCTTCCTCCGAGGAGCAGAGCGATGGACAAATAGAAATAAACAAGCTGTTGCTTTGTAGCAAAACTGTACAGTTTGCTCATTAGAGCAAGGTATTTTCTAAATATGGGGTGGACGTAGATTGTAAAGAAGCCCTGTGCAATAACAAAATTTAGGAGCCCCTTGACTCTCCTCCTTGTTGCTTAATGTATGTGGGTGCCAAATGGCTTACAGGGCCCAACTGGGCACGTTGAGCCTGCAGGCATTGTTGCACATTTTGGTCCCTGTTCTCTTTATATCAGCTTTTCGCATCCTTTGTACAATGGAGGAACCCTTGAAATAACTTTTAGGTCTCAGGCAACCCCTGCTAATAATTACTATGTCAATAGTACAGTAGGCTGCCAGAATAAGGAAAGTGAAACACTTATGCCCCGTACACACGGTCGGACATTGATCGGACATTCCGACAACAAAATCCTAGGATTTTTTCCAGCGGATGTTGGCTCAAACTTGTCTTGCATACACACGGTCACACAAAGTTGACGGAAAATCCGATCATTCTGAACACGGTGACGTAAAACACGTATGTTGGGACAATAAATGGGGCAGTAGCCAATAGCTTTCATCTCTTTATTTATTCTGAGCATGCGTGGCACTTTGTGCGTTGGATTTGTGTACACACGATCGGAAATTCCGACACCGGATTTTGTTGTCGGAAAATTTTATAGCCTGCTCTCAAACTTTGTGTGTCGGAAAATCCAATGGAAAATGTGTGATTGAGCCCACACACGGTCGGAATTTCCGACAACAAGGTCCTATCGCACATTTTCCGTCGGAAAATCCGACCGTGTGTACGGGGCATTAGGGGGAGATTTACTAAAACTGGAGCACTTAGTATCTGGAGCAGCTGTGCATGGTAGCCAATTGGCTTCTAACTTCAGCTTGTTAAATTAGGCTTTGACAATAAAAACTGGAAGCTTATTGGTTCCTGTGCAGTGTTTTCCAGATTTTGCTCTCTCCAGTTATAGTAAATAACCACCTAGGGCTGTTGTATACAAAAAATTATTTGCAGTAATACTAATTAAATGAACAAGACAACTGACAATGATAACATCCAGAAAAAAAATCCACATACAATTGAACAAATGAGAGTACCAAACCAACGTCTCGAGAGTCCAAGTTTTTAATAGTTTAGCCAGTTACAGTGAAAAGGCAAAAGAGAGCCATCATATTTTGGGCATGGGCGTCCGCAGGTAGGGGCAAGGGGGGGGCAAATATAATTTATGGCAGGGCTTGACAAATTTGCTTGGAATCTAAGAGCCAGCTAAAAAAAGCTAGGTGCCATTTTAAAGCAAAGCTTTATCTTCAACGACAAAAATAACCCATCGTAAATCTACACAGAACACTCCGGTCAGTGCTGATTGGGAGCCGGTTGGCTGCTGGTTTTCCAGCATGCTCGTCTAAAAGAAGCCGGCTGAATGGCCGGCTTTCATGCACACCAGCTGAATGTCAGACTGTTTTTATTGAACTGGCTGGTGTCGCCTGGCATTCGGCCCATGTGAACTAGGCTTGATGGTGTGGTGGGCAGCGGCTCACTAGGGAAGGACAGTAAAGCAAGGTGGGGGCGATAGGGGATCCAGTGACTCATGCCACTTTAAGCCCCTTTCAGCTAAGTGGAATCCGCTTGCTCAGTGGGGATCTCTCCGCTGATGCACTCAGCAGGCGGATGACAGGTCCGTGTCCGCTCCACTATGCAGAGCAGACAGGAACACAGTCCCGCTCTCCTCTATGAGGCAATCGGATGGAAACGGACTGCCTGTCCATTTCCATCCTATGCCATTTGATCCTAACCGCCGGACTGATAGAAAATAGGACCACCATCCGTCTGTTTTTGGTGGACAGGATCGGATCAGACAGCAATGGGTGTCAACTGACATCCGCTGCTCCATAGAGGAAACATGGCGAAAAGGCACCCGCCGCAGTTTAGCACAGATGCCAGACCGCTAAATCTAGGCACCAATGCGACCTGGCCCTGGGGTTTGTCGAGCCCTGCTTTATGGTTACTTTTTGTTGATCCTGACTTCTTGCTGTACTGAAGCCCATGTGTTCTCCCTACAAGCCTTTAGAGCAGCCATTCTTAACATTTTTAACACAGCGGAGCCCTTGAAATAACTTTCCGGTCTCAGGGAACCCCTGCTAATAATTACTAAATCTGCAGCTCATGATACATTAATGTAATGGTCAGTGTGAAGAATGTTCCTTACACTTGTGCTCATTGGGAAGAATTACCCCCTTACACCGCTGATAAGCCAGTACAACCGGCCCTGTTGTACCGGGCCCGGCATCCTCAGAGTGGGGGGGGCGCCCGGGCAGCCTCACAGACAGCACAGAATAAAAAATTTGAAAAAGGGTCTTTCTAAATTACACCCCCGCTCAGCTGCTCCTACTAGCTTAAGGGTGTGCATTGTTGCTCTTTTCCAGGTCCCTCCTCTCCGATTGTGGGCGTGGAGGGACTTTTTTTTTCAGTTTGGGCACATGTGCAGTGCATTCCGCATCCGCTCTGCTGCTTAAAGTCCCAGGCTGCCCATTTCCTTCCCTGGCTGAGTGATCTTCCTCCGCTCAGCGGGATGGAGAGCGAGAAGCTGTGATGTGGGCGCCGGAGGTGGCAGGCAGCTGACAAGGTCCAGAAGCAGAGGGGAAGCCGGAATTTGTGGCTGCTGCAGTACAGGGGTGCCTGAAGGTGGGTGAGTGGGGACACAGAAGGGGGGAACACATTTGTCTGCACCTGGCATTTTGGAAAATTGCACAATTCATTCAAAATTGTCAATGTATGGAGATAGAAGAACACCGACTCATATATGAATTATATTTGCTTATTATTTTATGTATTTATTGTTTTACACTGACTTCAAAGTTAATTGGAATTTTTTTATAATTTTGATGATGTATGTATAATCATAATAGTGGGGTATTCATTAGTCAGCGCTTTGAAAAAAATTTACAAAGGTAATTTAAAGGTTCAGTACCTTATTAGAAGCAGCAGCTTATAGATTATTCATTCACATAGGATTGTGAAGTGGGAACTTATCTAAGGAGCAGAAATTTCTCAAGGAACTCCTATCAATCTCTGGAGGAACCTCAGGGGTCCACGGAACCCTGGTTGAGAAACTCTGCTTTAGAGCAAGCCTTGCATCCACCCTTTACTCAAGGCTACATACAGTGCGCTCAGTTGCTGGTTGAACTTGGCACTTGTGCTTTAAATTTCCTGCACCAGCTGAACTGTTGTTCCATTTGGGAAGCAACCCTCTCAAGTGAATCTTTAAGAACAGATACCACTTTGTTTAAAGTTTGTCCCGACGCACACAAAGAAGAAAACATTTTAATAAAACCTTGTGTATGTTGAGAGGTTTGGCTCCCTTTTAGGTCTGGCTGTCTTGCAGGGGTGGTATGTTTTAGTAAGTAAATTCCAGATTCTGTAATGTCTACAAGAGATTTGATTGAATTTGGCCGATAAGTGTGCTCTTCTATAAGGTCTTTCTTATGTTACTTTTTAGTGGTCTTGTAATGAACGGAAATTGTGCACACAGGTTTGAAGACCTTACCAAGCCATAATGATGTACAACTTCTCATACACAAATCTTTATAATAAGAAAATCCGCACTGCAGAAAATAAAGCCAGAGTCATTAAATTCACAAATATGATCCACTTTTTTTAAAGTAATGACATATCCAAGAAATGCATGATTAAAATCATTTAAAACGAACCCATCCATCAGTAAGCAAATTAGCTAAATGGACCAGATATTGAAGGATTTAGCATGAGTCCTGCTCTGAATTGACCCCGGTCACATGTGCATAAAAAGTCATAATAAACATGCCATTTAAAAGACCCCAGGGAAAAGTCTGCACATGCAATAAAATCAGAGTACTACATAGATGATTACTGCCTGCCTAGCCTGACTTGATTATTGTACAACGTCTATTATTACAACGTGGCTTGTGGCAGAGTAAGAGTTATTTACTTTTTTTTTTTTTGTTGCATAGGGTTCATTGAATCTTCCTGCTACTATCACATTCCACCCTAAGCATTATAGGCTCTTTTTCTGATTGTTCTCCTTTTCTGTCCACAGAAAGCGGCAGTAAGAAGGAGTTTGTGTCCTCGGAAAGTCATCTTCTGTATTACCCGAGTATCACGTACACCATCATCGGCAGCTCCGTCATCTTCGTGCTGGTGGTGGCATTGCTGGCTCTGATCTTGCACCATCAAAGGAAACGTACAAACCTGATGAGTCTTCCAGTGCACCGGCTGCAGCACCCGCTACTGCTCTCCAGACTGGTGGTGTTGGACCACCCGCACAACTGCAGAGTCACCTACAACGTCAACAACGGGGTGCAGTACATGTCCAGCGAGGGGTACCAGCCGCCAGTCAGCATTGAGTCTCCGCCGTCCTACAGCGAGGCCGTGCTGGACCACAAGTGAGTCTGCGATTTATTATGTATTTTTTCATTTCTTGCTGCAATGTCATTGAAAGTAGAAGTGAATAAAATTATATATTTTTATATATATATATATATATTTGGGCACTAAAAAGATCTGCCTTTCAATTAAACCTAATTCCCTAAATGTCATATATAAATGGAGATTCAAAAATTGGATTGGGATTCACTTTTAGCATGCTGTAGCTGGTCAATTGAATTGGGAGACTCTTGTAGCGTGCTGTAGCTGGCCAATTGAATTGGGTGACACAGCATACTGTAGCTGGCCATTTGGATTGAGAGACACTGGTAGCAGGCTGTAGCTGGCCAAGTTATTTGGGAGACACTTACAGCATGCTGTAGCTGGCCAACTGGATCGAGAGACAGTTGGAGCATGCTGTATTTGGCCATTTGAATTGGGAGACCCTTTCAGTATGCTGTAGCTAGCCAAATGGATCGACAGACACTTGTAGCATGCTGCAGTTGGCCATTTGAATTGGGAGACCCTTGCAGTATACTGTAGCTGGCCAATTGGATCGAGAGACACTTGTAGCATGCTGTAGCTAGCCAATTGGATCGAGAGACACTTGTAGCATGCTGTAGCTAGCCAACTGGATCAAGAGACACTTGCAGCATGCTGTATCTGGCCAATGTTTTTTTTTTTTAACTAATACTTGGACCCCCTTCACACTGGGGCACTTTTCAGGTGTTTTAGCGCTAAAAATAGCGCCTGTAAAGTGCCTGAAAAGCGCCTCTCAAGCCATCCCAGTGTGAAAGCCCGAGTGCTTTCACACTGGGGTGGTGCGCTTGCAGGACGGGAAAAAAAGTCCGGCAAGCAGCATCTTTGGGGCGATGCGGGGTTGGTGTATACACCGCTGCTCCATGGCCCCTGCCCATTGAAATGAATGGGCAGCGTTGCCAAAGAGCCTGCAAAGCGCTTCGGCAGCACCGCAAAATGGGCGCTAATAACCCTTTCCTCGGCCGCTAGGGGGTGGTAAATGCGCCCCGCTAGCGGCCAAAAAGCGCCGCTATAACAGCTAACGCCCGCACCGCCCCAGTGTGAAAGGGGTCTTAAAGCAGAACTCCAGACATTAAAGTATTCATTTCCTCCCATCCCCTACCATGGACAATGTACCCTCTTTATTTTTTTGTAAATTTCTTTTATTAGGAAAATAATGTAGCAGCCACATGACCATTCAAGTCCCATGCTTCTCCTTCCTGTGGTGTGGTGATGTTCCTCTAATTTAACACTTGAAGTGTTAGTTCACCTTTTCAGAAAACATGAAAAGGTGAACAAACATCGTACACCACATATATATATATATATATATATATATAAAATATAAGAACCCCATACTTCTCTTTTAACCCTCCACCTAGCAAATAATGCCTTAAGTAAACTGTTAACACTTAACCCGCCCTCCCCAAAAACCTGAACTCTAAAGCGAACCCTAATTCTTAAAGCGGAACTTTACTCTCTCAGTCAAGATTGACTATTTCTATTCTTTATGCTGCTAACATTAGTAAATGTATAGGAAAGTATATCATATTTACTTGTTTTAATTTTTTTAAACATTTCTTTAATTACTTCCTGGTTTCAATGACTAGGCAGATGATGTCATACATCCCAGGAGTCTTCAGGAAAGGAGCAGGGGTTTTCTCAGCTAAGCACACCCTTTTTCCTGCATGCCTGAGCTAAGGGCAGATAGATTCCAGGACGTGAATGCTCCATGAATCATCTGCCCTTACTGAAGATGGCCACTGCCAGAGTTGCTAGGAGAAATGATTTCTCAAAATAAAGCATTGAGACATGGATGGATAGCGGAGTTTGCTTTGAATATAAAAAATGAATTAAATTGTGTTTTTGGTTTGTGGTGCTCAGATTCAGCGTAGTTCCACTTTAACCCCTTAACTAACTTGTATCATTAACCCTTATTCTGCTATATAGCCAACTGATCCTGTGACAGGAGCCTAAGTGCCTATAGGAAGCCTTCTTGCACTAGAAGCATACAGCAGCAAGGTCCTAGCACCGCAATAACCTGATCCGTCTCCTTTCTGCCCATTGGCTTACAGAGTAAGCACTCCCACTGCAAGTCTTCTTTCCCCTGATGTGTAACAATAGATTTCAAGCAGCAACTGAATTGGAAAAATTTAACTAAATGGAGCTTTTCTTTGGTTGCCTCGAGTTATTCTTCCCTAAGCCCCGTTTGTAAGACCTCATCTGGAATATGCAGTTCAGTTTTGGGCACCAGTTCACAAAAAAGGATATTGGGGAACTGGAGAAAGTGCAGAGAAGGGCAACCAAACTGATAAGAGGCATGGAGGAGCTCCGCTATGAGGAAAGATTAGAGGAACTGAATTTATTCTCTCTTGAGAAGAGGAGATTAAGGGGTGATATGATCAACATGTACAAATACATAAGGGGTCCATATAGTGAACTTGTTGCGGTATTCACATTAAGATCATAACAGAGGACAAGAGATTTCATCTCCAAATACGAAAAGGTTTCTTCACAGTAAGAGCTGTGAAAATGTGGAATAGACTCCTTTAAAGTGGTTGTACACTGTGTACAACCACTTTTACCTACAGGTAAGCCTATATTAAGGCTTACCTGTAGGTGCTGGAAATATCTCCTAAACCTCCACGGTTTAGGAGATATTTACAATAAAGCCGTGCACCGATATCTACGGCGCATGCGCACTTTAGAAGGGGCAGATTGTGCCGTTTCTAAAGGGGGTCATGCCGTGACTGACGGCTCCTGCGCGGGAGTGACGTCACGCGACTCCGGCCAGTCACAGAGCCGGAGTTCGTGGCCCCGGAAGGAAGAGGAGTGAAGATGGACGCTCCCTGCTAATGGGGACAGCGGTGACATCGCGGGCTTCGGTTTCAGGTAAGTGACACATAATGGGCTACTATGCGATGCATAGTAGACCATTATGCTTTACCTTTGCAGGGAAATAAAGAGGAAGTAAAAAAAAAAAACCATTAGGGTTTACTTCCTCTTTAAGAGGTGGTTCTGTCAATCTCAGTAGATTGCTTTAAAAAAGGCCTGGCTTCTTTCCTAAATGTACATAATATAACTGGGTACAGTGGAACCTCGAATTACGAGCATAATCCGTTCCAGGATAAATCCAAAGTACTCGCATATCAAAGCGAGTTTTTCCATTGAAGTCAATGGAAATGAAAATAATTTGTTCCGCATTGACTTCAATGCTTCAATGGGATGCAATACCGCATGCGGCCAGAGGTGGGGGGGGGGGCGCCGGAGAGCCTCAGAAACGGACGAAAAGGCCCGAGGACACTTCGGCGGACCTCGGCAGACCTCACAAAGACTTCCTACCCGAAATTTGCCAAGGTCAGCCGTGCTGTCCTCGGGCCTTTCCATGCATTTCCGAACAGCGGCGATCTGCGACGTTCGGCTCTGGCGCCCCCCCCCCATTTCAGGCCAAAAGCGGTACTGCCCACCGTTTTGGCCTGAATTGTGCTTGTATTGCGAGACAACACTCGCAAACCGAGTTTTAAAAATACAGTGCTCGTATTGTGTTACTCGCAGTCCGAGGTTCCACTGTACTAACATTTATAGGTAAAGTTCATCCAGGGAATATCCGATTGCTTCTCGGGGGATCAGGAAGGATTTTTTTTCCCTGCTGGAGCAAATTGGAGCATGGTTTGCTGGGGGTGGGGGGTTGCCTTTATCTGGATCCACTGTGGGTATAGAATTGTGTATACAGTATAGGATTTTATATAATCTTTTTTTTTTTTTATTTTATTGGTTGGACTAGGTCAGGGATATGCAATTAGCGGACCTCCAGCTGTTGCAGAACTACAAATCCCATGAGGCATAGCAAGACTCTGACAGCCACAAAAATGATACCTATAGGCGGAGGCATGATGGGACTTGTAGTTTTGCAACAGCTGGTGGTCCGCAAATTGCATAACCCTGGACTAGATGGTATTGTGTCTTTTTTTTTTTTTCAACCAGACTATGTAACTATGTCAAAATTGAAGCACCAGGTCAACTGAAAAACAATTGTGTTACTTTTGATGGATTTTGTACTAAAGGGTGTTCTTATGTATTTGCCACAAAGGGATTGATTTACAGAAACTGGAAAGTGAAAAATGCTGATGTATGGTAGCCAATCCGCTTCTTACTTCAGCTTGTTCAATTCGACTTTGACAAACAAACCTGAAATCTGATTGGTTTCTATGCAGAGCTGCACCAGATTGTTCTCCAGTTTTAGTAAATCAACCCCAAACCGTCATCTCCTATATTTTTTGAGTAGTTTTGTTCTAAATTAGACATTTTGTGTTTCTTCTCTCAGCTCCCCTCCGCCTTGGTTCTCTCTGCCTCCACCTCCGTATCCCTCCGACATGGAATCTTACAGCCAGACGGAGCTGCCGCCATACCGGTCCCGAACAGGCAGCGTCAACAGCGCTGGTTCCACAGGAAACACTCTGGACAATGCAAGCAGCACTTGGGATTCCGCCAGCCCCGCCGAAGCACCGGAACCGGTTCAAATAGCCGGCGAGACTCAACTGAGCACAGTGCTGGAGGTCTAAGTCACTGAACAGACTCTGTCCGGTTACGTTTACACAGGCGTCACAGGGAGACGGGTGTCTGTTCCTGATGCTAGCAGAGGGCTTCCTGAACTCACAGGGTGTATTGAGACACATAATACAGGTTACACACAAGTGCTCAGTACAGAGTCTGCTTCACCGCGGGGAAAGAGCGTCCGCCGCTCACAACAGGTTTCGACCCTTTGGTACCCATTTTTGTGGGCGACTCCCCCAGTGCCCATGTGTACCCAACCTTCGACTGTCATGGGTTGGTCTGTGGTATCTTGTTACCAGCAAATATTCCTCATATTTTTATAGAATCCAGATGTATATTTTTTTAGATTTCTTTTTTTCCTTCTTTGTATTTGATATATATATATATTTTTTTTTTTGCTACCACATATTCTTCGTGAAGCAATAAGGCACTTAAATAATAGGGCAGACGATCAACTTTCCCCTCCTGTCTATCAACTGCTTAGTTTGGATAGCTGCAAATTAAATGTAGAAAATTCCATTCCAGGCCAGTTCTATATACAGGGATTTTCGAAGGCCAAAGTTTACAACTTTTGTGATTTTTTTTTTTTTGATTTTTTTTTTCCCCCACCTTGTTATGCGTCTTTGCATAAACGCACATGCAGTAAAACGTGTTTATGATAAAGCTGAACTCAAGGCAGGTTAGTAAAAAGAAAAAAAATACCAAGTCATGCAAAAATGCATTCATATAAAAGCAGCCAATGTAATTACAAAACTGAATTTAATTTAACATTGGACTTCTGCCTTCCTCTGTACAGCAATGCTCAGACTGGGAGAAAGCAGTACAAGGAGCCAGTCAGATGTGCTGCAATGTACCTGTGCTAACAAGGAATATATTGATAATAGGAGAGCCTAAAGTGACAGAGAGATGAACTCATCAGTTTGCTGCTTCTCTTTTCACTGACCAGATGATAATGAACTACTGGAGAAAACAATGTTATTTTTTCTCCCAGGATTGCTGGTGAACACGTCAGTCTTTTACTGCTGAGACCCCCCAAAAAGAAGAGTGGGTAAAAGTATGCCAAGGACCAGTGGTGGCTGGTACTAAACTTTTTTGGGGGGGTGGCAAACAAACCCCCCCAGGTCCGCACTCACCCCTCCACCGCCGCAGCTTCCCTGGATTCTCCTCCCGGTCTTTTATAGATCTTGATTGGCCAGGAGGAGAACTTGGAAACCAATAGCGCTTTGCGCCCCAAGCCCAACCTTTTTCAAGCCAATTAGGGCCTCCGGCTCTAATCCTGTGCTTGAAAAAAAAAAACTTATAGAAAGCTATGAGTCTGGCACCCCACATGCAAACCAGGGACTTATGGACCGGCCCCTGCTGCCAAGGACCACCCTTAATAATTGTGGTGTGACCCAATCACGTCATTTCATGTAGAACCATACGGCCCAAAATTGAGTGGGACAGGATGAGCTCCCACCTTGTTATACTATAGGTGAACCACAACTTTTTTTTATAGGTATACCCTCTTATCTCAGCTGCATAAGGAGCTTAGAGATCTGGGGGAGGAGAAACAACGTCACACGGATCTTCCTAGTATATGGCTGTACGGGGGGGGGGGAGAAGAGTAGAATGAGTTTCCAGCACAGCCAGAAAACTGACCAGGCTGTGCTCTCATGCCTAATTTGGTCAGTTTTTAATAGGAAAGCAGAGGGACTGGCAGGTACACCAGTGATTTCACACGAAGGGAACAGGATGATTTTTTTCATACAAGTACATGGTACAGAAGGCACATAGCAGGAATATGAAATGTTGGGTTAACATATTCTTTAGGCAGGGCAAAATGTTAATGCAAATCCTTTGAGTGGTAATTAAACTGGGTGCTGGAGATTCCTGGCGAGGGTATAGAATAGAGACCATCTTCCTACCAGTCAGATAAACCCTCAAAGCCCTGACCAGACCTAAGGCTAGGTTCACACTATTGCAGTTTCCCTGCTGCCACGTTTGCATGAGCACAGCATTTGAATGGATGGCTGTACCTAAGGAAAGTACAGGGAAAAGGTTTCCTGCACCTTTTCCTCAATTGCAGCTGTCGGGGAACTGCATAGTGCTATGGGGCGTGGGAAAATGTGCTGCAGTTTTCAGTGCATGGGTGTGCCATTAATTAAGCATCTACTAACAAGTCTACTAACAGCAGCACATTTTTGCTGTGGGTGCAGCCCCACACCCGCATAGATGTGAACCTTTCCTAAAGAACGGAGAGAAATCTGACAAAGACTAGCAAAAGAAGTTGAGGAATAATCACTCCAGGGCCAATAAACACTAATAAGCCACATCAGAGTCCTCTGTACAGAGTCTACTTACCACAGTGGGTGACACCTCAGTGAGTAGCCAAGATCTGGGAGGCCAATATGGCACTGAGCATAATGTTGACTGCTAGGGTGAATATTTCCAATGTGGAGTCCGCTATGACAGTGCCAGCAGCTGTACATATACAAATCATTAGCTTTTGGCCTTGTGCACAAAGGAAACGGACGTTTTTTTCAAAGCATTTGTAAAGCTTTGAGCAGCTTTGTTGAAAACTTTAAAGAAAACTTCAGTTCCAGTATGAAGTCTTTCCATTAAGATCTATGTATAGCCTCCCGAAACTGGAGCTGAATGGTGGTTTAAAGGCTTCAACAAAGCTGCTTGACAGTTGCTGTATACACGGCCCATATACAAGCTGAAGGCTGCGTGAACAAGGCCAAAGTCTTAATGCAGAAGAGCTGAGGAGCAGGACAGTAATCTAACCTGAGCTTGTTCAGTACATGTAGGGGTGTAGCTACTACATGGGGTTGTGCCTTGTGTTTTTTTCCTAGTGTCCAATCTCCTAGAGCAGGGGTCTCCAAACTTTCTAAACAAAGGGCCAGTTTACTTTAGGGGGCTGCACTGTGGCCAGTGGAAGTAGAAAATGACCTGGTGTCTGTGGGAGTAAAAAAAATGGCCCATCACTGGTATTAGGGGGAGTAATAGTGCCCTGTCGTTGGTATCAATGAGAGGAATAGTGCTGCATCATTGGTGTCAGTGGGAGGAGTAGTACTGCATCATTGGTGTAGGTGGGAGGAATTGTGCTCCATCGTTGGTGTCAGTGGGAGAAATAGTACCCCATCGTGGGTGTCAGTGGATGGAATAGTGCCACATTATTGATATCAGTGGGAGGAATAGTTCTTCATATAAGTGGGAGTCATAGTGCCCCAAGGGCCAGATAAAGGCAAGCAAAGAGTCACATCCAGCCCCGGGTTGCAGTTTGGAGACTACTGTCCTAGAGCCTATAACCAGCTGTAGAAGACTGACTGTCCCCAGACAGAAAAAAGTTGCCGGGCGACAGTTTTACCTGCGGGGATCCTCCGTAGTCTGTATATGCTTAGAATAAAGTTAATAAATACCTATGATAAAGTTGCATTTTTTGCTGTCTTGCTTTGCAATATCAGAATCGTTAAAAAAAAGGGGAGGAGTTTTGAGATCACAGAAAAACGATCATGGCATCTTTGTCACTGGTTTCCTTTGAACCTCTTTGGTTGATGGCAGCCTTTGCATGTGTTTTTTTTTTTTTTCCTTTTCTTTTGAAGCTTTGAATAGGATTTGGATAGAGACGCGAGTAGTCAAAATGATCATACATGCACAAAACTAGAGATGCTCAATGCTGAAAAGAGGAGGAAAAAATGAGATGAGAGCAAAAAAAAGAAAGGCAAATTAATATTAACGCTCTGAGAAGCTCAGACTGCTCAAACTAATACAAATGTCGGAGCCTTGAAGCATTCAGAACAATAGGAAGTGCAGAATAAGGAGAGCAGTCAATAATGCCCTGCTGCACAAAGCCATCAATTGATGTTCCCATAATCCTCTGGGGCCGTTCCTGCTATAAAAGATAATACAACTGTGAAGCACCGACGGATTGTATTTTTTTGCACCCCATGGAAACATTAATAAACTGTATCATAAGTCTTCCCAATGAAAAGAAAAAAAAGGTAACAGTCGTCCCGGTTTTAGAATGCCCCTTAACTCTTTCGCTGGTTTAAGTACAATCCCTGCACTCTATGGTCGGGCAGCCAAGCTGCAAAGCACACAGGAGGTTACATGCCAGTTTAGAAGACAGCACTGCGGTTGTAAATAGCTTGAGGCGGCAGTAAAAAAATGTTTGCCTGCCTTAGTTGGGGCATTTTTTTATGCTTTTGCTGCAGCACCGCTGAGGACCCTGCAGCACCCCAGGGTGCCGCGGAACCCTGGTTGAGAAACCCTGCCCTATAGGACAAGAAACACAGGTTGAACTTTAAAAGGTTATACAGGTGGGATACACTGTGAACAAATGTTTGTGAACACCAGCCCATCGCACCTGCACTATATGGCAACAGTTTGGGGAAGGTCACTTTCAGTTCCAGTGGGACTGTGTCAATGTGCACAAAGTGGGCACCATATATAATTGAAGGAACTCTAGTGGCCTACACAGAGCCCCAATCTCAACCATAATAAACACCAAGTTTTCTAGTCCAACATTATCTGACGTAAATGCTCTTATGGTCATACATTTCCACAGACACGCTCTAAAGTCTTATGGAAAGCCATCCCAGAGGGGTACAGGCTGTAGAGGGGCAACTACATAATAATGGCCAAGATTTTGGAATGGAAGGAGGTTTAATGGTTGTGATGGTCAGGTGTCAATGAACTTTTGATCATATAGTGTACATATAAGTGAACTGCTACAGTTTCTAAAGATTTCTCTTCAGCTGATCTTGTGATCCAACCCCCTTACAGACAGCATAGCTTGGTTCTTAACCTCCACCACAGCAAAAACTCCCCACCCAGTCTGCTGATAGTTTCTTTTTTTTTTTTTTTTTATGAATACTTCATTGCATTAATTGGTGTTTTCTTCTATATCTGCCTAGAGTTTGGCTTTAAGAGGAACCTGTCAGGGTACAAATATCCCCAGTATAATGAAATATGAAGCCAGACACAAGAAGCCAGCTAGCATTTTCAGAGGTCAGCAATGGCAGCTCTTCTATTGCTCTCAGGACAGGTTTTCTCTAACATTTTTCTTAATTGCCATTGGTGGCCATTTTTTCCACTCATAGGGGGGAGATTTACTAAAACTGGAACACTCAAAATCTGGTACAGCTGTGCATGGTAGCCAATCGGCTTCTAACTTCCAACTTGTCCAATTACGCTTTGACAATAAAACCTGGAAGCTGATTGGTTTCTATGCATAGCTACACCAGGTTTTGCACGCTCCAGTTTTAGTAAATCTCCCCATAGAGTTCTGTTGAATAGCCAGTTGTTTAGGAACTTGCAGCCCCAAAGCACTGAGTATTTGTGACAATGTCCATTTTGTTGGCTGGCCATAAAAGCCAGTTTTTATGTATACTGAAGTAATAAAAATTGCTTGCCGTATCGGAAGCCATTTTTCTTGCCAATTGTATTCATATGCAACCAGTATGAATTGGTAACCCCAGTCTCCACTTGGTCCTGACATCTAGACAGGAAGAATCAATTTGTGTCCTATGAACTGCTGAGAAATAAGGCATACTGGGTCAGACACATAGGAGCTTCTAAAGACCATTCCCAAGACCAACCACAAGCAGATTCTCCCTTTCGTGTTTCATGGGGAAGATCAGACTGGTTGCTCTGTACAATGAGAACAGTTTGGCCACATGCATAAAGAGGGAAGACACAAGGCAGCCATTCAGTGCCTCTTCATTCATATCTATCTATATGTAGTAATGTGCATCATGTAATGCACTTTCACCTACACCACCACAATTTTAAAGGGTCAGTCCACACAAATGTGATCATCTTCCATTCATTGAAGAACCTCATGTAGACCTTTAGATCCTGACCATAGCGTTATAGTGCCCACTGCAGGAGTAGGGCACTAGGTAAAAAAACAAAAGTCTCAGCCTAGGGGCAGCCCTTGCAGGTGACCAAAACCTCTCTTTGCTGGAGGTAGCTCAATTTTTTGCCCAGAATCAAGGTGTTAGGACCTAAGTTCCCTGCTGGAGACTTTGGTCCTCTTTTGTTGATGGGATTTTATTGCCTTTTTATTTTCCAGTTTTTTGTGTTTTTAGATCTTCAGTCAAGTCGCTGTCTGAGTGACAGGCTGGATGCTATAGATCCTTTTAGACCAGGGGTCTCTTTAAACTTTCTAAACAAAGGACCAGTTTACTGTACTTCAGATTTAAGGGGGGTTTGGACTGTGGCCATTGACAGTAGAAAAGGTCCCAACATCATTGGGAATAAGCAATGCCCCATCTTTGGTGTCAATTGTTGGTGCCCCATTGTTGGTGTTAGTGGGAGAAATGAAAAGGCTGGGCATAAAATTTGGAGCTGAACAGTGACTGCAGACAAACAGCAGTAGTCACTGTGCGGGTATTCTGACAGCTGCAGGTCATAATACAAAAGCCAACAGGGGAGATTTCTCCATCCATGCTGTTTAGTGTGGTTGGGGGAATCAAGTGATTTCTCGACAGGGAGAGTGGGATTCCCTCATAATGGGCAGAGCAGTTGTATTGACCTGGGAGCTTAGTACAGAGACCTTACCAACAGAATCCCTGAGAGATACTTTCTCAGTTTCGAGTGGACTGACCCTTTGACATGTTAAACTCTTCCATTCCCATTAACGTGTATTTGTTGTCTTGCATTGAGGTGGTATTTGGGTAAAACCAAGTACTTTGTTACCATGCACCCTTTATAGGGCTCATTTACACTTGCTTGTCCTTTAACACATTAAAGCGTCTACTGCTTTAACATGCTTTTTTGATGCTTTTTGAGGTTTTGATGAAGCTAGGCAAATGCCCTGCATGTGTTGATTTTCTATTTTTTTTAAAGGGGCACAGTGGAAATCCGGCTTAGTAGTACCCGCACTCTGCAGATCCCCAGCTTATTAGTACCCTCATTCAGCCGATCCCCTGCTCAGTAGTAACCCCCAGCTCTGCTGATGCCCCACTCAGTAGTATTCCCCACTCTGCTGATCTTCTGGTTTGTGGATCCTCATTTCTTTCTGGTCCCCGCTCACCTCCCGCTATATTGCTTCCACGCTGTTCACCGCGTGTGACATCTAATTTCTCCTGCTCTGGTCCCCCAGCTCCACTGATCCTTTGCCACTCAGTCCCCTCTCTCCGGTCCCCGCTCACCTTCCGATATAGCGTTACTGTGTTGCACACTATGTGCACTGCCTGCTAGTTGCTCCGCTCCAGTCTGGACCCCGCTCGCCTTCCTGCTGCTCCATGCTGCACACCAGGTGTGAGGTCTGCACCAGTCACTCCCAGATGATATACACATGAACCAGAAGTGACTGCTGATGATGTCTATCTGGTTCGCTTGTTGGTTTCCCAGTGCATCCTGGGATATCTCATACCTGCAATACCCCCAAAACAAAGCCAAGCTAACGCTGAAAAAAGCCCCTCAAAAGCTTCAGGTGCTGTAAGCGAGCGTTGTTATAGACTCCTATGGAGGCTTTGGAGACGCTGTGGAGCACCAAGAAAGCGACATGGGGTATACATTTTGAGGCAAAGCAAACACATGTGAACAGGACTGTAAGGTAACCAATTTTTTTTGATTGGCATTCCAAGTGCTTTCAGAAAAGCGTGTCCAATGCCACATTTTGAAGCAAGTGTAAACGAGCCCTTTAATTCCCAAAAATCTTTCTTTTTCACTGTAGTACACCACAGCGATCTTTGCAGCCTATCCAGACAACAGTTCTGCATAAACCACCCCAGTGCTTTTTAGAGATAGAAAAGAATTACACCTCAGGCCTTTAAGAGCTGCATGAAACTTTAAAAATAGCCTCAGTATACTGTTGCCTGCTTAGCCAATAGGTCGCACTATGACTGTGGCATATACAGTAGTTCTCGCTTACGATACTAGTTGATTTGATGTTGACTTTTTGGTTCGCTAGCATTTTATTGTTTAACTTGTCTGGTAACAAGCAACTCAGACCAGCCTGTGTGAGTGATTATTAGTGCTTTATTGCACTGCTATGTAGCGAAATCCTCATGGACATCCAACCTGAATGTCTACTTTGTTGGTTTTATTAAAGCCGTATTCATCTTTTTGCACCTCAGAAAGTATGTCCTGCAAAGACTAATGCAACCTGGCACTGATCGAAGAGCCATCACGTTCGAGAGCAGACTGAAAAAGAACAAAATGAAGGCTTTTCGAGGAGGAGGCCATGCGTAGCCACATGGACTGAACAGTATTGGATTGTGACATCTTGTGGTCTTCTCTTTTACTTGGCTACATTATATGTTAAATTACTTTCCTGCTCAATAACATTTTTACGCTTCATAAGGTGACGTTTCAGAGAAAAGTTGACACAAATTTCTTGTCACCCCACCCTACTGTTGTTTTTATGATTCCTTTGTGTGCAAAGCAAAAATAAGGAAGCCGCGGCAAGCCGACTGTGATGGAGCTTTTCCATCAAAGATGGTGTGCTACAGATTCCTGAGTCTTGTTCTGCAGATTTTTGTGTTTTAAAGAGGTTGTATGGTCAAACAATGGCAAAAAAATACCAAGTATTGGTATGTTAATGGACTGCAGAAAACCCAGTTTAAATTGGACCTGTCCTGTTTTAGGGTCCACTGTCTAACCCGACCCATTTGCAGATCTATATCTGTATGATTTCCCACTAAGATGCCAGTTGCTGGGGTAAACACTAAGGCATTAGTCACATGATCACGTTTTGGGGGCAGATGTCACCTATACTTAAATTGCACCCTCTCCCAGCCTACACTCTTAAAATTATTAATAGTAGAAGAAGCACTGTAAGGCCTTTTCTGCAGCTCCTGCTGATGACCATCACTTGGTCAAATTGTAGAGTACTGGTCATATGATCTGTGCTGAAAAGGGGACTGCCTTGCAGGGAGAACCAGCCAGTCGGAGACTCTGCGGTCCCTTCTGAGAGCCCATGACTAGCACTTTTGAATTTATAGGTATAGGTAAATATACCTTTCTCCTTATATAATTAATGACTGGGAGGGGGAGGTCCTTAACACAATATATATGATAATTGGAGTTTTCTATTAACCTCAGCCAGTTGCTTGTGCCTCACATGGTCAGAGCTGCAGTTGGCTCAAACACAATGATTCTTGAGCCAGAAAAAAAACACATTGTCAGCACAAAAATACAAAATTTTTAGACCTGACTGCAGTTTTACTGTGCGTTCAGAGGTTTAAGGTTCGATTAAAGTTGAACCTTGAGTCTTGCACAGTTGTAAAGGCTGGTCACAGTGTGTATTAGAAGTTGCAGCAGATAAAGCCCACCTCATTTCCTGGCTGGAGACCATCCAGCATCATCTAGCCTTCTCCAGCCTTACTGCCCCTGGCCTGCCCCTTTCAATCAATGGATCGCAGTCCTTTTATATTATGGAGGATCAGCATCACAAGTCAGTGTTTACTAAGGTAGTCTGCATGCAAAAGCTTTATAAACGCAATCTCCTGCACTTGAGTGTGGTGCTGGGGATTCTAATAGACTCTCCGCTGTTCAAGTTGGTGGTTTTAGCACTCACACGCCTTGCAGCCCTCCTGGGACTACGGATATGCCTTCTCATGCAGCACTAGAAAACAAACAAAGAGAAGGGCGCACAAGCCTAGCGCATTACCAAAATACACAGTTTATTGATGAATAAAAGCAATTATACTCGCAAACACTTCATGTAGATAAGCATAGCAAAGGGCCAAGATCGACCATCTCCAAAACTATGCATATCCGCAGGAAGTATCCTTTTGCATTCCATACGGCTTTCTTGTTTTGAGGGGTGACCCCTCTTCCTCAGAGCCTCTCTGTGGAAGAGGGGCTGCCCCTCGAACCATGTAAAGCCTTATGAAATGCAAGAGGAGTCTTCCTGCGTGTTGAACTATGCATAGTCAGTCTTCATGCAATGCTGACTCCTCCTGACTTGCACTCGCCTATTAAGGCATCTTAATAATTACATAACTCCCACCAAGCCTATAGGCCCAAGAGGCAGCCCACTGCTTATATCGGGGCTGAGGGCTCTTGGGAGTAGTACTAAGACAGGGTGCTGTGATGTTTTCATGTACATCATGCTTCTGGCTCCTTCCACCCTCCTTTTTTTCTTTCAGTTTGTAAAAGCAACTCTATGTTAGCCTGTGTGTCCATGTATATTTGGGTGTTTACAGGCATATTTGCAGAGGAGCATTGACAGGCTGAATAAAAAAAAAAAAAAAATCACAAGCACGTTTTTGAGAGAAGCTTTCTGGCAGAAAAAATGCTTGGCGTGCAGAAACGCAGCCTTTATGCATGTTCAGGGTTTTAAAGTGTAAATTGATTATTGATTATAATGAAAAATGAGCAAAGGGAAATGTTTTGGAAAAAAATAGCTTATAATCGCAAACGCCCTTGCAATACAAGCCATTATGAGTGGTTTTTTTTTCTGGCATTTTTTTTCAGGCCTTTATTGTGCATGGACCCAAAAAAGCCCACCCTTGCCTATACTACCAGACTGCCCTTGACGATGTTTATTATTGCTAAAAAGCCAAAGTAGCAGAAAAAACAGGAAAAGATGTAACAAGTAGAACTGCAGCCTGTGCAGAGAATCGGCACAAAGGCCAGCCAATAGTGTTTGAGTTAGGGTAGGGAGCTCTATTTCCAGGTTATATGCAAGCTGTTCATTCTGTGTTTGGTTCTTTTAGAGTTTGCAGCTAAAAGACTGTAAATAGAAGCCAGCATTCATGTCTTTTATTTCCAAGCAGACGTCTATATGCTTCTTCTTGTACACACTTGGTATTCTACTGGCACTCAAATCACGAGTGAAAATGAAGTATTCATCCTGACACAACACCTTCAAGCCTACCTGTTATAAGCTATGTAAGCAGCCATCTTGTCTGAAGAACCTACACCAGCCTCGGTGATCTCACTCCCTCCTGGCAGAATTATGGTTCCACCTACAAAATGGCTACTTCCTAGATTTTAAGCTACTGTCGTGTTGTCTCTTATGTACATTAATGAAACTGTTTTGCAAAGTGCCTTGTTCATTCAAACAAGAGATACTTATAGACTGTACAACCAATCTATATGTACAATGAAAACCATCTTTCCAAAATGGTGTGTGAGTGATACTTGAAATATCTACCGATTTTGTTTTTGGTTGGAACTCTTTAAAAGGAACCTATTGTTGAGGAGAAAAAAAAAACTATGGCACAGGGAACAAAATACTTCTGTGTAATTTTTGATGAGCAGCGGTCATAATACTAAACTAGACCATGTTCCCTGGCCAGGTACACTTGTCAGCTCCACGTGGAGTTGAGGGAGGGGCCTTGTTACATTTTAAGAAGAAACCTTGAATTACTATATAGAAATAAAAGCAAATATGCCCACTCCAAATTCAATTGTTCCCTCAAACTGGGCACTGTATTGGTGCAGGCACAGGAGCCCATCCACACTCCGTGTCTATCTATCCAAGCAAGCAATTAGCCGCACACCAATGACATCACTGATCAGAAAACTTTAGACAACCTTAGCACAGATGTAATACAACCCTCCCTATAGACCAGCCTTTCTCAACCTTTTTAAGATGAAGGAACCCTTGGAATAACTTTCCAGTTTCAGGGAACCCCTGCTAATAATTACTATTTTTACAGTTAACTGTTCATAAGATTGGTGGTCAGTGGGAAGAAAGTTCCTTATATTTGTGGTCAATGGGAGGAATACTGTTCTTACAGTTAGCTAAAAAGATTGTTGGTGTCAAATGGGAATTTAAGCCTGCCATAGACAGTTCGAAAATCTCAGCCGGTTCAGCAGGAACCGGCGGATATTTGAATCATGTATGGGTGGACTGAATGTACCCAAGTTGATCGATCAATCATCTTTGGTACAACCAGCCTGTTGAATTTTACATGCAATTATTGCTAGTGGCTGTTATAGCCACTAGCAATAATCACTGTGTTCTTCTGGCAGGGACAGCTCCCCCCAGCTGGAAGAACACAGTGGCTCTACGGGAAGGAGTCTCTCGTCAACACTGTGTTTATGGGGGAATTGAGAGATTTTCTTTCCTACAACAGGAAACGGTGCAGGAAAGAAAATCGCTCCGCGTATTGCTGGCCTTATCTGAGAGGCAGAAATTGCTCCTTGCTGGAGGAACCCATAGCAGTTGAAAAAGGTTTTTGTAGACCAGGGGTCTCCAAACTTTCCAAACAAAGGGCTAAGTGTATTGTCCTTCAGACATTGGGGGGCCAGAGTGTGGCCAGTGGGGGTAGTAAATGTTCTGGCATCAGTGGAAGTAAACAATGCCCCATCTTTGGTATCGGTTGCACGAATAGTGCCCCATTGTTGGTGTCAGGAATAGAGCCAGAGGGCCAGAAAAAAGCAAGCAAAGGGCCACATCCGACCATCCCTGTGGTTGTGTTTGTCATCTCCCAGGTCACTGTTTCTGACTATCTTTGAGTCTTGCCCACCTTGCTTCCTCCTGAACATTGTTATTGGCCAGTGAGCCAACCTCTCATAACAATGGGCCAGTAGGAATATGTGGGAGGGGTGGGCAAATTTCAGTACTATCAGTGAGTGTTGGAGCTTTGCAGCTCAGGCTTAGCAGTGGGCATAGAGGTAGATGAAGATATGTGTAGCTTGTCTTCAATTTGTACCACCAATTCCAGCTATTTTAGTGACAGAATTGCTTTAATGATATACACCCCCCCCAATTTACTAGTTTATTAGGAACACCTGTTTGTTATCCCAAATAGCAATAGAGCGTGTCCTTTAGCTAAAATCAGTACATAAAGCACGTAGCTGTGGTCAAGAGGTGCAGCTGTTTCATGAAACAGTAGAATAATGGATGACACTCACTAGAGTTTATAAAATAGAAGAGTGACAGCAGAAAAAGACCAAGTAGTCCATCGAGCCTGCCCCTTTTTTAACATTTTGAGATTTTTTTTTTTTCTGAACGTCTGTTTTGAAGGTCACAAAAGCATCCAGTGAGTGGGAGAAAATCATCAGGGCAGTGGATACGGGCCAGAATGTCCACAGAGATGACATTTTACAACCTTGGTGTTCAGAAGGCATCTTTAAAAACTCAACATGTTGACCCTTAACATTAGGTTCACACCAATGCGTTTTTAGTGCGTTTTGCAGTAACGCACTACAGTCCATTTAACACTATGGTACAAGTTCACATATATGCGTTTTGTGGCCGGTGCGTTTTTGGAAAGGGTCAGGGACTTTTTTCACGCAATTTGCGGGTAATAGACTTCAATGGAACCGCACCAGAAATGCAAGTGTTGTGTTTGTGATGCGATTTTTGATGTGTGTTGCATTTTTTATTTCAACACTGTATATAGCTGGTTGCTAAGCCGGGGGACGGGAAGTCGGTCACCGCGTCCTTAACAACCGATGAGTCATCAGCTGTCAGCGGACTTCCCCTCTGAAAGCTGAATGTAAAAAAAAAATTGCTGGCAAAAAAAAAAAAAAAACAGGGTGGCCCCCCCCTCCTAGATCTATACCAGGCCCTTCGGGTCTAGTATTGATTCGGAGGTGAACACCCCCCACGCCAAAATGTAAAAAAAATGGAGTGCAGTCCCCCCCCAAAATCCATACCTAACCCTTGTCCGAGCATGCTGCCCAGTAGGTCAGGAAAGGGAGGGGACGAGCGAGCGCCCCCCCTCCTGAACCATACCAGGCCGCATGCTCTCAAAATGGGGGGGTGGGTGCCCCCCACCCCAAAGCACATGCCCGCATGTTGATGATAACAAGGACCTCTTCCTGACAACCCTGGCCGGTGGTTGTCTGGGTCTGCGGGCAGGGGGCTTATCGGAATCTGGAAGCCCCCTTAATAAGGGGGCCCCAGATCCTGGCCCCCCACTATGTGAATGGGTATCAGGTACGTTGTACCCCTACCCATTCACCAAAAAAACTGTTACATGTTAACAAACTACAAGAGCCGGTTTTTGACGAGTCCTTTATTAAATAAGAAGCCCAGAGCCATCTTCTCCCGGTGTCGTCGAGGCGTCACAAGGGGCGGGCTTTATGGGTGATGTCGTTGCATGGCTATGCTCCATGCCTATATAAGAGGTGCTGATGTCTTGCCGAGAAAGTTCCCCCGGCGGATAAGGACCCCCCTGTACTGCGCAGCGATTGCGCAGTACAAACGACTAGGAGCCGCCGAAGATGGAGCCCCACCATCCATGTGGACCTAGAGGGAGAATAAAAAAGGGCCGAGCAAAGCGAGGCCGTGCCCGAAGCGTGGCGAGCGAAGCGTGCCCACGAGGGGCCCTCTTACAGGCGCTGTGTACAGCTGATTTCTATTCTATTCGGCTTCGGCTATTTAAGCCGGCTTCTACTGCGCAATCACTGTGCCTGCGCAGTAGAGGGGGGTCCTTATCCGCCGAGAGGAACTTTGCTTCAGGACAAGACTGTCTTTTTTTGTTTTTTAGCGGGTAACCGGCGGTGAGGAAGAAGACAGCTCTGCGGGAGATGATGGCACTGGGAGATGACGATTCTGGGAGATGACGGTTTCGGGAGAAGATGGCTCCGGGCTTTCTTATTTAATAAAGGACTTGTCAAAAACCGGCTCTTGTAGTTTAACATTTCACAGTTTTTTTGGTGAATGGGTAGGGGTACGATGTACCTTATACCCATTCACATGGGGGGGCGGGATCTGGGGGCCCCCTTCTTAAAGGGGGCTTCCAGATTCCATAAGGCCTTCTGCCCGCAGACCCTGGCAACCACCGGCCATGGTTTTCGGGAAGAGGCCCTTGTCCTCATCGACATGGCGGCAAGGTGCTTTGGGA
Source organism: Lithobates clamitans (assembly GCA_037952925.1). NCBI lineage: Eukaryota > Metazoa > Chordata > Amphibia > Anura > Ranidae > Lithobates > Lithobates clamitans. The sequence goes on from JBBGZY010000705.1 coordinate 2,436,808, forward strand.
CAGGGGCGCTCGCTCGCCCCCTCCCTTTCCTGACCTACTGGGCAGCATGCTCAGATAAGGGTCTGGTATGGATTTTGGGGGGACCCCACGTCATTTTTTAAAAACATTTTGGCGTGGAGGGTCCCCTCTAAATCCCTACTAGACCAAAAGGGCCTGGTATGGACCTGGGGGGTCCCCACGCCATTATTTTTACGCATTTTTTCAAAATTTACATTCAGCTTTCAGCGGGGAAGCCCACTGACAGCTGATTACTCATCGGTTGTTAAGGATCCGGCGGTCAGCTTCCTGGCCCCCTCCTTAGCAACCAGCTATATACAGTGCGTTTTAAAGAGAAAACAAAAAACGCGAAATGCATGAAAACTGCATACAAAATGCATAAAAAACGCACGTGCATGAAAAACTCATCAAGCGCAGCCACATAGATGTGAACCTAGACTAAGAATGAACTAAAGCAGGAAGACCGTTGAGTTCTCACCTGTCAGCTGAAAGGAGGAAAATTAGGCTGTAGCAGATGCAGGATCACTAAAACTAAATGAACGAAAGCTGGAGAAACATTGGTCAGACAAACCTGTATCTCTCCTATGACTTGCCTATGGGAGGGTCAGACTTCACATACACAAGATAAATCTATGGATTTTTTTTTTATCAGCTAAGGTTGGACCAAATTCCCTAAGGGTCGGTTCACACTGGGACGACTTGGGATCCGACTTGTACGCCCTCAAGTCGCCCCAAGTCGCCCCAGAAAGAGATTCACATTTAAGTGAATGGGAGCATCTTAATAGACACTACTGAAGTCGCTCCGACTTCAGAGCGTACTCCCTGTACTACTTGGATCCGACTTGGTAGGCGACCTGTACCATAGAAATCAATGGAAGTCGCCTCCAAGTCGGATCTCTCTCTCAAAGTCAAGCGACTTTGCAGGGAAAACCCCTCCCTCCCAGAGAGCTGATTGTCCTGTGATTGGCCACAGCCGAAGTCGCCTGTCCTGGAGGCGACTTGAAGTCGCGTTGTAATTTGCTAAATTCGCGCTGAAGTTGCGCCGAAGTCGCGCTGAAGTCGCCGTGCAAAGTCGCGTTAAAGTTGTGTTGCCCCTGTGTGAATCGAGCCTAAGGATTGTTTATGACTTAAAGACTACTCAATATGTAACCTCACCCTTCTCCCCATTTGACCTCTAGGGCATGCCCCAATGTTTTTTTCTATTACCTCACTCCTGTAAGAAGAAACAGCTTTTATGACCACCCTGTGACATCATCACCAAGCATGCAAAACTCTTCCCAGTGTGGCTGTTGGGGCTCAGTTCCAATTGATATAGGCACGCCCCCAGAACTATGTCTCCCAAGAGCTCTATCCCTACACTCAGTATGTGGGCAGGCTCTTGGGAATCAAGGCAGCAATTTTGTTTGCTGAGAAAAGATTCAATGTATGAATGTAGAGAGGGGTGGGGGATAGGTGGATTTTTGTATTCCAGCAAGCAGGACTGCAAATGCTGGTTGGGATATCCGAGCAGAAGAGGCACTTCATTGTCTAAACAGGAAGAAGCACATTGGATTTCAGGCAGATCAACAAGTATTTTTCTGTACTTGCAGCATTGAAAAATGGATGCATGTGCTGCAGAGAGGTATTGAATGCTTTTTTACCTTGTTTAAACATACACGTTTGTGTAGAATTTCCATAAGCCATATAGCTTCCTCTGTATACGTATGAATGTAGACCAAAACTAAAAATGATATAACCACCCGTATGGACCAACATGACCTGCTATGATCAAAAAGCAACCCACATAATTTGCCAAACCATGAACCACGCAATCAGAGTAAAAATTGACAAAAATTCTGGTTTTTGGTCTTGTGTCTTGTACCACAACGACGCCAATCCTATACACCACATGTGCCAAACACAAGGCCCAGAGGCTAAATCTGGCCCACCAGGCAATTTCATGTGGCCGTCTCCCCCCAGGCCTTTTTACACCTGAATGTGGTGGAAATCCGTTCCACCACTTCCAGCTCTCGTCTTCTGCTCAACACTGTCTCTTGTAAACACAGAAGCCTTCTTCGGTGTTTACAAGTACCAGTGTTGAGCAGATGATAAAAGCTGGAAGTGGTGGAACGGATTTCCACCACATTCGGCTGCAAAAAGGCCTGGGGGGAGACGGCCACATGAAATGGCCTGGTGGGCCAGATTTAGCCTGTGGGCCTTGTGGGCAGTGGAGGGAGATGTGTGCAGAGGTCAGAACCGAAAAGGGGTGGAAGTGAGATGTGGGCAGCCTGTGAAAGAGAGCTGAACCCTGTACACTGTTCATAGCACACCCTTCAACACCTTGATGCTCTCACAGTGCAATTTGTCCACACCCACCGTTCAATGCGTTTTGACGCGGAGGGGGTTGTGGCTGAGTTCCTGCACCTATTCTCTGAGGGAAAAAAAAGCCCTAAATAAATTTATATACTCTTACGGGTACAACGGACTATTTGCATGCAAACTTAATGCTGATGTGGCCCACAATGAAATGGAGTTTGACACCCCTATACACTTTGGACTTTGAAGCAGCCTTGATGGATACTAGTCTCTATACATATGAATGCGTTTCTATTTAAAGTGCAGGAAGCCATGACCACTGTGGTGCAGATTTATGGAGAATTATCTGTACTAGATAACAGAGTAAAAAGATGGAAGTGCCCAGTCACTCATTGCTGTGTGGAAAAGGCGCAGATTTTTCAATATAGCGTTTCTTCCCTTTTACTCCAGTTCTCCAACTAGCACAATGGATGCGCACAGCTGGGAAGAAGCATAGCGTAGGGCATTCATTCACCAGCTAATGTGCAAATGATACCCAAGGCCTATTTATTTCTGCATATATTACTAGGGGTGATGGCAAAGCAGGTGTGGCTGGGAGATTGAAATATGCACACAGTAATGTGCTTTGCAGAAGCAAAAATCCACACAACAGAAACACATCACAAAGCTGAAAAAGAGGTAAATACTTTAGTCACCTACAACTTTGTTAAAGAGGACCTGTCAGGATGGCAGCCAAGTCACTGCAGACTGTCATGAGGAGGTGCTAGTTCGTGGGTCCAGCATCAACTTCAATATGCCTGCTCTTGCAATACAACACTGGCTGAACAAAGAAAAGGGTACGGGGGGTGTAAATTATTGTTATAAGATACACTATAATGTCAAACGTATTGGGACACCTGCTTTTACACGCACATAAAGTTTAATGGCATCCCAGTCTAATGCCCCGCACACGGTCGGATTTTCCGACGGAAAATGTGTGATAGGACCTTGTTATCGGAAATTCCGACCGTGTGTGGGCTCCATCACACATTTTCCATCGGATTTTCCGACACACAAAGTTTGAGAGCAGGCTATAAAATTTTCCGACAACAAAATACGTTATCGGAATTTCCGATCATGTGTACACAAATCCGACGCACAAAGTGCCACGCATGCTCAGAATAAATAAAGAGATGAAAGCTAATGGCTACTGCCCCGTTTATAGTCCCGACGTACGTGTTTTACGTCACCGCGTTCAGAATGATCGGATTTTCCGACAACTTTGTGTGACCGTGTGTATGCAAGACAAGTTTGAGCCAACATCCGTCTGAAAAAATCCTAGGATTTTGTTGTCGGAATGTCCGATCAATGTCTGACCGTGTGTACGGGGCATTAGTCCGTAGGGTTTGATATTGAGTTGGCCCACCCTTTGCAGCTATAACAGCTTCAACTATTCTGGGAAGGCTGTCCACCAGGTTTAGGAGTGTGTCTATGGGAATGTTTGACCATTCTTCCAGAAGCACATTTGTGATGTCAGGCACTGGCGTGGATAAGAAGCCCTGGCTCGCAGTCTCCGCCCTAATTTTTCCCAAAGGTATTCTATCGGGTTGGGGTCAGGACTCTATGCAGGCCAGTTAAGTTCCTTCACCCAAAACTCGCTCATCCATGTCTTTATGGACCTTGCTTTGTGCACTGGTGCGCAGTCATGTTGGAACAGGAAGGGGCCATCCCCAAACTGTTCCCACAAAGTTGGGATCATGAAATTGTGCAAAAAGTCTTGGATGCTGACACCTTAGGACTTCCTTTCATTGGAACCAAGGGGTCAATCCCAACCTCTATAAACAACCCCACAACCATAATCCCCCCTCCACCAAATGATTTGGACCAGTGCACAAACCAAGGTCCATAAAACCATAGAAGAGCGAGTTTGAGGTGGAGGAACTTGACTGGGCTGCACAACTAAAACGATAACTGGTATGCTACTGGCTTTAAGTAACATTGGTCTTGGAACTATACAGGCGCCATCAAATGGAAGCTCAATCTTCCACAGCTCAAGGAACCCCTAGCCACCTCTGGAGGAAACCTGGTTGAGAATAGCTGGTCTAAGTTCTGAATGGTAATCCTGAGCCTGTCTTCAGTATTGAGTTACCAAACAGGAACAAGCCAGTCGTTAAAGTAGGAAATGTCTCAAACTTCTGTCCTTCATAATTGTTCCAGGTAAGAGGGTCAGTAGGTATTACAAAACTAAGAAAAGAAACGGTGTAAAAGAATTTGGCCAAAATCTCTTTATTTGTCCATGCCTAAATGTGAATCCCCATCCAAAAATATCACTATGCAATTTAAAACATGACAACGTGAACACACAACAGCACTACATTACACTCCTGCAAAATATCAATGAGATCCAGACCCAAATACAGACACATGGTGGACAAATGATGGGACCATCTATAATGGATATAAAATCCAAGGCCTCCACCCGAAATGAAACATTGGAATGCTTATCTTGCAGCCCATTTGGTGAATTATGACTCCTAACTGGAAAAGCACAAATTGCATAGGATGAGAAACAGTCATATCTCTGAAGCTGTGGCTGACATCACACCAATAAACTGCTGAAATCCAGCAGTTTCAACTCTTAAAAAGCATCACTGCAAAGTGTAGTCCAATATATGGTGTGAGACAGGGGTGTGAATAGAACCCTCAGGGCCCCTGTGCAAGAAACCATGAAGGGCCCCCCTGACTCCCAGTGGGGACCCTTCCCTCTTAGCCCAGGGCTATTCCCACTGATCCTTTACTCCTGTCACAGGGCCTTTTATTACGGTCCCGCAGCAGGACCCTTTTACCCTTTTTGTCGTCTTGGGCTGGTAGAAAGCAAGGGCCCGGTCACAAGTGTGACCTTTGTGACCCTTGTAGTTCTGTCACTGGTGTAAATAGAGCTGTGAATGGTGTCAGTATGGCAGTGGATGGGGTCAGTAGTTTTTTTTTTAATTATTATTATTTTTTACTATTTTATTTTATTTTTTTACAGTTTTTTTTTTATTATTTTTTTTTTTACTATTTTTTAGAAGCCCCATTGGGGGGCTTTGGTGAAATATCAGGGGTCTAAACAGACCTCTGATGTTTCACTTTTGAGACAGAGAAAGGGGATTGAGGCCCTCAATCTCCATCTCTGCAGCCTCAACTGCACGGAAGGAATAGACAGGAATAGCTTTGTACAGAGCTTCCCATTCACTCCCAAACTGAAACATAGTAATCACAGTTTACTAGGCTTCAGTTATGAATGAACAAAGGAACAATCGGTACCGATCAATCACTGTATCCATTTAGAAAAGGAAAGGAGCGGTAAATTACATATTTATTATTATTATACAGGTTTTATATAGCGCCAACAGTTTGCGCAGAGCTTAACAAAATAAAGGCAGACATTACAGTTACATTACAATTTGGTACAAGAGGAATCTTTAGAGCTTACAATCTAGGAGGGAGGTTCAATTGATACAAAAGGTAGTAGCTGTGGGGGATGAGCTAATGGAGAAAGTAAAACAATGTATTAGTTAGAAGCAGCATAGGCTTCTTTAAAGAGAAGGGTTTTCAGGCATCGTCTGAAGATGGAGGGATTAGGGAATAGTCGGACAGATTGGGGTAGGGAGTTCCAAAGGATGGAATTTTGCATCAATATTTACTAGCCCCTTCCCCCTGCTCTCCATCTCGAAAGCACCCCCCACAGCAGCCAATGGGGGGGGCAGGGCAGTTCCAGGACAAGGTCATCCACCACCCAGGGCAAACATGCCAAACTGCGTCCAACCCTTCCATTAGGGTCAGGGCGCCCCCATCCCTGCAATAAACATTGCGACCAGAGCAGCCGCCCCTCCTGCCCACCCCTTGTCTTGGTCCTGGGGCAGGGGAGCACACAAGACCCTGGGGGCAGCCAGAAACAAGTTACCTGGATAGGAGGGGACAATAGATAATTGAACTAATGCCCTCCATTTTCCTCCTGCAGCTGCTAAATGCCAGCGGGGGAGGGGGGAGTGGTGGAGAAGCAGGCTTTCAGCGGCTGCAGGAGAAAAATGGAGGACATCTGCTCCTCTATATACCGTCACTCCTATCCAGGTGTAGAACCAAATATGACAGGGGAGCCGCACGGGCCCCCCCGAAGCATGGGGCTAGGTCGCAATTGCAAGCCCTATAGTTACGCCTCAGATCTCCAATCTGATAAAATATGATAGAGTGTTGGCTCTTAATGTTCAGCCCATGGACTCATAGGCATGCAGCCATTTACTATATGAAGAACAACCTAATAGTGGATGAAGAGTAGATCCAGCAGGTAACAAAGAAAGAATACATGTATGAGGCAACAGAAATCAGTGACTTATTGCAGTATAACAGTCGGAGAATGTCCATCACACGTATCAACGCACAATCTCCATAAATTCAATAACAGTGGCAGTAGTAAATGCTCCTGTTTCCGGGAGCTCTGGTTCCCTGTAGGGCGTCATGCCCTTTCTGTTAATGGGGACATTACTGACATACAGGTCACAAAGCACCCTGTGCCCAATGATGCATTGAATGGAGCAAACAGTCCAGCAGCCAGAATAGCAAAAAAGTATAAAGCGTCTCAATTTATGTCTTTCACAATTGTTCCAGGTAAGAGAGTCAATAGGACAGTCTTTCTCAAGCAGGGTTCCTCCTGAGGATGGTAGAGGGTTCCTTGGGCCATGAGCAATGGCAAACTGATCTCCGACCCACACTGACCACCAAGCAAGGGGGCAACTTCTACAATTTGAGGAAAACACAGTTTGTACTGTCTGCATTTCTTTTCTGTTTTTATTCTTTTAATTTTAAGATTATAACTAAAAATGTTGTGCAGTCTCAGAGCAGGATTATCTGGCCAGGATGCCAAATTTGCTAGGCAATCATACCGTATAATTTATTCTTTTACATTTAAAATGTTCTAAAATTTAGTGATCATGCTGATGTACTGCAAGCTATAGGTAGAATTTTTCCCGAAGGTTCCCCAAGATTTAATCACTATTTCAAAAGGTTCTGCTGAGATCAAAAGGTTGAGAAAGACTGCAGTAGGTAGAGGGGCCAGGAGGATGATGAGCCCATTGATTCCACCTTTAATAGCAAGTCAGCAGAGGCAGAACCCATATGTCTATTCTCATAGGAGCTATATAAAGTGCACCTATCATGAAAGAGCTATGTTACCTGGCTGTTACAGTACTTTAAGTCACAAATCAAGCATGATGTACAGTACTTGTCCTAAAATGTCTTAGTTCTTTTTTCATGTCTTTGAATCAGAGCGCAGCTTCAGACACACCGCTCTGGATGGCGCAGACACTGTGTGCCTCCATAGCAAGCAGCTTGCTCTGGGGACACATGAAGAAAAGGAGGAGCCATGATCGCCACCAGGGGACCCTAGAAGTGGAGGATTGGGGCCACTCTGTGTAATACCACTGCACAGAGCAGTTGAGTTTAACATGTTTATTTTAATGAAAACATTTTTTACTTTAGTAACACTTTAACTCTCTGTAATCCATGGCTGACTTCTTTGTCACTTCAACACTGTTTTCGGACACACTCTTTATTAGAGAACATCACTTTCCCAGGTGTGTAACATTTAGGGACCAGTACCATTGAGCCTGTACCAGTCTCCTCCAATCTCCAATCCAGGAATACATGCCACCTCTCTCCCAGTGTTACTGGATACAGGAAACGCTTTCTTTCTCCATTCTCTGTGCTTGTTCTCTCTCCCAGGGCCCCTCCATATCTCTCCCTCTCCTGTGACTCCAGGCTGGCTCCCTAGGCACTCTGCAGTAGGTCCGGTCCCAGAAAGTGGGGTACGGGCCGCTAGTGAAGGTTTCAAGCATTTAACCCCCTTTACTACCAAGAGTAATGTGAGGTGAGTAACCGTCACCTTAGCCATGTCACCCAGCTCCTGGCTGATTGGCTGCTTTGCATGTGACACAGACACTGTAGTCATTGATAATGACACATTAGTTTCCCCTGGATAGCACTTTGTTCATTAGACCCATGTGCTGTATCTTCTTTCACTCAGTCCCCAAGATGTAAGATTGATACGCTGTGCATGCAACCCTTTAGGAGACTTCAGACCAAAGTAAGTGATCAAATAAAGATCCTTTACTGAGGTAGTTAGTACATTACAGGAACAGTTCTCAAAACATCTTCCTTACATTCCTGTAAGTTCTCCAAGTGCCCCATAAAATGACTGTACCTTTGATAGATGGGAAGTTCATAAAAGCGATTTTTTTGAAGGCAAAAGTCCATTTAGGAAATAAACCCAAAAAGGCAGCGACAGTCCCTTAGAGTCCATGGTTTGGTGATAATCCACAAAGGCATTAATGTCCATGATTAGCAGCTATAAGTCCATGGCCAGACCCCACTGGGGACTCTGACTGGACTACCATAAACCTACCCCCCCCCCCTCCATGAACACAAACAGGAACTCAGAAATAAAAACACATTAACCCTCTACACACTAGTTCAAAAATGGCAATTTTTGAAACGTGTAATGTTCTAATGCAGGGGTACTGAATTAAAATTTACAGAGGTCCAGTCAGTTAAATTTTCATTCAGCAGAGGTCCGAATTGCATGTTTGTGCAATGATTCAGATCCTTCACAGACCCCTCCCCCCTGCAAATCACAGCCCCCCTCCAAATCACAGCCCACCCTTTTTATCACAATCCTCCTCCTGCACATCACACTACCCCCCCCCCCCCACCTTAACATCACACTGCCCTTCCCTTCACATAAAGATCCTCCTTTTACATCACGGTCCCTCCGTTTTACATCACAGTCCCTCCCATGCATTACAGCCCCCTTCACCTCACAGTCCCTCCTTTTACAACAAAGCCCCCCTCCCCCCTTTTACATCAAAGTCCCCTCCCTGCATCCTAGCAACCAATCACCTGCCCATTAACTTGAAAAGTTAACTTAGGCAGCTCCCACCCTCTGTCCAGAACTGTCGTACCTCCCACCCTTGTTGATTCACTAATGACGTTACTGAATGTTCTCCAGATGGGAGAGTCACTCGGTCCAGATCTGGACCAGGGTCCACCATTTAGTGATGCCTGTTCTAATGGTTAATATGGTCATTTTCAACCACAGCAATGAGGAAAATCAAAGGAGAAGGATGGAATTTTTGTCTGGTTTCTTATCTGATTGACCAACATTCCCAGTTGGAATCACGTTCACTTCCATTCATACAAAATCCAATGTTGAAATTCACAACATAGTCAGGGCAATTGAACAGAATTTTTTTTAAGACTTTCATAGGAAATTTGTTGAGTCACTAATGGTATTACTGAATGTTCCCCTGATGGGAGAGTCACTCTGTCCGGATCTGGACCAGGGTCCACCATTTAATGATTGATGCCTGTTATAATGGTTAATATGGTCATTTTCGACCACAGGAATGGGGAAAATCATAGTAGAAGGATGGAATTTTTTTATGGTATCTTATCTGATTGACTAAGATTGCCAGTTAGAATCACGTTCACTTCCATTCATACAAAATCGAGTGTTAACATTCGCAACATAGTCATTGCAATTGAACAGTATTCATAGGAAATTTGTTGAGTCGCTAATGGTGTTACTGAACATTCCCCAGATGGGAGAGACACTCAGTCCGGATCTGGACCAGGGTCCACCATTTAATGATGCCTGTTCTAATGGTTATCATGGTCATTTTCGATCACAGCAATGAGGAAAATCAAAGGAGAAGGACAGAATTTTTTTTCTGGTTTCTTATCTGATTGACCAAATTCCCAGTTGGAATCACATTCACTTCCATTCATACAAAATCGAATGTTGAAATTCACAACATAGTCATCATGGCAATTGAACAGAATTTTTTGAACACTTTCATAGGGACTTTGTCGAGTCACTAATGGTGTTACTGAGTGTTCCCCTATAACAAAAAAAACAAAAACATTTTTAAAATGTTTTAATCATTCCAAAGTGTTTAGACAGGTAAGTTCAGATTTTCCGCATCTCTGGTTGTTGACAGAGAGAGAAGACAGATTGTGTTTCTGTGCCTTTTCATTTTTCTCATTAGATCCCATCCAAACATCTCTTGCTGTGCTGCAACCCACATTCTGCACATACAATGCGGCAGATGCGAGTATTACCTAGGAGACTCTCTCAATACCCTCTTTTAATCAAAGTCTGCTCTCACTAGGCAGGCAAATGAACTTGGTGCGGAACGCGGGGCCTGGCTGCGTACACCGAGCGCATTGTGGGCACGGTGGCGCCTTGGAGGTAATTTACATTTCAATTCTTGGCAGACAAAGGGAACACTTCTGCAGCTCGATGGCATTTCCAGGCTCACCACCTGAGTCTATACAATGAGCGCTGCGCGGCGCAGAGATTCCGCAATGAGATTCAACGCGGCTGAAGACCGAGAGACGTAAACCGCTTCTGAATTATCTCAATATTAAAATTGTCAGCCACGGAGTGGGTGGATGGAAGTTAATGAGAAAAGGATTTTTTCTTAAGATATCCTATCAAAGCCGTACAAAGTAATTGCAAATCTTCAGAATGTGACACTCGGAATGGAACGGACTGTTATCTAACCGAAGCTCTTTTCTTACTTCTCCGTTAAAACTCAATTAAAGAGGACCGGTCATGATTGGGCTCCTGCAGGAGTCTGAATATTCAGTCTTAAAGCCGAACTACAGCCTTCCCCTCAGTCTTGCACAGTTGTGCAGGCTCCTCTCCTGTACTTAAATGGCTTCCTTCGCTGCAAACTGTGAGCTTCTGGCAGTGTGCATTAGAAGCTTTAGCAAGCCAGTGCATGTCTCATTTCCTGGCTGGAGGACATCCAGCATCATTTAGCCTTTACATCCTAGCCTGACTGTCCCTGGCCCGCCTTTTCATTCATTGGATTTCAATTCTGTCAATCATGGAGGCTAAGCATCACACATGGGTGTTACTTGTGGCAGTCTGCATTTTTCAAATTCAGTCTTTCTAGGAACACCCAATTCTCCAGACCTATACCCATCTATTACAGCATTTGATATTTGCATAACTCCTCTTAAGAGCCAGTCCATTGCTTGCATCATGGCTGAAAGGAGTACGGATAAGATGTGCCCAGTAGATGGCTGGATAGCCCATTAATAGCCTGAGACTCCAGTCCAGCAGGAGGAGTCCCTAGCCTAAGGGAGCTCTGCCCCTAAGGGCAGTTTGCTGATACGCTGCCATATGCTTAATAAGGTCTCAGCTGTAACATACGTGGGGAGCCTATTTGAAGGTTTTTGTTTGGGATCTTGGTCTGGAGAGAGGGTGTCCAGCTGTCTCTTGGCAGTGTGAGCCTTGGTTTCTCCCTCACTAAAAAGTGCCCAGTGGATATTGGAAGGAGACAGATGGTGATTGTGAGTTCTGATCTGAACTCCCGCAGCTGTCAATCACAGCCAGTGAGCCAATGAGAAGAGGGTGGGGGGGGGGCGGGGGGAGCCATGGCTCTATGTGGCTCATGGATGCATAGAGCAGGGTTTGGGAGCAAGCATGCACCAGTGCCCCCATAGCAAATGAATTGCTATTGGTGGCACTGTTCAATCGGGAGGGGCTAGGAGTGCCGGCGGACCCAAGAAGAGGGGGATCTGGGCTGCTCTGTGCAAACCCACGGTACAGAGCAGGCAAGTATAACATTTTTGTTTTTTAAAAGGTGGACCCTTAACATAATTTTGATGCCCAAGCGCTTGAAGCGCCTAAAAGCGTCTAAACACGTAACACGAGTTTACAAGCGTAACATTTTTTTTGCCAAAGCTCTGCTGCCAAGAGGAAAGAAGTCTAGGAGAGTTAGCAAAGTGTCCAGTGTGCACGAGACCTTACAGTGTCACCAGAGTAGGGTTGCCACCTAATCCCTTTAAAACCAAACACATATTAATTTACAGGTTCTTTGGCTTATTAGGGTGGTAATTAAACTCACTTGGTGCCTTATCTGTGTTAAATTAGCCTCAGAACCTGTGTAATTCATATGTGTTCGGATTTAAAGGGATGAGGTGGCAACCCTATACCAGAGGGGCTCAGCATAATGGCCAGGCAGGTAGCATTTTCAGAAGGAGACCAGCAGTGGCATCCCCCATACGAAATGTAAATTGGGTAAACTTTCCGACTATTGCAAAGTTTCCTGGGCGCTGATTTGTGGTTCACTGATTGTCTTTTTAAAGTGTTGGTATTTCACTTTGCCCTGCTGTTTCATTTCGCATCTCTAAATTTTCCGTAATTATGGATTATCATCTGCAAAGAATGGAACATTTTTCTAACACCTGAAAAGCATTACAATTAAATGAAGGGAAGGGAGGGAGCATTTCACTCTAATGTGAGACACTGATATAGATGTTTCATCCATCTCAACTGAAGATGGTTTTTATTTCCTGCACCTGAACACATTTTATTCATTATGAATTGTTAATATATCACTATTCATTAATGGGCTAAAAGAGACAGAAAGTAACATCTGCGGTGCCAGTAGTAGTTACATCCAAGTAGATTTGTTCTGTAATGTTGAAGATGTTTTGCCATTCATTCAATGGTTCTAATGGGTGTGTCAGGAACATACAGTATACACAGGTAACACAGATAACTCAGTCATCTTAAAGAGAACCTGTCACCAACTTTCAACTTTTACAATATGTGTGTAAATCCGTACTAGGTCACCAATAAGCAGCCAACTGTGATACCAGTTCATAAATTCAAAAGGAAAAAAGCACCGCTAAAGAAAATATGCCATACATTTCAAAATTAAAAAACACATATAAAGTGCAAATGTACAAATAATACTGCATATTTACGAAGCCCATGCACACATAGACCCAGTAAAGCCATGAAAAACAAGAATTCATCAAATCAAATGCAAAAACAGTCCATTCATGTGCAGATGGATCCCTTCATGATATATCCGAAGAGCCACTGTCACTCAATAGGTGCAGGGTGTTTAAATGGAGAGAAGTGGAATCCACCACCAGATAGCAGCAGTGTCAGAAACCATGAATCAGATTGAGACAGAAGTACAGTTATATCACACTTGTTTAATAATAATAAAAATAGGTAAACAGAGTAAGCATAGTCAAAACATAGCCAGAGTTCAGGAACTGGAACGGATAGTCAGACAAGCCAAAACGTCAGGGAGCCAGAGATGAGCGTAGTAGAACAGCAAGCAGGATCTGGAGCCAGAGGGAATGTCAGCCAAGCAAGTCTTTAACAGGAAAGCAGGAGAGCGTCTCTAGAGATGTGACCAAGGCGAAGGCAGAGATCATCTGGACAGGACGGCTTAAGTAGGCAGGACTGACGAGCAGGGTATCATCAACAGGTGAGTCACTGTGGAGAGATAGGAGCTGGCAATTAGCCGACAGCTGAGCTGCCAGCTCAGAGAAGGAAGGGCTCAGCCTAGCCCTGACAAATAGTTGACAGATGCCTCTTACCAGATACAGTGGCAAAAATAATTATTTGATCCCCTGCAGATTTTGTAAGTTTGCCCACTTACACAGGAATAAAGGGTCTATAATTGTTATCATAAGTGTCTTTTTTTTATATCTTTTTATTAATCGTTAGTGTATTCTAAATGATAGGGACAGAATATCAACCAAAAATCCAGAAAAATGTAGACATAGTGAGGAACCAAATAGGTGGTCCCCAGTTACCCCTTTGTGGTGCAATCCCTTACTGGTGGAATTCCACTCTATCCCTGATCCGAGAATTTGGGAAACAAAGGGCATTAAGGCAATTGAGCACATATGTGAGCACGGGAATATCCTTCCTTTTGGCGCTCTCAAACAGCAGTTTGATTTATCCAATCAACACTTTTTTAAATACCTTTAGCTCAGACACGCATTCTCTTCTCAATTTGGGTCCCAGCCAATAATACTCCTCCAATATAACTTGGAATCCCTATTGTGAGAAGACGAGATGGTTAAACCCCTGTCTACTATATATAAGGCACTTCTGCCGTCGGTACATACCGGTCTAGAGACTTTACAGGCCAATTGGTGGGTGGATTTCCCAGAGCTGGATAGGGAAGATTGGGGGGGACCTGTAGGAATAACCCTTTCTGCAATTGGTAGCGGTCGCTGGGTAGGGAAGATTGGGTGGACCTGTGGGAATACCCCTTTCTGCAATTGGTAGCGGTCTGGGTCCTATCCCCTTTGTTGGAAATGTGGTAGTCTAGAAGCAGATTTTTGTCATATGTTATGGTCCTGCCCCAAGCTACATTCTTTCTGGGAAGAGATCGTGCAATTTATAAACTCTTTGTTAACATTTCCAATCCCACAGACCATACCGATTTATTTGTTGGGCTTGGTGGGCAATCTAGCGCACCGCGCAGCAACCAAGACCCTTATAGGTCTCTTGCTATTTTATGCACGTAAGGCAACATTGTTAAAATGGAAGCAACCGGAGGGTCCCTCCCCTAAATTTTTGGAAAGGTCTGGTTAATTCCGCAATCCCCCTATATGAAACCACTTACTACTCCCATGTATGCATTGCTAAGTTTGATAAAGTGTGGAAAATTTGGCTAGAATCTCTCTTCACTAATGCTACCCAATAGTTATGGCTGACCCAGAAGGTCCCTGAATACTATCTTTTATTCTCTTGCCAGTTAAGTGCCAGTTAAGTCTTGCATCTTTTCTCCATTGAACCCCCAATATCCTAAGCCCAGTGCACAAGCCCTCCCCTCCCTTTTTGCATTCTTACAGTAGAAGTGTTGCACATGCATTTTCTATTTGAATGACTTATTCTTATAAGTGAATGAGCAGTCCATTTTTTGTAGGTTGTTATTACACCTTGTTAGGTTGTTAAACTTTAATTTTGTATGTTTGTATTTCTTTGAGCCGGGAAATGCCCAGAGGCTCTGTATTGTAACAAGTTTTCCTCTTCTTTGGAAACAACAATAAAAAGAATTTACAAAGAAAAATCCAGAAAAAACCCTGATACAAATGCTTTAAATTGTCTACGACCCTAAGAACACCATCTCTACAGTCAAGCACGGAGGCTGAAACATTATGCTTTAGGGCTGTTTCTTTGTTGAAGGTACAGGCTGACTTTGCCACATTTAGGGGCCAATGGACTGGACCATGTAGTGTAAATTCTTGGATGAGAACCTTTTTCGCTCAGCCAGAACGCTGAAGATGGGTCGTGGATGGGTCTTCCAGCATGACAATGACCCAAAACATACTGCCAAGGCAACAAAGGAGTGGCTCAAGAAGAAGCACATTAAGGTCATGGAGTGGCCTAGTCAGTCTCCAGACCATGCTATAGAAAATGTATGGAGGGAGCTGAAACTTCGAGTTGCCAAGTGACAGCCAATAAGCCTTAAGGATCTATAAAGAAGAGTGGAACAAAATCCCTCCTGAGATGTTGTAAGGGCTTTCCTTGGTTGGAGTCCATATTGCAGAGATGTATGCTCAACCTTGCAAATACACACAGCCCACGGTAACAAGGTAAGAAGCTACCTGAGCTGTGAATCTGTGCACAGGGGCTTGACAGGAAATTGCCAAGGGATAGTCGAGGTAAAGCCGTAGTCAAGGATTCCGGAAGACAGGATAAACGATAAACGGAGCCAGGGTCAGAAGCCAGGGTCAGTCTTGAAACACTGTAACAGATAACAGGAACACTTAGCGGCAATGAGACAATGAACTGACAAGGCCCTCAGAGTGAGGCAGTTTTTTATACCCAGCAGATTAGGTAACCTGTCTCAGCTGATCCAAGAGTGACAGGTGCAATCAGAGTATTGCCCTCAGTACTTCATGCTGAACTAGGCATGGCTCAGAGGTAAAGAAACAGGAGCACTCAACGGAAGGCCATGAGTTGAAGACCAGCCAGGGCCACCTGGGATGCGACCCCGCCTGGCCGTCTGCTTGGCATGGTAGTGCCCGTGACAGTTTCCCTCCTTAAGAATCCCCCCGGGAGCGAACAGACAGTTCGTCAAAAACATCCATACCACAAGAATCAATAGAAGAGTTATAGAACTTCTCCTTAATCCCTTTGGGCTTTGTCTTTGCTGGGGAGACTTTTGTTGCTAGCAAAGCTCTTTCAAAAAACTCCAGATCCTGCTTACGGACCACGGTGCCATTCGAGGCATACGTGCAGTCAGGAGATAGAACTTCAAGCAGGGACACCGGCACAGGAAATTCAAGCGGAGGTGGAACTTCAAGCGGGGGCACAAGCACAGGAACTTCAAGCGGAGACACAGGCACAGTAACTTCAATTGGGGACACAGGCACAGGAACTTCAATTGGGGACACAGGCACAGGAACTTCTATTGGGGACACAGGCACAGGAACTTCTATTGGGGATACAGGCACAGGAACTTTTATTGGGGACACAGGCACAGGAACTTCTATTGAGGACACAGGCACAGGAACTTCTATTGCGGCCACAGGCACAGGAACTTCAAGCGGGGACACAGGCACAGGAACTTCAAGCAGGGACACAGGCACAGGAACTTCTATTGGGGACACAGGCACAGGAACTTCAAGCGGAGACACAGGCACAGGAACTTCAAGCAGGGACACAGGCACAGGAACTTCTATTGGGGACACAGGCACAGGAACTTTTATTGGGGACACAGGCACAGGAACTTCTATTGGGGACACAGGCACAGGAACTTCTATTGGGGACACAGGCACAGGAACTTTTATTGGGGACACAGGCACAGGAACTTCTATTGAGGACACAGGCACAGGAACTTCTATTGGGGACACAGGCACAGGAACTTCAAGCGGGGACACAGGCACAGGAACTTCAAGCAGGGACACAGGCACAGGAACTTCTATTGGGGACACAGGCACAGGAACTTTTATTGGGGACACAGGCACAGGAACTTCTATTGGGGACACAGGCACAGGAACTTCAAGCGGGGACACAACTGGATGAGCCCACCCTTTTTTGAAGCCAATTAAAGCCTCAGGCTCTAATCATGTGCTTCCAGAAAAAAAAAACTGTTGAAATCCATGCATCCGGCGCCGTGAATGTAGATTAGCGGTCGGGCACCCTGCATGAGCGGCCGCCACTGATGTAGCAGCAAGATATATAAACCCCTCACCATTCTGCCAACTGGTATATATTTGGACTGGGTGAGAAGGCGACCACAAACATGGCAGAACATGCAACTCTTTGGTGAATACTGAACACAGGACCCAGATCTGCTAGGCAGGTTCGCTAACCACTTAGTCACTGTTCTAGCAAAATAATTAAAATTCTTTGCTCTAGTACCAGAGACTGATCACTGCCGGGAAGAAGCAATAGGGGATTTAAAACCTGCTGAACATTTTTCGTACAGTTTTTCTTCTTTTTTTTCCTCTGTAACATTTACCGCAAAACATT
Organism: Lithobates clamitans; assembly: GCA_037952925.1. Lineage (NCBI taxonomy): Eukaryota > Metazoa > Chordata > Amphibia > Anura > Ranidae > Lithobates > Lithobates clamitans. Next base: position 2,454,425 of record JBBGZY010000705.1, read on the forward strand.
CTGGAGCTTTCAGGAAGGCACACCCCGGGGACCTGAAAAAGGGACCATCGACCTTTATCCACGAGCTGGAGTATGATAGGGTAGAGCGTTGTCATTGAAATGCAGAGCACAGGGAATGCCTGACACCCGACACACACACATCTGCGGAGAGGCAAATAGCGAGCCAGCCTTTCGGGGATGGAAACGCTTATTTTCTGCTCTTTGTTGTAGAGCAACAGTGCAGGAAATGAGCTGACACAGCCACGGAAAGCTGCACTCTCCTATTGCAAAGACAATTAGCTTTATGTTTCCATTTTCATGCTTCTTCCTTGCCGCTTCTCACAGAGAAAACTGTCATCTCCCGGTGACAACTTCAGCTCAGTACTTAGATTGCCACTGAGCGCCAAACTAAATCTTTTGCAACCGTGTTAAAGGTGCACTGCAGTCAAAATTAAACTTTGACCCCTGAGACAAGACTGGGTTAACTATTAAGCAAAATAAGCTTGTACTTAGGGCACCAAGGTGAGGAGGAATCAAAGAGTTTTCCCCCAGCTAGCATGCATGAGAGGAGCCAGGGTGTAAGCAGGTGCAGTTAGCTAGTCTGCCACTAGGTGGATCTGTTCCAGCTTAGTGTCTGGTTACAGAAAGCAGTATCATCAGGTGCTAGGCCTCTTTTATTTACAGCCCTCCTGTAGTGATGTCATGGGTGATTCGGTGCCCATATATAAGTCAGGTTGGGAGGAGCCCTAGTACAAACTATTAAAGAGGAACTAAACTGTATCTGAGCACCACAATCCAAATATATATAATTAATTTTAAATAATTAAAGCAAACTCCCCCATCCATCCATGTCTCCATGCTTTATTCTGTTGAGAAATCAGTTTGAAAAATACCCCTCCAGCATTTCTAGTTGTGGCCATCTTGAGTAAGGGCAGATGATTCATGTAGCATTTACTTCCTGGAATCCATCTGCCCTTAGCTTAGGGAGGATGTGCTTAGCTGAGAAAGCCCCTCACCCCTTCCTGAAGACTCATAAGATGTATGCAATCATTTTGGCTTAAGCCAGAAACCAGGAAGTAACTTAAGAAATGTAAAAAAATAATTTTTCTATTTGCTAATGCTAGCAGCATACTGATTAAAAATTGTCAATGTTGATTGAGTGAGTAACCCCCCCAGTCCACTCCCCTGCCAAGTGACATATATCCGCCACACCTTCTAGCATAAGTTCTCTCCCCTCCCAAAGCACCCACCCAGTATGTATCTGACCTCCCAAAGCCGAAATCTGCTTCCCCCCCCCCCCCCGGCACTGATCCAATCTCCTCTTCTGCTTCACCTTCCAGTGCAAGTCCTCTTCCCTTCCAAAGCCCCCCCAGTACATATATGACCCCACTCCACATTCTAGCACAAGTCCTCTACCCTCCCTAAGCACCCCCCCCCCCACACTCCTAGTATATATCTGCCTCCCACTCTACCCCACATTCTACCACAAGTCCTCTTCCCTCACAAAGCACCCCCCCCACCACTCCTAGTATATATCTGCCCCCCACTCTACCCCACATTCTACCACAAGTCCTCTTCCCTCGCAAAGCACCCCCCACCACTCCTAGTATATATCTGCCCCCCACTCTACCCCACATTCTACCACAAGTCCTCTGCCCTCGCAAAGCAACCCCCCAGCACATATCCAAAATCTGGGTTTTTGTTTGACCATGTCGCTTAAGCCCCTCCCACTGTGATGTTTGGCCACACCACTTTTATGCTGTGGCGCGCTTAACACACCGCAAGCCTCTACCTCCCTGCAGTGTCCATCATTCATAAGTGTAAAAGTTGGAAAGTATGCAATTTCTTTCATTTGCAATATTTTTAAATCTGCAGCTTTCATTAAAATATTACTTGATGATCCTGCTATAAAGGTCATTGATCGGGCATTTCCTGTTATAGGGTGGCAATGCTCTGTCCCTGTCTTCTAATTGTGCTCCTGCATTGTCACCCTACCACATACTTTCCCAATGGAGAATACAACACACAATACATAAGCATTGTGCACTGTTGTCACCGTCAGGAAACCTGTCCTGAGAAATATCATTAAACGTGCCTGCGCTGAAAAAACATATATATCCCAATAGTTGGGAGGTGCATATATAGTGTAAAACTATACTACAAAATTTCAATATACAAAAAAAAAATGCTAGTAATATATAAATAATAGAATAAATACAATCCTTATATAAAAATGTCCCATAAAGTGCAACATGCAAGAAAACAAAATATATATGTGGTTTTAAATATAAGATCAACGTGCAAAATCAAGTGTCCACATTTAAAAAGTTCAATTCATTGATATTAACACATAAAGTGCAAGTAAGTAGTGTCCACAGAAAAACAGTGTTCCTCATGCTCCTCCTTAATGGTGTTCACAATCCAGCATGCTTCAGTGCTCTCCTGTGACCCCCCACTTGTGCTTGCGCTCACCTCACCTTCCTCCGTCCTACCCCTCCCCGACGCGTATTCGGCACAGGGATCACGTGCCTTCCTCTGGAGGATCTAATTGGCACGTGATCCCTGTACCGAATACGCGTCGGGGAGGGGTAGGACGGAGCTGTCAGCAACAGAGGTAGATGAGGAACGACACACCGCATGCCATACAAACGCTTGTTTTATACAAACACTCTCTGGAAAGATTGGTGCACTCACGCACCTACATATTGTGAGTACCCTTCTGGAGGGAAGTTTTAATACATTTTAAATAAATCCCTACTGTATCACACTATGGAGCTTTTTCTTTATTGTATGTGAAACTATCTGCTGACATCTGAGAGTGGTGGAGTTTATACCAGCATACCCTGTATGAGCCCAAGGGGTGGCTCCAATGCGTGTTTAGACACCGTTTAATTACCGTGTCACACGCTCAGAGGTGAGCGCAAGCACAAGTGGGGGGTCACAGGAGAGCACTGAAGCATGCTGGATTGTGAACACCATTAAGGAGGAGCATGAGGAACACTGTTTTCTGTGGACACTACTTACTTGCACTTTATGTGTTAATATCAATGAATTGAACTTTTTAAATGTGGACACTTGATTTTGCACGTTGATCTTATATTTATAACCACATATATATTTTGTTTTCTTGCATGTTGCACTTTATGGGATATTTTTATATAAGGATTGTATTTATTCTATTATTTATATATTACTAGCATTTTTTTTTTATATATTGAAATTTTGTAGTATAGTTTTACACTATATATGCACCTCCCAACTATTGGGATATATATGTTTTTTCAGCGCAGGCACGTTTATTTATATACTTTTTGGTTTATGCACGCAATGAAACGTGGTTAGTGTTTGCAGCTTATCTATATTTGTTTCACCTCACAGAGGCATCAGTCCATCTTTGGCTCACAAGACCCCCACATAATTAGTCTGAGAAATATCATGCAGCCATCTCTGAAATGCATGTAGACAGGAAGTAGATGCAGCAGCACCAACATGCAACAAAGTAAGAAAAAAAAAATTAAACAGTATTTTATAATAACAAAAAAGAAAAATATGGCGATTGTTTAGAACAGGGCTCAAAATTTCAAGTCCTGAGCTACTAGCCAGGCCTTAAGAGTTACTCGCCACCAGTTGCCCCACCCAACCCCTACCCTGCCCCGCCCTTATTTTCACCCCTAAACACGTCCTCATATATTATCTCATGAAATTACACTGTTAAAGGTTTTATGCAGAATTAAGTTACAAAAATAAATATTAACAACAGCAACTTTAACAATATTAACATAGAGGACATCTAATTGAGCTGACTGTGATAAATAAAATAAGGATCAGTGGCTGCTGGTGTTTTTTTTTTGGGGGGGGTTGGCAAACAACCACCCCCATCCCCCTGAGCGGCAGGCGCCACCCCCCCCCTTGCATGATGTTTGCCGGTCGGTCTGGCACTTACCCCATCTAGGCAAGCAGCGAGTGGCGGGCAGCGTGCAGCGGCTCCGTGTCCTCTCCTCTATCGGTGGCTTCCAGCGTGCAGCTCCTCCCTTCCTCCTAGGCTTCCAATAGGTTCACCTGTCCTTTCAGACAATCGGGTAATGGGTGTCAAAACCCGCTTCCTGATTAGCCAGTAGGAGGATCAGTGTTACAATAGCGAATATCCATTCGCTGTTGTAACACACCTGGATGGGTTGTGAACGCATTCTCTGCGCCCTGAGCCCACCCTATTTTGAAACCTATTAGGACCTCTGGCTCTAATCAGTGCTTAAAAAAAACACCCACCCCGCATTGGAATCTATGCATCCGGCATCCTGAAAAGGGCCAGAAGCATGGATAGGGGGAGGCGGCGATGGATAGGGGGCCAATGCCGTGCGCCCTTAATGGATAAAAAAAAAATTTGATTGGCTACTATAGGCACTGTACACATCATTACTGCCTTGATAAATAAATATGCGCTATGTACAAACTGCAGGGTTGAGAGATGCGCTACATACCGAGTGCAGGGTTGAGAGGTGCACTATGTACCGAGTGCAGGGTTGAGAGGTGCACTATGTACAGACTGCAGGGTTGAGAGGTGCACTACGCAACAGAGTGCAGGGTTGAGAGGTGCACTACGCATCGAGTGCAGGGTTGAGAGGAGCACTACGTATCAAGTGCAGGGTTGAGAGGTGCACTACGTATCGAGTGCAGGGTTGAGAGGTGCACTACGTACCGAGTGCAGGGTTGAGAGGTGCCCTATGTAACGAGTTCAGGGATGAGAGGTGCGCTACGTACCGAGTGCAGGGTTGAGAGGTGCCCTACGTACCGAGTACAGGGATGAGAGGTGCGCTACGTACCGAGTGCAGGGTCGATAGGTGCACTATGTACCAAGTGCAGGGTTGAGGGGTGCACTACGTACTGAGTGCAGGGCTGAGGAATGTGCTGTGTACTTTCAAGTTCTCCCATTCCAGTATAAAGCTCTCTCTCGCACACACCCTCTAAAAGAGTGGGGCTGCTGTAAAAGAGCAGCTACAACTTAACCGCCCCCATCAGCAGCCTGTATGGATGCCATAAGGCTGACAGGATCCTCTTCTCCTCCTGTTCCCCTCCTTGCAAGGCACCGGGCCAGCAGCTCGCTCCCTGCCCGAGCTGAGCAGACCCAACCCGCCCTCCCACCTGAGCCGAGCCAGCCCGCCTCTCCGCCAGAGCCAAGTGGACCCGCCCCCCGCCTGAGCCAAGCTAGCCACCTCCCCGCCCGAGCCGACCTGGAATACTCGCCCTCCGCTTATTTCCACTCTCCAAATGCGAGCAAGCGAGTGGAAATTTTGAGGGCTGGTTTAGGATAACCACGGAAGGCAAATTATAAGCAGAATAAACTTTATCTTTCCTGCAAATCATTGCTGTATACTGTAATTCATCATAAATTTATTCCTGCAGACATTTGTGAAAACGGAGTGTTTTTGCTGCGGCAGAGTATCATATGATTCGCTGACACAGCAGTGAAATGTTTTTGGTGGTAAGCTCTCAAATACTGGAACTTGTCTATACGTCACGCTGCTCTCTGCAGTAGAGGGAGGCGAGGAGACGCGGGGAGCTATTTTGAGAGCGCTGAAGCTTCTGAAGATCTACCGTGATAAAACGGTGAACGTTCTCAAAGTGCGCGGAATATGTTAAGACTATATGACAACTTACAGGTGAGTATGTCCTATTAAACAGCCAGAAATGAGCCATTATGTAGCCACAACTGTGCCTGGGCAGATGGGGATTTATGCTGAGAGCTGGCGGGATCAGCATGCAATGTGCAATTGCGCAACTTACAATGCTCAGATTCACATCTGTGCTCTCTGGTAAAACACGCATTGCAAACAGGCCTTTTACGAGGAGGGGGAGAAAACTGGCCATTTGCTGGCTAGAATTGCCAAGTCCCAACAAACATCCCCAGCCATAGGAGCCATTCGCTGTTCCACTGGGAGAATGGTGAATGACCCTGAACTGATAATTAATGAACTAGCTTCCTTTTACGCAGACTTGTACAAGCCATGTGAGGATTACTTGGATGAGGCACTGCAGGGCTACCTAGATACAATATCCCTACCAGTTTTGACCCGTCAGGCGCGCATGGAGCTGAATGCCCCATTCATGCTGTACAAATTGAGGGAGGTGGCTGCCTCCTTCCCTACTTGCAAGGCGCCAGGAGATGACGGGCTCCCGATGGAGGTCTACACCCAGTATAGCGAGGTACTGGAGGTCTTTAATTCCTCCTTCAAGTCAGGGCAGCTACCAATAAATATGACAAGGGCAAACATTATATTACTACTCAAACCTGGAAAAGACCCAGTGGACCCGGGCTCGTACAGGCCCATCTCGTTACTGCAAAGTTACGTTAAAATATTGGCCAAGGTTCTGACCATGAGGGTTAACAAGGCTATTCTGTCTATCATTCACCCGGACCAAGCAGGCTTCATGCCTCGGAAATCCACTGCGACCAACCTTAGATGGCTCTTTTTGAACATGCAGACCCCGGCGGATGTGGCTAGCCGCGGGGCGCTGTTGTCTCTAGATGCCAATAAAGCATTCGACAGTGTCAGCTGGCGATACCTCTGGGCTGTATTGTCCAAATTTGGGTTTGGTCCTAGATTCATTACATGGGTACAGTTACTGTATGCCTCACCAAAGGCCGCCATACGCATGTCAGATAGGATATCACATGTCTTTGCACTAGGTAGGGGAACTAGGCAGGGGTGCCCCCTGTCTCCCCTGCTATTTGCATTGGCTATTGAACCAATTGCTGCACAGGTGAGAGACTGTCCACAAATTAAGGGATTTCGTTATGGCGAATTGCATGAGAAGATAATGCTCTACGCCGACGACATGCTCCTCTTTCTGGAGGACGTGGATGCTTCATTGTCTCATGCAATGTCCCTCATTGTGGATTTTGGCCACTATTCAGGTCTTTACTATTAATTGGTCCAAGTCCGCACTAATGTTCCTGGATGGGACCTCTGGTCTGAATACAGATCTTCCTTGTCCTGTCCCCATAGTGACTTCCTTTAAATACCTAGGCATTTATATATCCCCAAACTGACTGATTACTATAGGCTAAACATATATCCCCTGCTGTCTCGCTTCAGAGACAAAATAAATATATGGAACAGACTCAAAATGTCCTTGGCAGGGAAGACGAATCTCGTCAAGGTGATTCTGATGCCCCAACTCCTGTACCTGCTACACAACCCGCCAGTAGTTATCCCTCTGAAAATATTTTGAGTAGTCAACTCCCTATTCAGAGTACTATTGTGGCACACTAATCCCCCCAGGATCAAATTGGAGCAGCTACAGTATCCAAGGGAGGGGGGAGGTCTTGCACTCCCCAACCCTTGGATATATTATCTGGCTGCACAGTTACAGCACCTGATAGGAGCTATGGCTCCGTCTCCTGCAGACTTGTCAGCTAAACTTCTGCTGATTGGCACAGACGCGGAGTCGATACCAGAGGGCCTGGAGGCTCAGATGTTTCAGCGAACTAACAAACAAATGCCTACTTACACACTTCTCCAAAAAGTGTGGAACAAGGTCAAACAACTGCAACATGTCACGGGGTACACAGCCTACAGCCCAATTTGGGGGAATAATTCCTATGAGGAACTGGCTAAACTTCAACAGGGTCCCAGATGGCGTCCCATGGGAATTACTCACCTCAGACATATCTTTCATAATGGGAAATTGCTCACTTTCGCAGACTTGCAATCTAAGTATGCACTACCTTCCAATATGCTTTTCTACTACCTACAATTAAAACATGCAGTTCAGGTGCAGGGTGTCGCAGTGGACTGGGTGCAGTCCTCCACCCCTATCTTCCACATACTACAAAATGCAACAGGCACAAAGGGTATAATATCCCAATGTTACCTAATGCTTCATTCTTCATTTCTGGAGGGACATCCCATGAAAGCAGCGTCACAATGGAAGGCAGACTTAGGCCCCATCACAGGGGAGCAATGGGAAGAGGCCCTTCAGGCTGTTAAAGCCTGTTCGCTAAATGTATCACAAAAGTTTCCCAATTATACATCCTATTAAGAGTGCACTACACTCCAGTAAAACTTTACAAGATGGGTAAAATGCAGGACCCACTGTGTGGCAGGTGCAGGACAATGCCGGGTGACCTGATACATCTCCTCTGGCGCTGCCCCAAACTCCACAGGTTTTGGACGGGATTCCTGGCTCTACTCAACCGGGTATTTCAAACTAATGTCCCTCTTGATCCACTAGGGTGCCATTTAGGGGTATTGGAGGGGACAATCCCGGAGGAGATGACAAGGACGGCCTTTGCCTGAGCATTGTTTCAGGCAAGGAAAACAATACTTATGAGCTGGAAATCTGCTACACCACCAATTGTTAAAACATGGATTCTGCATATGGGTAGCACCTTTATTATGGAAAAATACATATACCAGCATAGGGGGAATCCTGGGAAATTTGATAAGTTATGGGCTGCATGCACAGGTGTGCGCAGCTTATTGCATTAGGGTGTGCACCCTTAAGCTCAAACACACATGCATGTGTATGTGCCTACATATATATGCCCCTGGCACATTGATCCCCCTGCCGGCACAGTGGAAGAGAAGATCATAGACACTTCTCTTATGGCAGAGCCAGTAAGAGGGAGATCTTTCCCATGTTCCTGCTGCTACACAGAGTGATAACACTAATGCGCATGGGGTGATTAGGGTGTGCCTGGGCACACCCGGCACTCCCTGTGCGCACACCTATGGCTGCATGGCTTGATACGCCAGGTATAAGCCCCAGAGAATTAGTACAGATGAGGTTGCTTAGATGTACATAGAGATACCTAGAGACACACTTGGATAGGCAAAGGTACAAACACTGGGGCAGAGGTGGAGATGCTAGGATTATTGACTAAATGACAAGAGATTGAAAGGACACGTCAGGTAAAAATGATTTATTAACTTTCTTTTTACTACGAACTGTGTATCTTCATTTATATGTATACAGCAAGATGTGACTAATGGTTGTATAACTGACTCCTAATTGACCTTACAAAATGCAATGTCTTACATGTATGATGATGTTTTGTGTTTCTTGAGCAATAAAAACCTTTTGATTTAAAAAAAAAAAAAAAAAACGCGCATTGCAATTTTTTTTTATTGCTTCTTATTGTACCCTGTCAGCACACTTCAACATACATGCATTTCAGAGCATCACGAGGCACAGATGTTTACCATAAAAGAGTTTGTATGCAGGTGCTTAATAAGGTATTGTGTTGCCTGTGTTAATTATCTGTCTGAGTTACATGTATTTTCTACTGTGAAAAATTGCACTGCTTAGTTAAAGTGGTATTAAACCCAAAACCAAAAATGTAATATATTGCAGCTTACCAATCATTAGATGTGGTGGCTGCATTAGTTTTCTTTTATTTGGCTTTTTTCCCCTCTGTTTTTAGGTTCATGCATGGTGTATCCAAAGAACAGGGCATAAAAGGTACAGAGAGGTTTTAGCATAAGCAGTAAGCAAGTCAGGAAACTGGTGACACGACAAGGGTGATGGAGCGCTTGTAGTTAAGAAGCTTGGTGCTTAGGCTCCTTCTCAAGCGACCGGTTCCCCACATACTGGGACAGAACTCATGGCACAGGGCCTCCTAGGGACTTAGCTTGGGAGTCATGGAGGAAGATGTAGTGAGGTGTCGGGAGAAGAATAAGCATGGGAAATGTACAGCGATGTCACTGGAAATGAGGTGACAGGTTACTGGGTCGTGGTACAAGCTCTGGCCAAAATTGATTGGGTGTCAGTGGACAGGAGTCACAGCTTCCTTCCAATTTTGGTCCAAACCCAAGTTCAGATCAGACCTGGGCTCATCCCTAGTCTCCACTCTGACGCATTTTGTCACTTTACCAAGTAACTTCGTCAAGGGTAAGGACTTAAAGAAGTCATGTGGTAAATTGATGAAATACGTTGGGGTGGAGCATGTGATGCCTTCATGAAAACCAGTGCTTGGACGGAGGTTTCCAAAGGTGTGATGCCGATTCCCTGGTCTTAAAATGATATTAAAATCAATTTTTAAAGAAAATAACCAATAGGTCATACTTACTTGCACTGTGCAGTGTTTTTGCACAGAGCAGCCCCTATCCTCCTCTTCTCGGGTCCCCTGCCAGTGCTCCTGGCCCCTCCTTTCTGCCAAGTGCCCCTAGAGCAAGCAGCTTGCAATGGGGGCAACCAAGCAGGCTTGCTCCCTGAGCCACGGCTCTGCGTGTCCATTTAAACATAGAGCTCACCCTCCCTCTCTCCTCATTGGCTCACTGGCTGTGATTGACAGCAGCGGGAGCCAATGGCTCCCATTGCTGTCTTAGCCAACGAGTAGGGAGATTCCCCGGAGAGACGAGGCTCTCGTGCACATCGCTGGGGGAAGATCGGACTCAGGTAAGTATTACGGGGGCTGTTGCACAAAGAAGGTTTTTAACTTCATGCATAGAATGCATGAAGGTAAAAAAACCTTCAGCCTTTACAAACTCTTTAAATGGGCCATGCTTTAATATTTTGGGGTGAAAATGCTGGCCTGCACTGGGTATATAGCACACATGTATTATTTTATAAGAAAGTTTCATTTTTAAAGCGTTAAAGCATGATGATGTTTTTTTATACTTTTTTTTGAGCTGAGGATCCTAATGGAGGAGTGTGGAGCTCTGTTGCTATACCTAATAATAAGATTTGTTGTCCTTCCTCAAAGGCTTAATGTCATTAAGGCCAATCGTTACGTTTCATGCCTATGTTTTTGTACTGAGCATACTTGCTAATAACATTGTATTTTTATATGCTAATATCTTGACATTGTAATTTTATCAAATATGATCAATAAATAAATATTTTTTACTCAATACCTGGTCTCTCTTCTAAAAATCCAGAGGGTTCATACCGTGCCTTGAGCACTAGGTCCTATCTTTTGTTTGACACATTGGATTAGACGGACCAGGTTTATCGTACACACTGACAATCCTTGCTTTATTAATTTTGAAAGGATGTTCAACATTTATGATGTTATGGTTATAAGGACTTTTAGAATAAAAATACAAAGTGGACTTTACATATGTATCATGGAAGGTAAGATCACATATACATTGCACAAACAAGTCACGTTGTAGTTCCTTATGATGATTTATTGACACGTGATGTGGAAGTTTTTTTTGTGATTATTTATTTATGTGATTTTTTATTGCTTTGTAAAGTAGGTTTGTGGTTGCACCGCACTTGTTAGTAGACTTAAGGGAAAAAAAAGGGGGTTTGTAATTGGATTGTCTTGTTTCTTAACCCCTTTAAACTAAGTCAGTCAAGAACAGGTTGGTCAGGAGGCTAGGGTGGGATAGAGGGAGGTGGGATGAAGGGCGTAGAGAGACCATAGGCAACCCCTAGGTCAAAGGTGGAGAAAATCTGTATCACAGCCTTTACGTTTGTGTGTAATTTGCAGTAATAAGGTGCAATAGGCATTGTGCAGGCAGTTCACATTTACTTAAGGTTCTAAAAGAAGTTTTTGGGTTGAAACTGGAAAACACAAAATGTAGCACCGCACTCAGGATAGTCCAAATCTCAGGTTTATTCCGCTAAAATACTCCAAAATGTTCCATACATGTATCCAACCTGTTTCCAGGATCAAGAGATGCTCCATTCATCAGGGCTTGGAAGAATAGTAAGGATTGAGGTTGGACTGAGAGTGAAGCTGTCCATAGATGGATAGAAATGTCAGCAGGGACTGGCCAAATTTTGATCCATATATGAACGCTACGGTTGTACAGATTCGATCTACCAATCAACTTCTGTACAACCGGCATGCTGGAAAATTTCTTCTCGATCAGCTCTACATGGAGCCTTCCTACTGTCAGAATACAATGACACAGCAAGAGGATTCCCCCATCCTCCTCAAATGTGTGGATGGGGGAATCCAGTTTTATTTTGTTGAACCTGCTGGTTGAATGAAAAAATGGACTCACCTATGGCGGCTTAGTTTAGAAGGAGAGGGAAAATGATGATGTAAAAAGGCTCACTCCTCACCAGCTGGTTTTGATTGGGGAGGGGTAGGGTGGGACTGAAAGGAAGGAGTGTAAGTATACCTTAGCTCAGTAAGGAAATATCACCAAAGTCTAAATATGTGATATCCAAGGTTACCATGCTGCTGGGTGCTTGTACATGTTTTTGGATATTTTGGCCTCATTTTTTGGGGGGGGGGGGGGGGGGGGGGGAGTGGGTCTGGGTAATTCTGGATCTGTGTTTAGGTTCAGCAAGGCAGATCTTGTTTGTGGAGGCTACTTGAACCCTAGCGGTTTTGTTAGCATTTAAAAAACCTCAGCCTAGAACTGTTTGTCTATGGGACAGGGCCACCAGGTATGGTTGAAAGTAGCTGCTGGAATTGCCATCATGTTAAGATTCTTTGGAATAAGGTGAGAGACCTTATAATCCAACTGACTAAAATGAAACTGGACCTTTTATTAGCCTGTAAGCAGGGCCACTCACCCTGCACATGGGGGTACCTTTCTCCGTGAACACGCTCATCAATGCCCAGGACCAGGTGTGAACTGCAGTTATGTGAAAGTCTAACATTAAAGCAGTTCCCCAACTTAGAGATGAGCCGTGTTGCTGTGTGCATTAATAAAAGTACAGAGTTTTTCTGTACTGTGCCACTGACCACCTTCCTTGTATATTGCATTTAGGAGAAGCGCTTCTGAGCCATTTCCCTCTCCACCCGTCCGGCATACCTCTGCCACCTCACTCTTAGTGACAGAATGGGGTCCCCCCATGCACATAGGGCAGACCTTATGCATGCACTTGTTGCTCTTGTACCACGTGACCGGGTCATGGATCTCCATAACCCACGTTTAGTTCTGGTTGCCACTGGAAACCAACTTCTCTGACCATCTCCTGTACTATGTCCGCACACTCTATGACCATCTCATGTATCATGTCTTCACTCTCTGACCATCTCCTGTACTTTGTCTGCAGTCTCTGACCATCTCCTGTACTATGTCTGCAGTCTCTGACCATCTCCTGTACTATGTCTGCAGTCTCTGACCGTCTCCTGTACTATGTCTGCAGTCTCTGACCATCTCCTGTACTATGTGTGCAGTCTCTGACCATATCCTGGGAACTATCACATTGACCCCCTTGCTCTAGTCCTTGGTTACCCATAGCAATTACATTAATCCTCTTGCCTGTCTTACCAAGTAGACCTCTGGTAGTGGCTTTTCTTCATACCCTGTATGTGCTTTACTGGCTCAAGTTCTTTTGATACCATAGAACCAATATGCACCCCTTTAAATAACTTCAGACCAGGCTTAGAACAGTTGATGCAACTTTACATTGTTATATCTCCGTTGGGTAGGTTGGATCCAAAAAGCCTGGGAACAGTAGCACACACATTAACTCTTATCCCTCAGCCTGGGCCAGCCACTAACCAAAACCAACACTTCTTTAGGCAACCTGCCTAAAAGCCCCACTCTCTGTTGTATCCTCCCTCTACTGTGATCCCAACAGAATACCATAAACCAGAAGTCATCTAACCTCCACATTGAACATTGAGTTCATTTCATTCAGCTTATAGAATGTGTCTCTCACCCGATTCATGATTCTCTTTCAAAACTTCAAGTCAAGTGGGGGCCATGGCTGACCCACTGACACCTCATATGGGATGGTTTTCCAGATCATATTCCTGCTGTCCATTGTCATTCATGATTATCACTAAGACCTAGTTTTTGTGCCACCTTCTGTTTCCACTTAATGACCCAGCTGACATTGTACCTTGTTCACATATGTTGTTGCACACCCATGCATCTTTTGTTGATTAGATGATTCTGTAACATGATCATTTTCATTGTATACCATTTTTTTTATACCACTTTTTAATAAAAGTTTTTGTAAAAGAAAGTACATGTTTGCCCACAGGGGGGAGTAGCTTGATAGGTACCAGGAAATTCTAGTGGACACAAGATACCATTATATAAGAGCTTTGCAATTGGCCTCACCTGCCAGAAAATTACATGAGCAGGACTTGTTGTTTCCTGTATCTGGGTCCAGTCATCTTCCTCAAAGTCTACACATATTTCTGATACCCATTTCTGGGTAAATGAAGGGGATCACTATGTAGAGGGGGTGGAGAGCATATTGTTGACCTACACTTTTGTGTTTCCTGATTAACAGGTCTTCTGCCACATCATCTCTACTCAGTCCTAGATGATGCAGTTAGCATCACTGATGTGATCATTACACTGCAAGTGAAGGGTACTGTAGTTATGCCTCTTCGGGGGCGGGCCCGTGACATCCTACACTCACTAGATGTCCCCAGAGGACCAAGAGCAACTTGTGACAAAAAGGAATTACTGAAGGAGGCAACTTCAGATTGCAGCCTGAGCTATTTTTTTTTATTCAGTGCAACTGCTGGGGGACTATTTTATTTATAGACAATTTTGCCCAGCTTTAGGCTTTAAAGATACAACACCCCCATTTGGTTGGTGTCAGGGGCCAGCTCTAAGGACAGAAGGCAGAAGGAACCACAGCACCCAGTGGAGCGTTTTCCGTATCTGGGTCCAGTCATCTTCCTCAAAGTCTACATCTACGTCACTTACACATTACACTGGGGTGTAGAACATATAGTGGGTCTACATTTTTGTGTTTCCTGTTTGCGAAAACCAGGATGATAGCCCAGGAACCAGCTCTTCAAAAAATAAGCCTGCAAAAGCAGCTTCCATACTCCTTTCCCTTTAATACCGTTGTTCATAATCACCAGTGTTTTTTTATACCCCACGGATGGCAGATGTTTTATACGCCACAAACAACAATGCTATCCTGGTAATCAGAGCGAAATTATGTTAGACAAAGCTTAGCGTTCGCGGATTAACAACGTGCCGTCTTGAAATAAATACTGAACAGGAACACTAAGCGAATACAGATGGTCTGCAGAAGTTTCGGTAACTCCAGCCGACTGGCACTGGGTACGTTTGTACATAAATTACTCCTCCTTGGGGAAACGGAATAAAACAGAATCTGCACTTTGAAAAGCACAAAAATAATGTGTAAATAAAAACAGAGTGGGGTGCTCTTAAATACGGAGCTCTTAGCAACGCTGAGCCTGTCTGCTGTCGGAGATATAAAAGATTTTACGGCAGCTTAGCTGGAGTTCTCCATTCAGAACAAGACAATGTCCTGAAAGCAACTTTATACCAGGGTTGGCAACGCTTGGATGACAGAAAGAGCCAGCAGCATTATGGGGAAGCAAAAAGGATGTGCTGTTTACCCAAAATTAATTTTGTGACCCCCCCCCCACATTACATAGCATTTCCTTCTATTTTACCTATTGGTGCACAGCCATTGAAGCCTAACTCTGGTCCCAGCCCTCACCTTATCCAACTGGCTCCTCTAAACACCCCTTGCTGCATGTTATGCTTTTTTTACTTTTTTGCAAGTGTACCTCATTAATAAGTTCTCAAGACAGTCACTTGGCAGGCAAGGTCTTCTGCCTCATCATCTCTACTCTAAAGTAGTCCTAGATGATGCAGTGAGCAACGCTGAAGTTATCATTACATTGCAAGTGAGGGGTACTGTGCTTTTTTTCTCCTCGGGGGCGGGTCCATGACACCCTGCACTCACTAGATGTCCCCAGAGGACCAAGAACACCTTGTGATAAAAAGGTATGCACGAGGCAACTCTGAATTGAAGGCAAGTATTGCAGCCTGAGCTAATTTTTTAATTGGATGCAACTGCTGGGGGACTATTTTACTTATAGACAATTTTGCCCAGCATTTAGCTTTAAAGACACAACACCACCATTTGGTTGGTGTCTGGGGCCAGCTCTATGGACAGTTTAAGGACAAATCTGACCAAAGCCTAAATACACATACATAGCCCCCTGCTGGGTATATCGGCAGAAGGAACCAGAGCACTCAGTGGAGGACCAGATATATAACACCTACAGAAGTGATTTATACCAGCCACACCCAAAGCTCTTCGACACCATGAAGATTTGTCTCAAAACCCACTGGCAAGGTACGTACTGCATCTCTTCTTTTACAGACTGCTGCTGTTTGAATTTTTTTCTTTTGCAACAAAAAGTTTGTTTTAACATGTTAATGTCATTCAGAACTAATTTTTCAATATTTTTAAAGGATAAGTCTCTGTTCACACTTGTGTGACTTGTCATGCAAGTCGTTACCCATTTTTACCAATGATAACCATTCACATATGTGCGACTTAAAGTTGCAGCAACTTCAAAGTAGTTCATGCACTACTTTGGTCCGACTTTCATGCAACTTGAGGGCCATAGACGTCAATGTTAACCCTCAGAAGTTGCATGAAAGCCGTACCTGAATGTTATACAATTCAACTTGTGTGCAACAGTTGTCACTCGTCAAAGCCAAAGTCATATTAAAGTTGCACCCATTCAAAGTTGTGTCAAAGTTGCACTCCAAAGTCGATGCAACTTTGAAGTCATACAAGTATGAATGGAGCCTGCAAGAAATAATAAATGCACATACTTGTAGGCAAAAAAATGTGCATGTATTATTTCTCGCATTCATGAAGAGTGGGTCGCGGGTGCAATGTTGGGCCAATGTTGGGCTCCTACAGACATATCCTCTAGCTTTTCTTCCCGTACCTCTGTACAGGTCTCCTGGAGGACATGTCAGTGGACTACGAGGTGCTCATCAGTGCCCTTGCAGTCCATTAAGAACTACAAACCGTGGCAAACGGGACTTGTAGTATTCTCATTTAGAGATTCCTGTGAATGAATGATGCAGCTGTGCGGACAGAGCCCCGCACAGACGTGCCGTTTTCGAATCTGGCAGGGAGGGGGAGGTAGTTCCACATTACACCCCAAAAACAGTTGTAAAGGGTAACATGCTCCAAAAGGTGAACTCAGACTTTAAATCTGTAGCATTCCTTGAAACAATACCTGATGATCCTACAGTCTAAATCATAAAACTGTGGCCCTGGGGCTGTATGCGGCCCCTTGCTTGACTTTCTCTGGCCCTTGGGGCACTTTTTCTTCCACTGATGCAAGACACTATTCCTTCCACTGACACCAACAATGGGGCAATATTCCTGCTACTGACATCAACAATGAGGCACTATTTCTCCCATTAACACCAAGGTTTGAGAGCTCTATTTCTCAAACTGACAACAACAATGGGGCACTATTATTCCCACTGACACCAAGGATGGAGCACTAATTTTCCCACTAACACCAATGATGGAGCACTAATTCTCCCACTGACACCAAGGATGGAGCACTAATTTTCCCACTAACACCAATGATGGAGCACTAATTCTCCCACTGATACCAGCGATAGGGCACTATTCCTCCCCTTAATACCAAAGAGGCAATGTTTAACCCTACTGAAGCCAGGATTATTTCTACTCCCAATGGCCCCTGTAAAGTCTAGAGGACAGTAAACTGGCCTTTTGTTTAGAAAGTTTGGAGACCCCTGGTCTAGAGCTTTGTTCAGACCTTTTCTGTTAAAGGGGGACAACACTCTGTCCCCATCTCCTAATTCCTCTTTTATGTTGTCACCCTGTCAAACAAGTTTCCAATGAAGACTACAAGGGGCCCTGACAACGCATATTACCTGGACCTGGTCCACTGTAGTCGCAATCTAGAAACTCATCCTGAGAAATGCTGCAGAAGATCATCAGCACTGAGAGGTTGAAAGGTTGAAAAAAAAGGTAAAAATAAATGTTTTATTTAAAAAATGGCCAGTTTGTAATACACAGGGGTTGATTTACTAAAGGCAAATAGAATGTGTACTTTGCAAGTGCAATTGCACTCAGGGCCGGATTTGCCACAAGGCCACCGAGGCCAGGCCTCAGGGCGGCAGTGGTGCAGGGGCGGCGCCGCTCCTGCGGTGACTTCGCGGCCGCCCCCCCCCCCCTTCAGGCTGCCCGCTGAGTCGATTAAGGGCACCGGTGCCCTTAGAAATGATGGCCGCGAGCCGCCTACTACTGCGCATGCGGCGTTCCGAAGCCGGCCGGGCTCGGGAAAGCTCGTACGTGCTCGGCTGGGCGGCGCATGCGCAGTAGCGTGATTACGCTGCCCGGTGCCATTTTTGAAAAGATCGAGGAGTAATGTCAGCGGTGCGGCGGCGGGGGAGAGAGATGACATCTCTCATTGCCCGCACCGCTGTTCCACCCTCCTCCATCTGGTGGCAGCCAGGCAGCGTGACAAGTGACATCTCCATAGGGTGGCAGTGTGGCAATTGACATCTCCATAAGGTGGCAAGTGACATCTCCATAGTGTGGCAAGTGACATCTCCATCTGGTGACAGCGTGGCAAGTGACATCTCCATCTGGTGGCAGGCAGGCAGTGTGGCAAGTGACATCTCCATCTGGTGGCAGCGTGGCAAGTGACATCTCCATCTGGTGGCAAGTGACATCTCCATCTGGTGACAGGCAGGCAGTGTGGCAAGTGACATCTCCATCTGGTGGCAGTGTGGCAAGTGACATCTCCATCTGGTGGCAGTGTGGCAAGTGACATCTCCATCTGGTGACAGCGTGGCAAGTGACATCTCCATCTGGTGGCAAGTGACATCTCCATCTGGTGGCAGGCAGGCAGCGTGGCTAGTGACATCTCCATCTGGTGGCAGCGTGGCAAGTGACATCTCCATCTGGTGGCAGTGTGGCAAGTGACATCTCCATAGTGTGGCAAGTGACATCTCCATCTGGTGGCAGTGTGGCAAGTGACATCTCCATCTGGTGGCAGTGTGGCAAGTGACATCTCCATAGTGTGGCAAGTGACATCTCCATCTGGTGGCAGTGTGGCTAGTGACATCTCCATCTGGTGGCAGCGTGGCAAGTGACATCTCCATCTGGTGGCAGTGTGGCAAGTGACATCTCCAAAGTGTGGCAAGTGACATCTCCATCTGGTGGCAGCGTGGCAAGTGACATCTCCATCTGGTGGCAGTGTGGCAAGTGACATCTCCATCTGGTGGCAGCGTGGCAAGTGACATCTCCATCTGGTGGCAGCGTGGCAAGTGACATCTCCATCTGGTGGCAGCGTGGCAAGTGACATCTCCATCTGGTGGCAGGCAGGCAGTGTGGCAAGTGACATCTCCATCTGGTGGCAGGCAGCGTGGCACGTGACATCTCAATCTGGTGGCAGGCAGCGTGGCTAGTGACATCTCCATCTGGTGGCAGCGTGGCAAGTGACATCCCCATCTGGTGGCAGACATAGTGGCAAGTGACATCCCCATCTGGTGGCAGGCAGCGTGGCAAGTGACATCTCCATCTGGTGGCAGGCAGCGTGGCAAGTGACATCTCCATCTGGTGGCAGCGTGGCAAGTGACATCTCCATCTGGTGGCAGCGTGGCAAGTGACATGTCCATCTGGTGGCAGCGTGGCAAGTGACATCTCCATCTGGTGGCAGCGTGGCAAGTGACATCTCCATCTGGTGGCAGCGTGGCAAGTGACATCCCCATCTGGTGGCAGCGTGGCAAGTGACATCCCCATCTGGTGGCAGGCATTGTGGCAAGTGACATCTCCATCTGGTGGCAGGCATTGTGGCAAGTGACACGCTCAGGGCTCCCAATGATTCTGCATTATGGTGAGTTGAACTTTTTCATTTTACATTACAATGTAATGATAGAAATAATGTGTTTCATTCATCCTGACACCATAACAACCATGGTGCCGGGGATGATTGAGGCACTAACACCAGCCATTGCCCTGAAAAATTGCCCGCAAAAAATCCTTACCCCTCGCGCGCTTACCCTGAAGTATTTTTAGTCTGTACAATTAAAGTCAGTTATTTTCAGTGTTCTCGTGTGTGGAGATATGTTTTTAACTGATCTATTGTAGCAGTCATCGATAAAGGACAAGAATGGTGGTGTGTGTGTGTGTGGGGGGGGGCGGCATTGAAGGACCCGGCCTTGGGGCGGCAAAGGGAGTAAATCCGGGCCTGATTGCACTAATTTTCCTTAAAAAATTGAATGTGGTAAAGTTTCATTTTGTAATGATTACCAAATCAGGTGCAAGGATATTTAAAAAAAACATTTTTGCTCGCACATGATTGGATGGTGGAAATCAGCATAGCTTTACCACATTTACTAAGCTCTGGGGAAAATGAGTGCAACTGCACTTGCAAATTGTACAGTCTATTTTCCTGTGCTTTAGCAAATGAAATATCATTTAGTTAGGGTTCAGCCTTAGCAGTAAACAGAACGACATTGCTTTTTGTCTGCAACTGTTCTTTAAAATGACCCTTTAAAGCTAAACTCCATGCACAAAAATGTTATTTAAATATATTCCTTAACAGCCACAAAGGATAAAAAATCCACTTTGTGTGAACCAAATACCTTTGAAAAACGATTTATTTTCTTGTAAAAGCAGCAGTGACATCATCACTGTGCTGTACATAGTCTGTGCAGAGAGCAGAGCTGTGGGAGGGACCCGGCAGGCTCCTCCCACTACAAGCTGCCTATTGAAAACTACAGGAGGGGGAGGAGACCAGACCGGTCACCCTGCACAAGGAGAGAGAGCAGCAGTGAGTGGTCTTTATTACAGAGCAAAATACTCACATTGGATTACTGTACAGATCTGGAAGAAATACACAAAGCACACCAAGATTCAAGGAAGAATACACATGAGGAATGTATTTAGACAATATTTACTTAGCCCAGAGTTCACCTTTAAAATACACTAAGACCTCCATACAGGCCATTGCTGTCTTTCTTTCTTGCCTGCCTTCTATCACACCATATGCTGCATTATGACAGGTGAACTTTAAGACACTTTTCCGAATGAGCTTCTTAGCGTTTATGGAATATTGAAGGCTTTTGTAGAGTCTCATTTCCCTGGAAGAGACCGAGAACAAGCGAGCTTTACTGACCTGTGAAATTGCCAGACATGAAGAATCACTGAAGCCTTTGAAGACAAATAACGCAGCCGGGGACAGCGACCGAGATTGATACTTGTTAATTCCCACGGTTCTTGACACCTCATTTAACAGGCCAGGCTTTATTCTGGAGCAGATCGCCATCTCCCAATCACTCCACGGGAAAATGCCGCACTCGGAATGGCTGCAAAGGATGAAAAGAGCCAGTTCTGAGCTACAAAGATGGCTGTTTGGGAACTGAATTTCAGATGTTTTTGGGAAGTCATATAAAAGGGCGACATTTGCAGTGCAAATCTGAATTGGACCTTATGGGGTAGTGTAGACTGGCATTATAAGCAATGTGCATTTACATGTGTCTATGTGCTTTTAACAGAGTGGGGACTATGTAAACAAAAGTTGACAAACATCTGCACATTTAGAACAAAGATCTCCATAATATGTGTAGTTCCTATAGTGTTAGTGCCACCTAGGGGCAATAATGTGTTTTTTTTTTCATAAATACCTCAATCAGAAAAAAACACATTATGGCCACTGGGTGGCGCTGTTTGTCACATCCGCACAACAAAGGTTTTTTACTAATGACCATGGACAAAGTTAACATAAACTATATCTAAACTCAAGAACATAAATGTAATTTATTGCAGCTTACCAGTCCTTAGATGTGGTATCTGCTTTAGTTTTATTTTTTTCTGGCTTTTTTTTCCCCTTTATATTTAGCTGGTGATCCTGCCATTAAGGCACTTCATGTCCTAAGGTGACGACACAGTGTTGCCAGTTCCTGAACCTAAACAGGGGGGCCCTGGGGCCCTTGGGGACAGTGGGCAGAAGCCCCAAAAAGTCCCACAGCACAGTCGCTTCATGGGTTCTATTTTCAGGCTTTCATTGGAGTGCTCAGTTCTTTTCATTACAGAGGTATCTTGTGATACTGTGCTTACAGGTATGTTCCCACGTGGCAGCAACCCATATCTGGGGCCCGTGTAACACGGGTGCCTAGACATCATGGCTGGTGCACCAAAGGAACCATTCCAGGTATTGCCGCCAACCTACGTGTTGCAGCTAATGACCACCACTCCTACCCTATACAGGCTACTATAAGGGGTTCCCCAGGTATTGGCTGATTGCATTTATGAATTCCTCCCAAGGCTCCTCATTTCAGTAAAGGAATGTACTGCCATTACCCAACTATCTGCAGACATTTAGCAAATACGTCCACTTTGCACGCTACTATCTTTCTCACAGTATCAAATGGAGCCAAGATTCCCTTTCTATAAACTCTTTACTGACTAGCTTTTAATGCCATAGTTGCCATAAAAAGTGATAGTAAAGTTCAATCCATACCTGCGGTTTTAGTTCACCCCAATAAGCAAATACAAATATTTCTGCACTCACCCTAAACCCTCCCAACCCAAGCTGCTGAAAAAAATGTTTTTATTCCCCTCTATTCAGAGTGTGGTTTACTATATTTGTATATGTAGCGCCCTGCTCCTGTTGATCAGGCGCTTATATGTAAGTGGGTTATCTGTTAATACATGGTACAGATTTAATCTATGGCTAAATTAGCCTCTGTTCCAGCATTGGCTGTGTTGTGTGCAGTTTCACGCTGTCGCCTGTAGGTGTCGTTGTCACCACAGGCCGGTGTTGAAAAGCAACAGGCTGAAGTGTATTGAGTGCTCTTCTTTCTCAGAAGCAACTCGGCAGAGGTGGTCCACTGCTATGCATTCTGGGAGAGAGTACTTAAGGGGCAGATGCCATTTTTGGTTCTCTCTTTCACCTGCTGGCCCTCCTGGCCTAAAGGTATGTGACGGCTTTTTTTCAGTCTCGGGGCCATGCTGGCCCAAGCCTGCGTTACTATAAGTGGGCCCAGAGGTCGTCTGGGGCCCATTGGTTTAGAGGTGGTCCTGTGCTGTCTGTCCTGCGGGAAGAAGCCAAGCAATTGAGAAGATCCAGGGGAGGACTCATCTTGGAGAGGACCGTGCGGAAGGCTGGTCTCAAGAGGGGCCTGGTGACTCAATTGGAAGATGCATCCTAACCTAACTTACCCCACAGTACTGCCGGGTCGGCTTAAAGGTTCTGGTACTGTGTCACTGTTCATCTAAAACCATTACGTCCTGTGGCAGAGGACTATTCATCTAATACTACATCCTGTGGCAGAGGATCGTATAGCAATTTTGTTCCTTTAAAGTCTGTGGGAGAGACTTTTTGTTCGTGCTCCATTCCGGCTGCTAGGTCAGCGAGAGAGACCTATCCGGGTGGGCAAAGATCTTTGGACCGAAGGTATAATCGTCTCTAAGAACTTCAATCTCTCAATGATCTGAAAAGGGTATTTGAATTTTCCGGCAACTCCCTTTCTACCTCTTTACTGCTACTTCTTTCAAGTTCTTTCATTAAAGCATTGGAAAAATGCTAAAGTGACTGGTGCATACATTGTTGGATACAAAGCTCAACATGGAGTCTAGGTTCTTGATGTGGTGAAACTACAGGTAAGGGGTGACGGCAACAACCCAATTTATTTCAGCAGCTCCTTCGGGGGTTAGTGCTACATATACTTCTCAGGAATCTGTCGCATCTGCTCCTGATGAGTGGAGAAATATCCACGAAACGCGTCGAGCTATACTTGATGCTACAGAGATACTTATTACGTCCTGATGATGTCATCAACATGAACTTAGTACCTTTATATTTATACCATGCGATTATTAATACAGGTGCTGGGCATGCCGCTTTCGACACTCGCAGGTCATATAGCTGTTGTACATACCATCAATTGATTATTATGCATTTATCCTGATTTATGTGTTTATTTATATATACCTTTGTACTATCATGTCTATACTTTGTGATTATATGTATATATGAAAATACTCTTTTACTCATTTTGTTATGAATTAAAAACATTTTTTACTCTCACCTCCGCATTTCAATTGGTTCATTTAAAGTCCCAAATTCCCCTCCTATGTATCTGAAAAAATATCTGAATGATATTAAAAAATGTAAATGCAACATACAGCGTTGCCCAAAAATAAATATATAAGAAACAGTGGGAAGAATGCTCCTTATATTGGTGATCAGTGGGAAGAATGCTCCTTACTTACATTGGTGGTCAGTGGGAA
The DNA here is from genome assembly GCA_037952925.1 of Lithobates clamitans. Lineage (NCBI taxonomy): Eukaryota > Metazoa > Chordata > Amphibia > Anura > Ranidae > Lithobates > Lithobates clamitans. The sequence continues at coordinate 2,478,353 of JBBGZY010000705.1, forward strand.
GAATGTTCCTTACATTGGTGATCATTGGGAAGAATGCTCCTTACATTGGTGATCATTGGGAAGAATGCTCCTTACATTGGTGATCATTGGGAAGAATGCTCCTTACATTGGTGATCATTGGGAAGAATGCTCCTTACATTGGTGGTCAGTGGGAAGAATGCTCCTTAGATTGGTGATCAGTAGGAAGAATGCTCCTTACATTGGTGGTCATTGGGAAGAATGTTTCTTACATTGGAGGTGAGTGGGAAAAATGCTCCTTACATTGGTGGTCAGTAGGAAGAATGCTCCTTACATTGGTGGTCATTGGGAAGAATGTTTCTTACATTGAAGGTGAATGGGAAGAATGCTCCTTACATTGGTGGTCAGTGGGAAGAATGCTCCTTACATTGGTGGTCAGTGAGAAGAATGCTCATTAAATTGGTGGTCATTGGGAAGAATGCCCATTACAGTGGGGGTCAGTGGAAAGCATACACCCCTTACAGTGGTTGTCAGAATGTAAACCTCTACGGACAGCTAAAAGATCATTGGCATGCAACTGGCTCTACTAAGTGACGTTGACCCCGGAACTATACAGGCACCATCAAATGGGATGTCAATCAGCCATAGCTCAGGGAACCTCTGGTAACCTCTGGTGATGACCAAAGATTTGGGATTTTCCTTTCACTTTCGGTGATAATAGCAAACAGGACAAATGGAGAGAGTTAATCTCCCTAATGGGGACACGGGCAGCTATAAAACCCTGGCAGGAGTTCTAATCCCACTCCACTCTATCAGAAACTTAAAAAGTTTTGAGTTTAGTTATAGTTTAAGAAGGGGGTGCTGCGGTGCTTCATGTTGCTCCCACTCCATGGCTGCTTCTGGTCTCCTAGGGACTCAGGCCCTACCACAAGCTACTCACCAAGAAGGTACGCTCCCTGCAATTCCACAACTTACATCTTAGTTTGTTCTCGTGCCAATGGACCTCTCACTAACCCTTCCTTCACTCACACATAGGCCAAGGACTGGCCTTACACTCTAGATGGGTGAATGAGAAGGAAGGGGCACCTTGTGTTTGAAATAATGCAACTCTTGATGGAAGAATACAAACATCTATTGAAAGTGTGAGAATTTACAGATCGAGCCGGCGCATTTCGTGGTAATTGCCTACCCCTTCTACAGGGCTGCTGAAATGTGCTAACAGAGTAATGCAAAGGCAAAAGGCCTTTTGCCTCTGCTCTGTATTACACAAGCCAGCATTTGCTATAAAAAGTGGTACTGCTGTGGAGTCCATCCATCTCTGTTAGCACATTTCAGCAGCCATGTAGAAAGGGTAGGCAATTACCACTAAACGCATTGGCTCAATCTGTACATTCTCACACTTTCAATAGACGTTTGTATTCTTCTACCAAGAGTTACATTATTTCTAACACAAGACGCTCCTTCATGGTACCAGTAAGGTAGCAGCCCAAACCTCTAAAGAGAGATCAACACCACCACTTACCCGCAAAACCACCGAATATCTACCAGTAAACATTTAAACCAGTCCAGCGTGATCTCTAACCCAAATTAGTTACACTAGATAGGTGGCCATAGTGTGCGCAGCTTATTGCATTAGATTGTACACCCCAAAGCCTCCCCTTCGGTCTAAAAACATCACCTTCTCCAAAGTCTTGTTAGCTGTTGTGGCTCTGCTCCGAGTCAAGGGGGTTTGTCTTCTTCACTACCTAGACAACCTCCTTCTCTTGGCTCAAGACAAAGGTCAACTTCTAGAACACAGAAGCCTGGTCATCTCCACCCTTCAAGAGTTCGGGTGGCTCCTGAATCTAGAGAAGAGTCACCTGGAACCCTCATGTCCCTCGTGTTTCTCTGAGCCCACTTCAACACTGTCTAAGGCACCATCTCGCTGCCCGAGGAGAAGATTGTAGTGGTCCGAGACAGAATCCGCTCAGCCCTTGCTTGGTCTCATCTCTCTGCTCTCCAGTGTCTGTAGGTAATTGGTACCATGGCGTCCACAATTCCCATGGTGTAGTGGGCACAGTGGTGGACACGTCCCTTCCTGAAAGGGTTCCTCCAACAATAGAGGTCCGACAACAAGAGTCAGCGCATCCACCTTTCTCCGGCTATGAGAGTGTCCCTCCTTTGGTGGCTCCAGCGAGTAAATCTTCGCAATTGCCACTCGATCGTCCCCATCACATGGGTCACGATAACTTCAGATGCCAGTAACAAGGTCTGGGGCGCTCATTGCCTATCGGAAGTAGCACAGGGCAGGTGGAACTCCCCTTCTCTCAGGATTGAGTCCAACATCCTGGAACTGCGGGCTGCATTTCAGACGCTTCTTGCATTTCATCATTTAACAAGAAGATCCTCGGTGATACTCAAGTTGGACAAAACAACCGCGGTGGCCTACATAAGAAGGCAGGGAACCCGCAGCTGGTCCCTGCTACGGGAAGTAGTGCCAATCATGAGCTGGGCTCAGAGGAATTTGTCCAACATTTCAGCGGCCTTCATACCCGGGATCCAGGCAGACTTCATTTCTCGTGTTCAGATGAACAACAATGAGTGGTCTCTCCACAACGGAGTGTTCGAGTGCCTCCTGTCCCTGGGAGTGTTGCCGGAAGTCAACCTATTTGCATCCCCATGCAACAACAAGTTGGCCAAGTACTACTCAAGGTTCGGAGACCCTCAGGCCTATGGAATAGATGCCCTCATGGACCAGTGGAGGTTCCGCAAGGCTTATGCCTTCCCTCCGGTGCCTGTGAAACTCCAGTTTCTCCGGAGACTGAGAACAGAAAAGGTGGAGGTGATAGCGATAATTCCTTTCTGACCCAACAGGCCATAGTTTCCTCTCCTGACACTCTTTGGTTATTAGGACTCAGTTCCCCTGCCACTCAGGCCGGACCTATTGTCTCAAGGCACAACCCTGCATCCCTGTCCTTCTCACCTGCACCTCAGGGCTTGGATTTTGAGAGGGGAAGGCTCGAAGCAATAGGCTGCCCAGAAGAGGTCATCCCTACCCTCCTGAACGCTAGAAGAAATAGCACCAACAGGGTCTATGAACGTATATGGACCAGGTTCACGGATCACATGTCCTCCAGGTCCAACCTATGTAGCACTCCAGCAGTTCAGGACATTCTTCGTTTTCTGCAATCAGGTCTAGAACTATCCCTATCGGTTAGTTCACTTCGGGTACAAGTATCGGCCATCTCTGCATTCACAGGAGTTTCATGGGCAAAACACTCTCTTGATCAACAGTTTTTCAAAGGTGCTATCGGGCTTAGGCCTCAGAGGAAGCCAAGGTTCCCCAAGTGGGACCTCCCTCTTGTTCTGGATTTCCTTTCCAAGCTTGGATCAGATCCTGGTAAGCCACTCTCAGTGAAGGAACTTACTCTCAAGACCACCTTCCTGGTGGCTGTTACTTCAACAAAAAGACTGTCTGAAATCAGAAACCTGGGTTCGAAGGAGCCTTTTCTAACTTTCTTTCCGGACAGAGCAGTGTTAACCCTAAGTATGAATCCTAAGGTGACCACAATTTTCCACAAAAATCAGGAAACTTGTGTTCCCTACCTTTAGATCCACAGAAGATCAAGATGTCCATCCCCTTCATCTGGGGCACACCCTGAAACAATATCTGGAAGTCACGGCTCCCTTTCGGTAATCAGATTTTCTTTTCATCCTTATCCATGGGAAAAACAGGGGGATGCGGGCCTCAATTAGATCCATGGCTGCATGGATGGTTCAGACCATTCAATGGGCTTATAAAGCAAAGAGCTTGGCTCCTCCAGAGGCAGCGACAGTGCATTCAACCCGGAGTATGTCGACATCTTGGGCATCAAGGTGCCACCTCGCTCCCGAAGTGATCTGTAAGGAGGCTTCCTGGTCTTCTATCAACACTTTTGTATCTCATTACTGTGTTGAACCAGCTGCCTTATAATCTGTCAATTTTTGTTTGCAAGTACTGTCGATGGACGGTGTTAAAAAAAATTTGTTTTCTTTGCCCAGCATTTTCCCACCTGGGTGTGTACGGCGAGTTATTTCCTACATGTTGCTGCCATGGCGTCTGTCAGGAAAACTGAAAACTTGCTATGAAATACTTACCCTAATTTGCCTTTCCTGATAGACTCCATGGCAGCAGGAGTCCCCTCCCAATGCCTGGAGTAGGCTAGCTATTGAACACGGCCTATAGTCTGGAGCAAAGATTTATGGGAGAGATGTCCTATAGGGTAGTTATGGAGGCGTGGCTAACCCACACATTGCTGCCATGGAGTCTAAGGCCTCTTTCACACGAGGGATCCGTATGTCCGTTTTTCATCCTTCCGTTTTCGGATGAAAAACGGACATACATTCATCCCTATGGAGCGCCGGATGTCAGCGGTGACATGTCCGCTGACATCCGACCCCGCTCCGATCCGAAAAGTGTAACGGAGGAAAAACCTACTTTTCCCTCCGTTTTCGGATCGGATCGGATGACGACGGACACTACGGACCGTCATCATCCGATCCCCCAAAAGGGGAGAGCGGCGCTCTGACAGGTCCATCGCTGCACAGTGTGCAGCGATGCACCTGTCATCTTCCTGCTCAGCGGGGATCGGCGGAGCTATCCCCGCTGAGCAAGCGGATGTTCACGGGGCGGATCATGACTGATCTGCCCCGTGTGAAAGAGCCCTAACAGGAAAGGAAAATTATGGTAAGTATTTGATAGGAAATTTTCCGTTTTCTTTGACCAATCTGTGTACTTTTCAGTCGTTCCTTTTTGTTGCATTTCTAACTTTAAATATTTAACTTTCATCAGTTGGAAGAAAATCTAATAGGGAAGCGTAAATGAAGTGAAAGGCAGCTGATACCAAGATTTTTTCAATCAGGCCTTAAACACGCATTGCCCAACTTTCCCTATATTCCCCTGGTGATCATTTTTTGCTGACCAGCATTTAACTATAAAAGTAAATCGGCAGTCATTGGCTGACATATTTCCCACCTTAGGATCTCTCCACTTATTGAAGTCTCCAGCATTTCTTCGGAAAACAAGAAGCTGGCGCCGATGTTGGGCAAACAGTCATTAAAGTACGTCTCAGCGAGGAGAGCGCCAGGCCGACGATGCGGAGAAGAGATGAAAGGGACCTAATCCTCTAGAAGGTGTTTAGACACATGAAAAATAATCTCATCTTCTGCAGAACAACACTGACCCCTCCAAGGTCATAGTCATCGATCTGCCCCAGGAGGCTCCAGCCACCACCGCACAGCGCCTATCAAATGCCATTCTGGCATCCCACTTACTACAGCTGAAATTATTTGTAAAGAGAAGCTAAATTATTTTTAGTTTATTAAAGATGCAGAGTAATGTGATCCGTGCACTATAAATGATTTTTTTTAAGGCTTAAAACCTTGTTACTGTGCATAGAGTGTAGTTATCTGTACATGGGGCAGCTATGTATGGTCATCATTACATAGACAGATGTGGCTTCCTTCTTTGCAGTGATACATAATGGCTGTGCTTTACCTAACTCAATATGATCAGCTTACTATAATTTTTTTTTTTTTTTTTTTAGTTTTAAAGCCTTATTCCTTTTTATAGGGTGTAAATATACAGTATATGCAAAGCACTGCATAAATTGGTGCATCAGCGCTGCTGTCCTCCTACTGCACACCAGCAACTGCATTCCAGTGCAGCTGCTGCTGTAAATGGGCCCTTGTATAAAAATGAATGTGCTTTTGCATCAATTAATCAATTATTTATGCAACTAGTATTAGAAACTCAACGTTGCTTGGCATGGACCTCTTGTAATCCCCTGTACAGTAAAGCTCAGACTGGAAAAAGAAGAATAACTACTAGAAGCCAATCAGGTGTGCTGCATGCACAGGGGCACAAGTAAGCTTACTGATAGGAGGAGAGAGCAAGGGGGTGAGCTCATCATTGTGCTGCTATTGCTTCACTGTCCAGTCACAGGCTGGGGGCAGGGAGATGACCTGGCTGGCATGCTTAACCCCTTCACGCCGACCGTACGCAAATATGCGTTCTCGGGTTGAAGGAGTTATACCGGGGTGATGCCTGCAGCTGCACCCCGGTACCGTTTTTTAGAGCCAGCGGTTGGCTTTTTGGTGATAACTGATGTGGCTAAAAAGCCGCTCGACTGTTATCCTAAGGAGCGGGAGGGGATGGGAGGGGACGCCCCCCCCCCCTCCCGTGGCTCTCCCGGGCTCTCCTGTCCCACCGGGAGGCCCGAGCGACCAGCCGACACGTCCGCCGGCTGGCCAAAGACCCTAATGAAGCCGGAATCAGCTCCAATCGGGTCTCCTATCTAGTAGCCCGGAAGCAATGTCATGACCTCACTTCCGGTTTACTCGGCTGCCAATAATGCAGATTTTTAAAAATGCCTAGTATTCCAAAATGCCGATTTTGCCATTTTTTAGAGCCCTTTCACACTGGGGCGGGGGCGGCGTCAGCGGTAAAACGCCGCTATTATTAGAAAGGGTTAAATACCACCTCTGCAGAGGCGCTTTGCCAGCGGTATAGCCGCGCCGTCCCATTGATTTCAATGGGCAGGAGCGGTAAAGGAGCGGTATACACACCGCTCCTTCACCGCTCCGAAGATGCTGCTGGCAGGACTTTTTTTACCGTCCTGCCAGCGCATCGCTCCAGTGTGAAAGGGCTCTAATACTTTTAAATGCAAAGGAGGGATTTCGGGTCTTATCTCTCCATAAAGAGTACCTGTCACTGCCTATTACTGTGACAAGGGATGTTTACATTTGTTGTGACAGCGATAAAAATGAGCAGAATTTTTTTTTAAAACAGTGTAAAAAAAAAAAATAAATAAATAAAAAAAAACAAATAAATTTAAAGCGCCCCGTCCCTCCGTGCTCCCGCGCAGAAGCGAACGCATATGTAAACGGTGTTCAAACCACACATGTGAGGTATTGCCACGATCGTTTGAGTGAGAACAATAATTCTAGCACAGGACCTCCTCTGTAACTCTAAACTGGTATTCAGTAGAAATTTTAGAGCGTCGCCTATGGAGATTTTTAAGCACCATAATTTGTCGCCATTCCATGAGTGTGAGCAATTTCAAAGCATGACATGTTAGGTGTCTAATTACTCAGCATAACATCATCTTTCACATTATATAAAAAATTGGGCTAACATGATGGTTTTGGGGTTTTTTTTATTCATGAAAGTGTATTTTTTCCACAAAAAAAATGCATTTGAAAGACTGCTGCGCAAATACCGCGTGACATAAAAAATTTGCAATGATCGCTATTTTATTATCTAGGGTCTCTGCCTATGTTTGGGGGTTCTAAGTAATTTTCTAGCAAAAAATACAGATTTTAACTTGTAAGCAACAAATGTCAGAAATAAGCTGATGCCCCGAACACACAATCAGAATTTTCTTCGCAAAAACCTTGGATGGTTTTTCCGTCGGAATTCTGCTCAAACTTGGCTTGCATACACACGGTCACACAAAGGTTATAGACAAAAATAATTCTGCGCTGCCAAAGTACAAAGTAAGCAGCTAACACAACCAACAAAGGTAATAACAATAGAATACAAAAATAAGTGTAGCGCTATAAAAATATATAGAAAAGTCCAATGTCGTGAACATTAAACTGACAGTTCAAAATGAAGCTGACAAAGAAGAGGCTTCTTGAGGAATGGGACGAAAAAAATCTTCAGGGGCTAGACACTTCAAATTCATACATCATCTGGAGTGAAAATGTACACAACACCACCAACAATGAAGAGGCTTACCAGATTGGATGGACCCGCCAGGGCATACGCCAAGAGGGTTCAGATAGGCTTAGGTGGTGAGTGTCTGAAGACGACCTGGAAGAGCGATGAAATGGTTCTCAAGTTGCTATGTCTACCAAACGGATGCCCGAGCCAAGGAGTGTGGAAAAACCGACACGTAGACTGGATCCCAGAGCAGAGCAGAGTAGCAGATTGACCAGCTGGAGACTGAGATCAGCCTAGAGGACAGAGGCTGCTGCAAATCAGCCACTTCTTTGTCAGCTTCATTTGGAACTGTCAGTTTAATGTTCACGACATTGGTCACACAAAGGTTCTCTGAACTTTCGACCGTCAAGAACATGGTGAGGTACAACACGTACGACGGCACTAGAAAAAGGAAGTTCCATACGAAGCGATGATTCTGAGCATGCGTGTTTTTTTGCGCGTCGGATTTGCATACAGACGAACGGAATTTCCGATAGGAACTTTTTCCGACGGAAAAATAGAGAACCTGCTCTCATTCTTTTGCTGGTGGAAATTCTGCCAGCAAAAGTCCGATAGAGCATACACACGGTCGGAATTTCCGACCAAAAGCTCACATCGGACTTTTGCTGGCGGAATTTCCGATCATGTGTACGGGGCATTAGGCATGAAAGGGTTAACTGAAGCAGCGAAAAGTCAGATCACCAACCTGGCTATACAGATAAAAACTATATCTGTATAGTAGTAAAGCTTTCAAAAATATATATTTTAATTGTTTATTTTTAATCAAGTTACAAAATACAAAGCGAGGAAACTTTAAGGCAAGGTTGTGGAAGACCGTTTCATGTCACAGGTCATAGACCATGGCAAGACAGAGCAACAAGACACAAGGCAGTTATACTGCATCAGCAAGGTCTCTTCCAGGCAAAGATTTCAAAGCAGACTGGGGTTTCAAGATGTGCTGCTCATGCTCTTTTGAAGAAACACAAAGACATGAGCAACGTTGAGGACTGTAGACACAAGAGTCAGCCAAGGAAACTTAATGCAGCAGATGAAAGAGGCATCATGCTTACTTTCCTTTGACATTGGGAGATATTCAGCAGTGACATCAGCACAGAATTGGCGGAAACCAGTGGGACCCAGGTATACCCATCTACTGTCTGAAGTCTGGTCAGAAGTGGTCTTCATGGAAGAATTGAGGCCAAAAAAGCCATACCTCCGACGTGGAAACAGGGCTAAGTGACTCAACTATGCATGAAACCATAGGAACTGGGGTGCAGAAAAATGGCTGCAGTTGCTCTGGACTGATGAGTCAACATGTGAAATATTTGGCTGTAGCAGGAGGCAGTTTGTTGGCGAAGGGCTGGAGAGCGGTACAATGAGTGTCTGCAGGCAACAGTGAAGCATGGTGGAGGTTCCCTGCAAGTTTGGAGCTGCATTTCTGCAAATGGAGTTGGAGATTTGGTCAGGATCAGTGGTGTCCTTAATGCTGAGAAATACAGGCAGATACCTATCCACCATGCCTTACCATCAGGGAGGCGTGTGATTGGCTCCACATTTATTCTCCATCAGTACAGAGACCCCAAACATACAGCCAATGTCATTAAGAACTATCTTCAGTGTAAAGAAGAACAAAGAGTCCTGGAAGTGATGGTTTGGCCGTCACAAAGCGCGGATCTCAACATTATGGAGTCTGTCTGGGATTACATGAAGAGACAGAAGGATTTGAAGCAGCTTACATCCACACAGGATCTGTGGTTAGTTCTCCAAGATGTTTAGAACAACCTACCTGCTGAGTACCTTCAAAAACTGTGTGCAAGTGTACCTGGAAGAATTGATGCTGTTTTGAAGGCAAAAGGTGGTCAGTCATGTCAAATATTGATTTAATTCGGATTTCTCCATTGTTCGTTTACTTTCCATTTTGTTAATTGATAAAAACAAACTATTAACACTTCTATTTCTGAAGCAGTGCAGTCTTTTTTACAGGGCATCTGATGAAAAAGAGGCCGCACCGCTTCTGCTAGAAGCAATCAGCCAGGAAACTGTCAGGAGGATTGCCGGCCGGATCACATAGAGTGGGGATCTCCCACTGTGACACAGCTTGTATATGAAACGCTGGCCGCTGTCAAACAGAGTCCTGCCTCCTGGACCGGCTCCTATGATAAACAGCACACTGGTCCAATGCCGATCCAGGAGGCGGGACTTTGACAGCGGCCGGCGTTTCATATACAAGCTGTGTCACAGTGGGAGATCCCCGCTTTGTGTGATCCGGCCAGCAATCCTCCCGATTCCTCCCTGTGATCCCTGCTGCATTGATGGGCACTGATGAGGCTGCACTTATGGGCACTAATAAGCACTGATGAGGCTGCACTGATGGGCACTGATAGGCTGTACTGATAAGGCTGCACTGGTGAGGCTACACTAATGGGCACTGATAGGCTGCATTGATGGCCACTAATACACTGCATTGATGGGCACTGATGAGGCGGCACTGATATGCTGCACTTGTGGGCACTAATAGGCTGCATTGATGGCCACTGATCAAGCGCTGATAAGCTGCACTGATAAGGCAGCACTTATATGCTGCACTGATGGGCACTGATGGGGCTGCACTGATGAGGCGGCACTGAGAAGCTGCACTGATAAGTCTGCACTGATGGCCACTGATGAGGTGGCACTGATAAGCTGCACCTGATGGGCCTGCACTGATAAGGCAGCACTGATATGCGGCACTGATACACTGCACTGATGGGCACTGATAGGTTGGATTGATGGCCACTGATGAGGCGGCAATGATGACCACTGATGAGGCGGCAATGATGGGCACTGATAAGCTACACTGATAAGGCTGCACTGATGGCCACTGATGGGGCTGCACCAGGGGCGTAACTAGAAATAGCAGGGCCCCATAGCAAAATGTTGTATGGGGCCCCCCTGCAAACAGCCCCCCCCCCCCACAGCTGCCCTAGTGTCAATGCAGCGTGACCTGTTCCACATACAGCGTGACCTGTGCCCAATACAGCGTGACCTGTGCCCCATGCAGCGTGAGCTGTGCCCCATACAGCGTGACCTGTGCCCAATACAGCCTGGTCTGCCTGTGCCCCATACAGCCCCACCTATGCAGAGGAAGAGGCAAGCCACCCGGATCAGCAGAGAGCGGGATTGCCCACTGTAATAGCTTTCATTTGAATTTCCTGTCTTCCCGGGGCTCATCATCACATAGCCCCACCTCTTGGCCCGATGCCTTTGATGACGTCACATGTCCCACATTGGATCGGCGTTCTGTCTATCAAAGGCACCGGGCCAAAAGGTGGAGCTATGTGATGTGAGCCCCGGGAACACTGGAAGTTCTAATGAAAGCTCTTACATCGGGCAATTCAGCTCTCTGCTGATACGGACAGCTCGCCTCTTCCTTTCCTCTCTCTTCCCCTGGCTGGGAGACTGTGCCGGTGGTGCTCTTATCCTCACTGGGCCCCACTCGGCTGCGGGCCCCATAGCGCCCGCATGGGTCGCTATGGTGGTAGTTACGCCCCTGGGCTGCACTGATTGGCACTGATATACTTTATGTTAATATTGTTAAAGTTATTGTTGTTAACATTTATTTGTGTAACTTAATTCTGCAAAAACATTTAACAGTGTCATTTCATGAGATTGTTTATGAGGGCGTGTTTACAGGTGGCGAGTAACTCATAAGGCCTTGTAAAAAGCTCAGGACTTGAAATTTTGAGCTCTGTGTGTATATATATATATATATATATATATATATATATATATATATATATATATATATCAACTGTGTACTTATCCATTTGCCTAGAGTTGAGTGAAAAACAGAGTATGCCATTGCTGACTTCTCATTCTGCAGATGCCATTTGCCTCATGCCGATCCTTATGTTTCAGTAGTTTACGTCCCTGACCACTGAGAAGTAGGCAGATCAGGAATCTATACTTTAATCTTTCCTGCCTAAAGTCGACAAAACAACCACGCAAATTTTTGAAGCATCACCATAACAGCCAGACAAGTAGCATTTTCACACAGGGGACACTGGCAAGCTTCACATTTCTGCTAAGAAAGGTTAACTTTAAATTCCTCTTCAGTAGCGAATAAAATAGGATCCCTTGAAGCCAGGCACTGTCAACACAAGCCCCAGCTTCACGCAGAGCGCTCTGTTGGTAACATTCGCACCATCTGTCATCGCGTCCGAGTCACCCCGCTGTCCCGGACAAACCGCGTTGCTCATATTTACAGGTAGCAATTTCCAAGCTCTGGCAGAGCGCGGATCCATCTTCCAAAGGAGGGGGAGGTGTGATATTCAAAGGTGAAATACACACTTGAAACAAAAATGTTTTTGACTGTTATGTTCTGGCTGGAAGGATTAAATGCAGCTTTAATCCCGAGTTCAGACGGAGGCCGAGGCTTTGCCAGGTTGTTTGATGATTTTACAAAGGGAAGGATCGTTGGTTTCTGAGCAAATCAGCCGTTTAGAAAATATAATTAGCAATGTCCAGCTGACATCAAACACCTGAGTGATACTAATGCTGAGAAACTCAATATTAACTCACAATTTCCACCCCTAACCTACCTAAATAGGGCGGTAAAAACAGACAGCTGAGCAGTGGATTTGATCAAACTAAGTGGATCGGCCTGGGCAAAAAATGATTGATCATTTTGCATCAATCGCCAGCACTGAGATGCTTTGGTCATAAATTTGATCGTATTCTAAACGATCAGAATATGAGATTGCATGGGGAAACCAGAGATATAGTTGATAACTTGCAATCGTATCTTCCAACTATTGATCAATTCCCTGAGTGTGTTATATTAGTTGAATGGGTTGTATAGACCAGAGGCGGCCCACCCATTAAGGTCGCACAGGCACCGCCCCCCTATACATGTGTCCGGCCCCCATGCAGGGCGCCAGATGCATGAATTCCAGTGGAAAGGGGGGGGGGTTTGAAGCACCTGATTAGAGCCAGAGGCTCTAATAGGCTTCAAAATAGGGTGGGCTCGGGCGCAGAGCACTGCAATGGGGGTGCCAATGGCTGAATGATCGATTGATCAGGAGGGGGGTGGTTGTTTGATGCCCCCCCCCCCAGAACAAAAACCAGCCGCCACTTGTATAGACTGGTTATTCCTATCAGGAGAGATAGATTGGAAAATAAATTATTTATTAAAGTGTGTATGGCCACTGTTACATGTACAAAGTACATAACAGCGTTATCTTAGCAGGCATCAATTTAAACCCTTAAGAGGGGATATGATAGCAATATATACAAATATCGCAATGGTGATTCTAGCATAGGGAGGAAACTATTCAGTCTCAGGTCGTTTAAGAGGACATGCTGCCACTAGATGAAGTTGGAAGAGAGGTGGTTTAACTTTAAACTGCGTAAGGGGTTCTTTACTGTCAGAGTGGTACGGATGTGGAACTCCCTTCCACAGTTGGTGGTGTCTGCGGGGAGTGTTGATAATTTCCAAAAACTCTTTGATGGGCATCTTCACTTTCATATTCTTTATTAGACATTGTTTTTCCTTTCTTTAAGAACACAATTACACATAAACACTTTACAACCACCAACAATTACAGTTACAATTTTGTTTGTCTCCAGATATCATAGTATTATTTACCATACACCCTAGTGCATTACAAACAAAACATATGCTATGTATGTATGTGTATGGGGCTGTTTCTCTGCAAGGGAACAGGACGACTGATCCGTGTACATGAAAGAATGAATGGGGCCATGTATCGTGAGATTTTGAGTGCAAACCTCCTCCCATCAGCAAAGGCATTGAAGATGAAACGTGGCTGGGTCTTTCAGCATGACCATGATCCCAAACACACCGCCCGGGCAACGAAGGAGTGGCTTTGTAAGAAGCATTTCAAGGTCCTGGAGTGGCCTAGCCAGTCTCCAAATCTCAACCCCATAGAAAACCTTTGGAGGGAGTTGAAAGTCCATGTTGCCCAGCGACAGCCCCAAAATATCACTGCTCTAGAGGAGAGCTGCATGGAGGAATGGGCCAACATACCAGCAACAGTGTGTGACAACCTTGTGAAGACTTACAGAAAACGTTTGACCTCTGTCATTGCCAACAAAGGATATATAACAAAGTATTGAGATGAACTTTTGATATTGACCAAATACTTATTTTCCACCATAATTTGCAAATAAATTCTTTCAAAAATCAGACAATGTGATTGTCTGGATTTGTTTCCACATTTTGTCTCTCACATTTTGAGGTATACCTATGATGACAATTACAGGCCTCTCTCATCTTTTTAAGTGGGAGAACTTTCACAATTATACATATATATATATATACATATATATATATATATATATATATATATATATATATATATATATATATATATATATATACACACATACATAGCAACTCATTATATATAAACATTCCCTCAATTTCCTGGTTTGATATCTCTGTATGTAACCCATACAATTTCCCCTGTGACTCTATTAACACTTTTGCACTTAAAATTTGCACTTTATTCAGATATTACACAATATTCCATGTTTTATTATCCCATACCTAGTAACCTCTCTCTAATTAATTGTAGAGGAACCATCCCCATAGTATTCAACCATTTATCCCATATTATTATAAATGTACCTATGTTGGTATACCATATGTTCTTTTTGTAAAACTTTGTTTACTTCATTAATCCACAAAGTGAGTTGAGGGGGTCTTGGATATCCATCTTTGCGCAATAAGTTTTCGCACTATAAACAACAAGCGAATATTCGCTGTGCAAAACTGCAACGGAAAAACCTCTATATCCAGCCACCCCAAAAAAAATATCTTGGGAACCCTCTGGATACTAATCCCGAATACTCCATTAATCGTATGCAAGACCAGGATCCAATACCTTACCAATTTAGTGCACCTCCACATCATATGTATTAATATACCCTCTTCATGTTCACATTGATGGGCATCTTAGCGAATGCATTATACAGGGATATGGGAAATGGTATTAACATTAACAAACACATGTTGAACTGGATGGACTGATATCTTTATTCAAACTTACTATGTAACCATGAGTCTCTCAGATCGCTCCCTCCATTCCCGCAGTGTCAGCACTTTCAGAATGAGATAACATGATTAGACTCCATCTCAACGCATTTCATCAAAAATTACTTCAGCAAAGGAGCCCTGACTATAAACTACTGGGAATGGGTATCCTTGTCTGCTTTGACTCTTGGCCACCAAATTGGGCAAGGATAATAGCAGTGATACAACATTGAATTTTACATTTCCCTGTGGTAAACACTACATACATGGGGCACATCAACCAACTGTACCAAATAATGATAGCGTTAAAGTGTGTCTAAACTCAAGAACAAAACACGCAAGTCGAGGTATAGCCAAAGAGTTCAATTTTGATCTCATCTGACCACAGCACTGTCTCCCAATCCTTCTCTAAATCATTTAGATGTTCATTAGTATGACTGTACTTGTGCCTTTTTGGGGGGGGGGGGAACTCGCTGTGTTTGGAGGAAGAAAAATGCTGACTAGGACCCTAAGAACACCATCCTTACAGTCAAGCTGTCAAACTAAAGGTACAGACTGACTTTGCCGCATTGAGGGGCCAATGGATGGGGCCATGTGTTGTAAAATCTTGGATGAGAACCTTCTTCCCTCAGCCAGAACACTGAAGATGGGTCGTGGATGAGTCTTCCAGCATTACAATGACCCAAAACATACCGCCAAGGCAACAAAAGAAGTGGCTCAAGAAGAAGAACATTAAGATCATGGAGTGGCCTAGCCAGTCTTCAGACCCTAATCCTATAGAAAATTTATGGAGGGAGCTGAAACCCACAAGGGTTTCTCCACCAAGTACTAAGTCATGTTTTGCTTGGGGATCAAATACTTATTTTACTCACTGAACTGCTCAATTTATAACATTTGTATCAGGTGTTTTTTTCTGGATTTTTGGTTGATATTCTGTCTCTATTATTTAAAATACACTTATAATAAAAATTGTAGACCCTTCATTTCTTTGTAAGTGGGCAAACTTACAAAATCTGCAGGGGACCAAATAATTTCCCCCACTGTATATTCTGTGTGAGTTTACAACAAAATCAGTTCCAGTTTGCACCTAAGCTAGTTTCGTCTAGTTCTTGGGTGCACTTCTCAGCTATAATTCCTGGTTCCAGATTGGAGGAAGCTGTATCTTGGCAGAGGCACCTATCCTGGGTGCCAGGTGGTCTGTGTCAGTCACAGTGGGGTCCCCCGCCCCCTTAATTTTTGTCTCAGCCTATTCTAAATGTTCTCAGGTAGTCAGCTTGAATGACGAAACAGGCTTCTTGCATTAGATAATAAAAAGAGGAGATCTGACGTCTCTTACACAAGTACCCCAAAATAAAACTTGACAGGGGCTTTACCAATCCTTAACCACTTGCCGCCCACCATATAGCAATATGACATCGGCAAAGTGGTTATGTTATCCTGACTGGACGTCTTTCAGGATAACAAGCCGCTGCCCGCAAGCATCACAGCTATCGTTGTTGCGGGATGTCAGTCTGACACACCGCAACACCGATCTAGGTAAATCTTTTTTTACCACGTGATCAGCCGTGTTCAATCATGGCTGATCACAGTGTAAACAGGAAGAGCCGTTGATTGGCTTTTCCTCACTCGCGTCTGTCAGACGCGAGTAGAGGAGAGCTGATCGGCGGCTCCTCTGACAGGGGGGATCTGTGCTGATTGATTCCCCGGATGCCCACATTGGACCACCATGGACACCACCAGGACCACCAGGGATGCCCACCACTAGTCACCACCAGGTATGCCACACATGGCCACCAGGGATAACAAACAGTGCCCACAATAGATGCCAATCAGTGCCCAAAATGCATGCCAATCAGTGCCCACAATGGATGCATGCCAATCAGTGATGCCCACCAGTACTATCCATTAGTGTACATTAGTGCCACCTATCAATGCCCATCTGTGCCACCTATCAGTGCCCATCCGTGCCGCCTATCAGTGCTCATCAGTGCCGGCTTTCAGTGCCACTCAATGCCACCTATGTGTCCCCATCAGTGCTGCATATCAGTACCACCTATCAGTTCCGCCTATCAGTGCCCCATCAGTGCCGCATATTAGTGCCCATCATCAGTGCCCATCAGTGCCACCTAATCGGTGCCCATCAGTGCCGCCTTATCAGTGCCCGTCAGTGCAGCCCCATCAGTGCCCATCAGTAAAGGAGAAAACTTACTTATTTACAAAGTTTTGTAACAGAAACAAAACAAAAAAAGTTTTTTTACAACATTTTTGGTCTTTTTTTTTATTTGTTTAGCAGAAAATAAAAATCCCAGAGATGATCAAATACCACCAAAAGAAAGCTCTATTTGTGGGAACAAAATGATAAAAATGTAGTTTGGGTATAGTGTAGCATGGCCGCGCAATTGTCATTCAAAGTGCGACAGCACTGAAAGCTGAAAATTGGTCTGGGCAGGAAGGTGTATAAGTGCCCTGTATTGAAGTGGTTAATCTATTCAAAACTTTAGAAAAAAAAAGTTGACTTTAAATTTACATAAATTACTGTGTGTGGCCACTCCTCCTTAGCTTGTCATAGCTGAGGTCTGAACCAATCTGAAATGCTCCCAAAGTTACTCAAGGGCTTCCCCAATTCTGCTCAATGCACCATGTGCTGTGAATCAGCAAAATGTAGTAGAGGGAGCGGGCAAAGACACCTTTTACTGGGTCATGGGATGAACTTCTTATCATCTACTCTCATTACAGGAAAAGGAAGCAAAATGGGTCATTGGTTATATTTAGAAATGTAAAGAGCTCAGCGTTTTAAATATAATATTTCTGATTTTCAGCTAGACTGGTGTTATCCTTTAAGAAAGGAAGTGGCTGCTATGGGTATTACCACATTGCCGTAGTGCATGCCTTACCATTACTACACCCCACCCCCTATGTTTATGCCCATTTTTAACAGCTGCCGAGAAGCAAAAAGACCATTGCGGCATTTCCAGGGGGGTAATAACCTTTACGTTTTACTTACTAACTGCAAACAGAGAGGTATAAAAAACAAACACACGCTGTATATAAAGTAGGTCTTACTTGTAGCCCAGGGATATATCACGGTGTCTGGCTGAATGAATTAGCATATATTAAAATATGGTGATAAAATGAATTTAACCTTTATAACACGTTGTTCAGCAGCCATATGGACTGTTCAGTGATTTATTACTTATAATAGGACACGACAAGCACAAAATGATCCATGAAGCTTAGATTTTCTAAACTCCCAGTTTATAGGTAATTGTTGTCTCTTTCTTGTGCTCTGTAGCCAATCACTGCTCTATTTTCAAACACAATATGGCTAAAATACTTTTTTGTCCTGATCTTGTTCTACCATGACCGCTGACTTGTGGGACATGTTGTGAAATAAATATAGAGCTAACCCCCATAAGGGATTTTTGGGTCCTCCCTCACACATACAGCCAGGCAACATGAATTACAGTAGTCAAGAACCAGCCCAGAGTGGTTGGTTTGTTTTTTTGGTTTATTAGGGGATGAACTTGGATAGGTAGGGGAAGATATGGGATGTCCAGAACTGGAATTTGAATGCAAACTGAGGACTTGATACTGTCTTCTTGCTACTAAAGATCATTATGCTGTCCTCCCGTAGAATAAACAGATCAGCACAACTGATAGCAAAAATATTCCAAAAACCTAATGCAGATGCTCTCTCTGTAGAAAATGCTTTTGCGCCTGGTTGTTCCATAGGTCCCCAAGTAAAAGGTGAAGGGTGGCTTTACAGTTTTTGATTGGCACTAAGCTGTCCTTTGGTAGTAAGCAAGCAGGGTATTGCACCTTGCTGCTTCTCCTTATTCAGGCTCTGGGGTGTAGTGGTGGAAGTTACTCACTCAGTCCCTTTGGTGATTCCTAAAGCTCAAGCGACTGCTGCACAGACCTCCTGGTGAACAGGTCTCGACCTTGGCTCCCAGGATGGCTTCAACTAAGACTAGCTGAGGCTAGAAAGGGATGTGAGTCTTCAGCTGCTTCAGATCTCTCTCTCTGTACTTCTCCTGCTCTGTCTTCTGCCACGGGGCAGAGCCCCTCAGCACAGGGGTCCGCTCCAGCCAACTGGACCCTGGACTCTGCTCCCCTGCTGCCAGGCTCCAGAATATTTATGGTCTATCTCCCCGCCTTCTGGGCTGACCTTACCCAAGGATTGGAGGAGACTATAAATATTCAGGCCTAATCTCTGCTCCGCTGCCCTCTAAGTTCTAGAACCCTCCAGCCAGTTCCAGAAGTCAGTGGGATGTAACAGGAACTCAGCCCTTGTGCTGAACAGCACAACAACAATTAGCTCCTGCTCCTCTGCCTACAGAGGAGCTAAAAGTAAATTTTCCTGCTCTGTACACCTGAGGGTGCTACATGTATTTCCCACAAAAAGACATTCCTATCCCACCCAAAGACTCCCTGTTATTAAGGAGTCATGCTGCTAATTGTACGGAGAAACCAGGGCATGGTTAGTACCCATATCATGTTTTTACATAGCTGGCAAGTTGTTTTGAATAAATGGTGGTACGCAGAAACAAAACACCTAAGTGTACGAAAAAAGTGCATGTGAACCTCCCCCAAAGGAATAGGATCTTACCTTGACCCCCAGGGGCGCAAGGCTCCTGACAGGGACAAGGCTCAACTTGGTCCACCTAGCCAAAAGGTCTGGTGGACCCTTTCCCTCATGGTCAGACAAAGCCAACCAATGAGTACTAGGTGGGGAAAAGAGGGGGGGGGGTCCCAGCTCAGGGGAGGAAGGAACCTGATGGCCACACATCATCCCCCTAGACTTCAGGGTAGATCTGTGGACCCACACCCTCCATCTTAGTGAGAAATGAAACACAGAGAAAAGTGCAAGGTGACAAAATGTTAGGAGAGAAATAATTTAAATAAATAGTGCCTGTTCAAGTGCACTGGCTAAGCCCGTAGATCTGGTAACAAGAATGTCCCAGGACTTAGCCGAAAGGCCTAACCCAAAGAAGCGCAGCGCAGAAAAAGCTTTAGTGCCAAGGTCATGTGCTCATTCTCACAGTGGGGTTCCCACACCCAAGTGATACTAAGAGCACACCTGGGGCAACCAACTCCCAGGGGGCACAGCTCCACAGACTCTCTGCCCATGGCCAGACAAGGTAGATCCATTCAATCAGGGGAAACTGTGCCCCTCCAGTCTTCACAGGGGAATTACTTTCATGTCCCACATTTCGTGGGTTCCCCCAATGTCTGTTTCAGCTGGTACTAGCCTTCAGAGCCCCATCATACCAGCAGGGACACTATACAGCCAGTCATTCCTACCGAAAGGCCAGAAAGACTGCGCAGCACCCCTACTGGACACTGATAAGAACAGATACTACATTTGTTCTTAACCAAAAGGCATAGCTGGCAAGTGTCCCTTTTACTGGAGAACAGTTTACCAATTTTGTCAATTGTCCTCCATGTGCTGAGGAATTTGCCATCAGGTCAAGGGCAGTAAATTGCTACAAGCAGCGCACAAAGCTCACCTCTATTTTTTCTTTTTGTATAAAAGTATCCTCTCAATTATTCTTGGAATATTGGCAACTGTAGGTTTTTACTGCTATTTGTGTCTCTCTTGGAGGGAGTTTCTGCTCACTTCCATAACTTCCTGAAATAAGCTCTAATAAGCGTCATTGATTTTTATACCAGTAACACCCGGAGTTTTACTGTGTGATATGGTGTCATTAGGTCAAGTGAATGGAAATTTCCCCCGGAGAACATAGCTATAAAAACCTCAATGATGTTCTGTATCTTCTCCCACTCTTTTCAAAACTTGAAAGACAAAAAGTAAGTTGGGTTTTAACCATTTAAGGTTTAGTAGAGGGCTTTTTGGTTTTTCTTGTTTCCATATTTGTGACTTGATGAGTTAACCTGCCTCGTTGCCACTCAAATCCTACTCCACAGCAGTCACAGTTTCTATATCTAGAAAGGAAAATGACCAAAAATTCTATAGCTGCTGTAAGTTATAATAAAATGGCCCTATAAGGTTCGGCTGCATCTATACCACCAAATGGATCTGTATTCTGTGTTGTCCACTCAGACTCTTCAATAGCAGCCATTAATTTGTTTTAAATTTAAATCAATGGGTGGCTCTGCTGTCATTAAAAGTGATATAGACAGTCCACTCTTCCTCGCTCATCCATTGGTGGAACCTGTGTGTGGGCGGGGCCACTCGCTCTACACACGAGGTTACTTTTCGCTGTGCGCGTGCTCACCAATACCCAGCAACAGGTGGGGGCTACAGTGTGAAAGGCAGTTCCCCGTCTTAGAGATGAGCCGTATACTGTGTTCAGTAGTTCAAGTTCAATTTCACCCACAAGGTGAAGTTCCTCTTGCTTGCATCCTCTCCACCTCTACTGCCACATTTGGCACTTTTTTGGGGGGGCGGATACCTGCTTTGACAGGAAACCGTTCCCACTTCCGGTCAGATTGACGCGACGATCTGTGCGGAAGTTCCGCCCCCTCCTCCCCCCCTGCAGCCTTCCGTGACACATCACCAGAAGGCTTCACTGCCGTGAGTTCCGCACCTTCCTCCCCCCTGCAGCCTACCGTGACACATCACCAGAAGGCTTCGCTGCCGGTTTCCCTTAGCTAAGATGTCGGCACCTGCACCCGAAGCAGATCATAGAATTGGCTCTGGTGAGGACGTTGCTGGACCCCTGGACAGGTAAGTATCCTTATATTTAAAGTCACCAGCTATAATATATGTAGCTGTTGACTTTTTATTTTTGGGGGGGGGACTGGAGCTCCTCTTTAATTATACAGAGTCCCTCTGTAAAACGTACTGTGCTGTGTTACAACACACCTTCCCCGATGTACAGTATGTTGCATATAGGAAGGACACCACTGAGCCCGTGCCCTATCCACCAGTCCAGCATACCTCTGTCATCTCACTCCCAGTGACAGAATGGGGTCCCGCCGTGCACATAGCACAGACCACATGCGTGTACTTGTCAACTCCCTTCTTTCTGTACCCTGTGACCGGGTCATGGGTTCGGTTATGGTTGCTACTAGAAACTGACCACTGGGGAGGGAGCCAGAACATCGAACCCTTTGCTACCGGAGCAACCATTATCTATACCAGGTACCACGTTTTGCGACCGGCTGCAATGTACCCTGTACTAGTCCTTGGTTACTCACAGCAACTGCATCTATCCTCCTTGTCTTGCCGGGTTAACCTCTGAAGTAGAGTTGCTTCATACTCCACATGTGCTTTACTGGCCCAGGTTCTTCTGAAACGCCATGTCTACCATACACCCCTTAAATGACTTCAGGCCAGGCTTAGAATATTTTAACGCTTTACTGTAAGCTTCTTAAGGCAAGGTCCACAACCGTACAACATGTGCAGTGCAATACATCTCATCCCTGTGTAGCGCACCCCCTTAGAAGCTGCAGATGAACTGGGATCCCCAGTTTCACCCGGACAGTCCAGGTTTTATATCGTGTCCGGGTTTCAGACCATCTGAAAACCAGACACAATATTCAGAATGGACTGTGGCTCCCCAAGTAACCAAGAACCACAACCACCAATTGCATAGGTGTGCACACGGGCCCTACCCCCATACACAGACAGGAGAGAGGGCTTGATCTGCTCCTCCTTCTCATGCGCCTTCCCCTCTGTCTGCCCACCCACACACCAATCCCATTCTGTGCCTCAGGAAGGGGATGTGTGGGCTGGAAGTTTGAAGCTCAGCAACCGGCAGATACATTGTGGATGAAAAGTGTCTATGCCTGAGCCTCCACTCTCCCTCCCGTCTCTCTCCTGCCTCCAAGTGAGTGAGTACACTAAGGTAAAGGGGACTCAGATGTAGGGGTGCCCTGTGGACTCTGATGTAAGAGGGGCTTTGGAAACCCCAATTTAAGGAGGAATGCTTGGAACTCTGATGTAAGTAGAAGGTTTGGTGAGCAGAAACCCCCTTAAATCACAGTTCCCCTTTGCACTAACAGTGTTCCTCCTTTAAAAAAAATTTGCAGTGCGCCGCTAAAGTGTTCGGGTTTGGCTTGAAGAAAAGGTGGCAACCCTAGGCACGCTGCTGTCTTCAGGGAGAACTGACTACATGTGACAGTCTCCCCCCTTGTAAATCTCCATTTTCCACCCGACTGCCCCTGCTGGCATGGCTCATTCCTATTTATCAGGTAAGTCTTGCCCCCTGCCAGCCCTTTACTGGGGATTGGCTGAGGCCCTCATAAATATTCCAGGCAGCTCCTTCTAACCTCCACCCACTAGCTCTAGAAGTTTCTACAACCTTCCAGACCAGGGAGAGGCACCAGAGGAGCTGTCAGAATGAGTCATCCAGCCCTGACTCACTGAACCCTGATCCAGATTCACAACTCAGGCTTAGCCCTGAGCTAAACTAAATTTTCCTGCACTAGCAAAACCTACACTACAAAACCTATCCTACGCACTAGAGGGTGCTGCACCTGTCTGTCTAAGCTAATGCTGCCCAGGCATACCTCAGAAAAGGGGAAAGTCCATTATTGGCATCTTCCATAGCTTGGCAGTCTCCGAACTTCCGGTGCCTTCTGGAGGGGTTACTTGGTGCAGCAGTCCAACTTTAGTGTACCATGTTGTAGGTGGCAAGTGTGGGAGCAGGCTCAGTGAACCCAGCCATCCCCCTCTTTATATATGACAATATGGACACTGGACAGGCACGGCCCAAAAGACCCGGGAAAGGAGCCCAGAGCCTGTTGAACCCTTTCCCCACCTGGGTAGACTAACACACTAACTATATGAAGACCTACACCCGTAGGCAACCTGACTACATGTGTCCTAATATCTTGCAACTCTTACGATCAGTCTTTGAACTCACAATGGTGGGAGAGGAGATGAATCAAAGTCTCAAGTTTGCAATTCTATGTAAAGAAGGAATCCAACCAGATGATTAGGTTTTGCCAGCAACTGTGTGAGCTCAGTATGAAGACACCTGCCTACGATGGCATGCCCCTCTACCCCCCACAATGCAAAGTTGGCACATTTCAGTGGTGCCCACAGTGCTTTAAAGCGGTAATAAAACGCCACAGAAAAAAAAATGCCCCCCCCGAAGGTTTAAGTTATAATCTGCTAATATGCACCACATACTAGCACATTATGTCAGACTTACCTGCACACGAAGCCCTCCAATGCAATGCTGTCACGGCTCCCTGGCACTTTCATCTCCATTCAGTTTTCCTTCCGGGTTCGTAGGCTCCAGCTGTATGAATGGTCGGGCCGCGATGATGTCACTTCAAGACCCAGCACCGAGCTCTGAAGATACAGATTGGGTATTCACTGTACCTACAGGTAAGCCTTGTCATAGGCTTACCTGTAGGTACAAGTTATTAAGTGGACTTTACATCCACTTTAAGATGCAGGGGGATGGGGGGGGGGGACTTTTGGGAATTGTACCCACACCATATTGTCCCTGATGTTGCCCAGAATTATGTGCAGCACACTGTGCCAATAGATCGCTATACACAGGGCCGTCTTTAAGGCAGGGCAAAAGGGGCAGCTGCCCTGGGCCCCATCATTGTTTAGGTTGCCTAAAGAAGCTGTCTCATACTTGCCAACTATCCCAGTTTAAATTCCCTTGTCCTTTCTTAGTTCTGTGCTGTGTCTTGATATCTCAGTGTGAAGTTTTGTTACTAATGCCATGTACAGATGGCTCACCTGCAGACCCTGTGTTTACACGTAAATAACCTGCATTGAAATGTAAATAGAGACGGCATTAATATGTAAATAGACGCGGATCGGCTGCATTGATATGTAAATAGAGGCGGCATTCATATGTATATCATGCCCCTCTGAGGTCATACCCACCATCGTCTATACTGAATGCTGCCCACTAGGGAGGTAAAGGGGCATGCCTGAAAGTCCCGCCTGCAACTGTGGTCATTAAGCCTAACATCAGCCTGTTCTGCAAAGGTAAGCAAATTGGAGGTGTAACCCTTTTTAAAAATAACATGGTGCCACAGCACCCTGAATTTTGGTGCATGTGAATATGCACATCTCAGCAGATGTGTAAGGGTGTCATTAACAATTAATGCCACTGCTATGTATCTGCTAAAGGACAGCACATTTCTGTGGTGTCCGGAAAGTGACTCTGCATGCGTTCCCGACACACACAAATGTGAGGCTAAATGTCTCAGTTACATTGGTGGTCAGTGTAAATCATCTCATTACATTGGGGCTTGGTGTACAATCCTTTCATTCACAGTAGTGGCCAGTGTGAAGGTCCCTCTTACATTGGTGGTCAGTGTAAATCCCTCCTTTCAATGGTGGTCAATGTAAATCGACTCATTACATTGGGGCTTGGTAAACAATCCTTTTATACACACTAGTGGCCAGTGTGAAGGTCCCCCTTACATTGGTGGTCAGTGTAAATCCCCCCTAACATTGGTGGTTGGTGTAAATCCCCCCTAACATTGGTGGTCGGTGTAGAAGTGTCACCTTACATTGGTGGTCCATACAAATCTCCTCGACAATGGTTGTCAGTGTAAATTCCCTCTTACACAAAGGTCATTGTATATTCCCCCTTACACCGGTGGTTGGTGTAAATGTTCCTATTACATTGGTGTCAGTGTAGAAATCCCTCTTTATATTGGTGGGTGGCGTAAAATCCCCCGTTACATGGTGGTCAGTGCAAGCACCCCCTCACATTGCTGGTCAGTGTAGAATCCCCCAATATAAACTTGCCAAAGATTTATAGCTTTCTCTACACAATTCAGAGTTTGCCACAGTGAACCGCCTCCTAACTTTTCCCATCCCTCTGCCACTGATCCCATCAACCCCCCAGCATTGCCACTGATCCCAGGATCCCTAGGAGTTTTCTGTCTATTGATAGGTCCCTTCACCTCCCCAGTCCATGATGTGCAAGCAGTGAGGAGATGATGTGCTGTAACCTTTAGCAACAAATCAGTGAGCAGTAATGCTGTGCACTAACCTCTTGCAACCAATCATTAAGCGGTAAGGATATGCAGAAACCTCTAACAACCAATCAGTGAGCAGTAATAATGTGCAGTAACTTCTAGCAACCAATTAATGAGTGGTAAGGATGTCCAGTAACCTCTAGCAACCAATCAGTGAGCAGTATTGATATACAGTAATCTCTAGCAACCATTTAGCAAGCAGAAGTCATGTGCTGTAACCTCTAGCAAATATTAAGTGAGCCATAATGTGTGCTGTAACTTCTAGCAGCCAGTCAGTGAGCGGTAACCCTGTAACACTGTAACCTCTGGCAACCAATCACATTAGCTGCCTGATCTGATTCAGTAAACTGATTTTGAGTCTAGCTGCTATTTATTGTATGTATCAGAGCAGGTGGAAAGCAATATTACATGGAAGGGAGGCCCCAAGAAAATGTTTGCCCAGGGTCCAATCAATATTAAAGACGGCCCTGGCTATACATGGTTCTTTGATTTTTTTTTTTTTTAAACCTGGTCAGGGTAAAGCTAGCAGTTGTTAATCATGTTCAGCTGGACTTGTTCAGTAATGTTGTAGACGCTCTGTTGCTTCTCCAAATCACCTCTTCAGTTCTACAGTAATGAGCGTCAGAACAAGGAAAGAGGCCATCTATGTCAAACTGGAACAACTAACCGTGAACAGGATTAAAGACCTTCAACACCATCAGTATTTCACATATATTGCCACTTTAATATCTTGATGGCAATTCACAATTTCAGTCATGTGAAATAGGTGATTGACACCCAGTGGTGGAATTACCAAGGTTGCAAAAGACACACTTGCAACTGGGCCCTGGAGTTCCCCAACAGCGGGGGGCCCCAGCTTGGTTTACATTGCTGTGACCCCAAAGTCCTGCTACTTGCTTGCAACTTTCAGTCCTAAACCTTTTTGACTTGGGTCGCATTGAGTAAGACGACACGCATTGAAATGAATGTCTTTTGACTTGTCATGCGACTTTATGGGGGAGATTTATTAAAACTAGAGCACTCAGAATCTGGTGCAGCTGTGCGTGGTAGCCAATCAGCTTCTAACTTCAGCTTGTTCAATTAAGCTTTGACATTAAGGCTCCATTCACACTAGCGTGACTCCAAAGTTGCACATTTTCCAGTGCGACTTTGGAGCGCGATTGTGATGTGACTTTTAGTCCGACTTCCATCTGACTTTACACTCAATGGATCTGAAGTCACATCAAAAGTCGCACCAAAGTAGTGCAGGCACCTTTTCAAAATCAATTTTGACGTTAAATCACACCGATCTGAACAGGTGCCATTGAAAAGAATGGCTCTGATTTGTCATGTGCTAAGTTGCATGAAAAGTCACGTAAGTGTGAAGCTGAAAATGTGGAAGCTGATCAGTTACTATGCAGAGCTGCGCAAGATTTTGCATGCTTAGTAAATCGCCCCATATGTGTCACAAGTTGCATCATAAGCTGCAGCAGTGTGAACTGGGGGCTTATAAAGGGTGCCAGGATGGCAGTAAAGGGCCCCGGGATTAGTGGGAAGGGCCCAGGCCTGAAGGGGAGGGCCCTGGGCTTGGAGGGAAGGGCCTTGGGACCGATAGAAAGGGCTCCGGCGGCCAACGTTTATTGCGCTGGGGCCCTGAAGGTTCTAGTTACACTTCTGTTGACACCTATGCAGACCTTCCTGACACCAAGGTTGGAATTATGTAACTAGAAAAGGATAGCTTTTCAACTTTCACACTTCCCATCCCGTGCTTGGAAAATCAACATGCCTTGACACATGGCATGGTCATCAGATTATAGTGTCTGTGCTACCTGTGTGGATATAAATTTGGGGGTGTCTTCCAGATGCTCATTAGAACCAAAGAAGTGGTTTGGAGAAGCTACAAAACATCTTCAACATTACAGGTTACATTACCAGGTCCAGTTGAATGTAACTAACTACCAGGGCCAGGACAAGATGTGGGCAGCTACCCTGGGCCCAGACGAGCCAGGGAGAAAAGAATAGATGGGAGCGTGGTACACCCATTCTATGGCATGGAGGAAGAGGGGTGTGTAGCCGACAGTGGACTTCAGTTACCTTGTTCCGCAGACCACCCCCCGTTATTCTCCATCTATTCCAATGTCCCTCTAGTGCTGGGCTCCAGTGACTGACATCATATCTTTGAGCCAAGCAGGGAGGATTGTGGGACTAGTAGTCTCTTGAGCAGCCATTCTGATGTTGTGATATTACCCCTGGACTACAACTCCCAGAGGTCCCCCTGCAACACAAACAGACCTCTGGGAGGAACTATGAAAGGGCCAGCAGATCCGCCCTGTGCTCTCTTCTTCCTGGGGCCTGATCGAATGAGCTCCTCTCTGCTGCTAGACGAGAGGGCTGTCCTACCACACGGTGATTGAGTGACTCCAGCCTGTCCCCGGAGGGCCAAACTCTGCTTGCTATTTGTGAGACATCCCCGTGGCACAACCTTATCTGACAGATCCAACAACCGCTTGTGTTTAGCAGCTCGTGGTCACATCCTTTCGTCTCCCAGAAGGACATCTAATCCAGGACTGCTATTTAGGAGGTTCCTATTCCTCTCTGCAGATGGTGAGAGGGCAGTTGCCCATCGTCCACATCGTTATCTTGCTTGAACACTGAGTACAGACACCTTGCCCATGGAAACACTTTATTGCATTACATAAGACACTGTACATAGACATCCATATCCTGAACTACTCTAAGGAATATCACTAGCCGGTTTAAGATGCCCTGCTTACCGTCACATCACTGTGCCATATCTTGGATATAATTCAATGAGCTCCAACTGCTGGTGAAGACTACTGCAGGCCTGCACTCTGGACATTGCTGTTGCTATTGGTTAAAGGGCCCTTTTCCTATTCCTATTCTATCTGGTCTTGCGTTAGGATTTAAATGTTGAATAGGCCGGCCTGGATTTCCCTTTAGCGTGGTATGATATTGCATTAACTAGTGGATTCTTTACAACCCCTCCAGTCTATTCTTTAGTTGGTATTTCAGTGTATATGTACAAAATAACCCCTTTTTGTACACATATCCTTACTCCAGTAAACCTAATAGAATATCTATTTGACTTGTGTTGGAGTGTCATTTTAAGGGATTTGCAAGACGATGTCTGAACCCAGAGTGTCAGGTGGGTTGGAGTGTTCACAGGGTGCAGATGAACAGGTAAATCCAAGCAGCCCTCAAGGGGGCAGTGCTACAGGTGCAATTCTGGATCCTGGCCCTGGGCACTGGACAACCTAGTCCCTGTACTGCCAACTACTACTAGCTAAGGTCACTGCAAAAGCAAAATGTTCAAGTTGAATTGGAGTGCACCTTTAATAGCCATTGTGTTTTATTGTTCAGAAATTCCTTTCCGCAGAAAACTCTTAAAACAAGAGACGGGCCCAGACCCAGACGCCACCTGTGCCTGGGAGAAAATAGCCCCCCTACAATAACACACACAGAGAAAGGAAAGGATCTATGAGCAGCTGACACTTCCAACCCGGGGCTTAGCCGGGGAAATCCAATCCAGCCGCAGGTCGCGGAATGCTCCCCCAGCAGACAGGCGTTCTGTAGCTCTCCCACTGTCACCGCATTCCCCCCTCGTTTTTGGCACCTTCTTTAATCTGAACCATCAATGGCTCCCTCTGTTATCTGCTGCCACCTATCACAAAGCTGCTCATTTTCTTCCACCCAGTGCGATTTGCATTTTTAACACTGAAAGATAAATCAGAAGAAGGAAAAAAAAAAAAACAATAAGAAAACAAGGCAGCTATTTATAGAAAGCTTTGAAGCGCTGAATTCTTCTATGTTACATCTAATGGCGTCAGAGGACCAGAGGAAACAAAAGAATTGTACGACCTCTCTTTGTGGCTTGCTGATACGGCAGGAGATTAGCGGGGTCACATTTCATGGTTATTCTAATAGGCCAACCCCACCCAGGACTGTCAGCTATAGGGATAAGCACATTTTGGAGCTTTTATTTTCCTTGAAATACGGGCAAATATCTGGAGATTTCAGTGTAATTTTGGTAATATGGATTGGTAGTCAATCGGGTGGCCAAAAATAAAGAAGTTTTGGTGCTTCAAATGGCTCCTGAGGATTATGCAAACTACTATCCTAAACCAAAAAATGTTCCCTTATTAGCCACATTATATTACATTTTTTCATGGAAATGAAAAAAAAAAAAAAAAGAGAATAAAAAGGGACCTTCTCTTGATCTCTCAGTTTTTTTGCCCTCTGGGTTCTCTCTCTCTATTTCCTTTGTTGGAACGGGGTAACTTTTTCATTGTCCTATTGATATACTTTAGTAACCTTGATGGACAGATTTGGTCCAATTTATGTTTCTTTTTGGTATGTGTCTCTTGTTCTGATGCTTTTTTTCCGGTGTATTTGCTATGTATGTTCCAATGGAAACCTTTCTTTCTTAAAAAAGAAAAAAAAGCAGAATAAAACATTAAGGGCTGGTTTTTCATGTGCGATTCTTGCTTGTGCCCGTGCAGTGCAATTTTGCAGTCTATTCATTTGAATGGACTGCAACTCATACTGTGACACAGTAAAAGTAGTACATGTACTACTTTTATAAACGTGCTGCCCCAAATCGCAATGTTACTGCTGCGCCATATGATTTGGTGCGCGCAAATGCACCGTTTTTGCAATTTGCGTTTGGGGTGCTGTTAGCAATACAGTGGCGGCCGCAGCAGATTGCAAAGGCAGTGCGACTGAGCGTGGTGTGGGAAACGCGCACAGAACGCACTTTTCCCGCACCACATTCTGGTGTGAACCGGCCCTTAAAGTGGCAGTACAAAACAAATCGAAAAAACACACAAGAAAAGACAAAAAAAAACACACCAAAACAAAAAGCACTCAATTAAATACTGTACTTGGAATAGACTTCCATCCTGTTTAGTGAGTCACTAAACAGTAAGTGGATTCAAACTTACTTGAGAGAGGTCTACCTGACCGTGGTTTGGTTTCAACAGAACCCCTCGTTTTCCACTTCTGGATAAGAGCCCTTTCACACTGGGGCAGTTTGCAGGCGCTATTGCGCTAATAATAGCACCTGCAAACCGACCCGAAAGTGCCGCTGCTTGCATTCCAGTGTGAAAGCCCCGAGGGCTTGCACACTGGAGCGATGTGCTGGCAGGACAGTAAAAAAAGTCCTGCCAGCAGCATCTTTGGAGCGGTGAAGGAGCGGAGTGTATACCGCTCCTTTACCGCTCCTGCCCATTGAAATCAATGGGAGGGCGCAGCTAGACCGCCGGCAAAGCGCCTCTGCAGAGGCGCTTTGCGGTGGTATTTAACCCTTTCTCGGCCGCTAGTGGGGGGTAAAACCGCCCCGCTAGCGGCCGCATACCGACGGTAAAACGCAGCTAATAATAGTGTGAAAGGGCTCTTAGAGTTTGAATACTGCTGATTGGCATTCTCAATTCCTTGGATATCTTTTTATATCCCTTTCCTGTTTTATACAATTCAACTACATTATCCCACAGATGCTTTGACAATTCTTTTGCGTTCCCCATGACTCAGAATCCAGAAACGTCAGTGCAGCACTGGATGAAAGATGCAAGGGTCTGTCAGGAGTCCAGAAACTCATTGACCCTTTATACACACACACTAATTACAAGCCAACAGATCACAGGGGAGGGTGGTTACCTTTAAAGTGGTTGTAAACCCACTTTGAAAAAACCCCAAAAAACTACCACCTGCAAGACAAAGGCATAATGAGCTAGTATGCATAGCATGCTGGCTCATTATGTAATACTCACCTGAGATAGAAGCCCTCGCTGCGGTGCCCGTACACAGCACAGGCCGGTGACATCACTCCCGGGGGGTTACTTCTGGGTATCGCGGCTCCGGCGCTGTGATTGGCCGGAGCCACGATGACATCACTCCCACGCATGCACGTGGGAGCCATCGGTAATGGC
This sequence comes from Lithobates clamitans, assembly GCA_037952925.1. Taxonomy (NCBI): domain Eukaryota; kingdom Metazoa; phylum Chordata; class Amphibia; order Anura; family Ranidae; genus Lithobates; species Lithobates clamitans. The sequence continues at coordinate 2,509,923 of JBBGZY010000705.1, forward strand.
ACACTCACTGAAGCAAACGGCACGCCCGTGCCATTGCTTCAATTGGCTCCATGATGACGTCGGCACATGCAAATACAGGGGATATCTCCTAAACCGTGTAGGTTTAGGGGATATCCTGGGTAGCTACAGGTAAGCCTTATTATAGGCTTGCCTTACCTGTAGCAAAAAGTGGTCTGTAAGGGTTTACAACCACTTTAATCGCCATTCAAACCCCTTTGTGTCAACTTGTGTGCATGTTATCAGGCCAAAATCACCAGGGTATGTAAACTTTTGATCAGGGCCATTTGGGTAGTTTCTGTTGCGATTATGATTTAAAAAGAGTAAACACAGTTGATTGATAATAAATGGCTTCAGCAAAACACTAACCATGAGTGAAAAAAGTTTTTGTGTTATCATTCATATTCTCTGAAAAATGGCCAAGAAATCATAAATTCTGCCAGGGTGTGTAAACTTATGAGCACAACTGTAATATTTAAATTTTCTGAGACACTGAATTTGGGGATTTCACTAGCTGCAAGCCATAATTATCGAAATTAAAAGAAAGAAATGCTTTAACATATCACTCTTTGTGTAACGAGTTTCACTTTTTGAATTGAATTACTGAAATAAATGAACTTTTTGATGATATTCTAATTTTATGAGATGTACCTGTATATACATGGGGCAGACTCGATGGACCACTTGCTCTTTTTTCTACTGTGACTTTTCTAAATAACTAAAAAAAACACCCTCTGAATAAGGGGAAAAAACCCCAAAAATTTGACTAAGCAGCTCAAGAAATAAAATTAATAGTTTCCACTTCGGCAAAATTTTGACAACCCCGATGTCTGTCAATTTGCGCCGAATTTTACTGAAATCGGTCTGGTCATCCCTGGCCAGCTACTGCTATGTTGTGTCATACATCAATTACTTTTGTCTCTTGGGTATGCCAGATGAGTAAAATTCCTGCCACAACTGCCAGGAACCAATGCAAAGCCAAAGGAAGGTGTCACTCCACAAAAAGGATTCTCTGTGATGTGGAGGAAACTATAATTAGCAATAGGCTCATCAGAGCACTGACTGTTCAGATTTGCTTCACTGGGCAAACTTGTACAATGGTACAGTTGTTACCACTGTGGAGTTCTCCAGTGGTTCCCAAGAAAGAAGCAGAGGTCTCCTGCCTCCAGCTGACAGTCGGAGAGTAAATGGGTCGATGTTTGATTGTGTTATTCTATGCGACTGCGTGCAAAGCATCATTGTGACCAAGATTTCCGTATTTGGGTTTTAGCCCTAATAATAAGGTGCGGTATAGATATAATAATATATAAAATAGATAATGATATGGTATGCTATAGATATGAATCTTTAAGGATTTCCAAGAGACCTGTGCTTGACCATAGAGAGGGTGGTTGAGGCTACCAAAGGACCTGGAATAAATGGCTAAGAGGTCCAAAAGAACCCTTTACCAAATCAGAAATGAATGTAAAGAGTCGGCATCTTTTATTTGTTATATTGCTGATCTCATATGCACCCTTCAAGTAAAATTCCATCTGTATTCCTATTTTTCTTCATTTCCTCTATTCCCAACCATTTCCAAATCGATTTTGGTGGTCAGCACCATGCTGTCTCTACTAAGGTTTAAAGAGTAATGGGGCGTACACACGGTCGGACTTTTCGGCTACAAAAGTCCGACAGCCCGTCCGACAAACTTTCGACGGACTTTTGGCGGACTTTCTAACGAACGGACTTGCCTACATATGATCACACAAAAGTCCAAAGGATTCGTACGGGATGACGTACACCGGACTAAAATAAGGAAGTTGATAGCCAGTAGCCAATAGCTGCCCTAGCGTAGGTTTTTGTCCGTCGGACTAGCATACAGACAAACATATTTCTGTGTCCGGCGGAGTTACGACGTAAAGATTTGAAGCATGTTCCAAATCTAAAGTCCATCAGATTTGCGACTGGAAAAGTCCGCTGAAAGTCCGGGGAAGCCCACACACGATCGGATTGTCCGCCGGATTTGGTCCGTCGGCGCCCGTCGGACTTTTGTAGCCGAAAAGTCAGACCGTGTGTACGCCCTATTATTCAATAGACAGTCCTCTCCCCTCTGGGTGATCTATGTACATTTCAATCAAGAAAAAAGGAGATTAAGGTCTGGTGTGACCCCTCTTACACCTCCATCCCTAATAATGCACAAAAAAACAAGAGAAGTAGCCTTGGGACTTTAGATGAGGTGAGAGAGGTTTAGCCAATGTTCACAGCGAACAATGAGACAAAATCAATCTATTCATTTCAAAATGTTATGTAACGGAGCGGCAACAACAATGATTGTGAGTTACCCGGCATAATAGCCAATGTACACGACAAAGATGAAAATAAATATATAAAGATTTATTACAAATGTTATACATCAATGAGCAACAATAAAACTTAAGTTGCTCATTGTTGCTGGGTCAGTAAATACACAATAAGAAAAAATAAAAATGTACATACATATGAACAGAAAAGTATGTAAACATAATGCACACATCAATAATACCCAGTATTGGAGTCTATATACAGTATCTCACAAAAGTGAGTACACCCCTCAACTTTTTGTAAATATTTTATTATATCTTTTCATGTGACAACACTGAAGAAATGACACTTTGCTACAATGTAAAGTAGTGAGTGTACAGCTTGTATAACAGTAAATTTGCTGTTCCCACAAAAAAACAACACACAGCCATTAATGTCCAAACCGCTGGCAACAAAAGTGAGTACACCCCTAAGTGAAAATGTCCAAATTGGGCCCAATTAGCCATCTTCCCTCCCCGGTGTCATGTGACTCGTTAGTGTTACAAGGTCTCAGGTGTGAATGAGGAGCAGGTGTGTTAAATTTGGTGTTATCGCTCTCACTCTCTCATGCTGGTCACTGAAAGTTCAATATGACACCTCATGGCAAAGAACTCTCTGAGGATCTGAAAAAAAGAATTGTTGCTCTACATAAAGATGGCCTAGGCTATAAGAAGATTGCCAAGACCCTGAAACTGAGCTGTAGCACGGTGGTTAAGACTATACAGCGGTATAACAGGACAGGTTCCACTCAGACCAGGCCTCACCATGGTCAACCAAAGAAGTTGAGTGCACGTGCTCAGCGTCATATCCAGAGGTTGTCTTTGGAAAATAGATGTATTAGTGCTGCCAGCATTGCTGCAGAGGTTGAAGGGGTGGGGGGTCAGCCTGTCAGTACTCAAACCATACGCCGCACACTGCATCAAATTGGTCTGCATGGCTGTCATCCCAGAAGGAAGCCTCTTCTAAAGAAAGCCCACAAACAGTTTGATGAAGACAAGCAGACTAAGGACATGAATAACTGGAACCATGTCTTGTGGTCTGATGAGACCAAGATAAACATATTTGGTTCAGATGGTGTCAAGCGTGTGTGGTGGCAACCAGGTGAGGAGTACAAAGACAAGTGTGTGTTGCCTACAGTCAAGCATGGTGGTGGGAGTGTCATGGTCTGGGGCTGCATGAGTGATGCCGGTGTTCTGCCATATAGTGTCCTCCTATCGGATAGTGTCCGCTCCGTACTGCACAGGCGCAGCGCTTGCGCAGTACGGAGGAGCAGGAGATGCCGAAAATGTCCGAAGTTGATCAGCTGACCATCAGCTGTACACGGCGCTTCTGCACTTCTTAGCGATGGCAGTGTAAGAGGGCCCCTCGCGGGCTCGCTTCGCTCGCCACGCTTCGGGCACGGCCTCGCTGCGCTCGGCAACTATATATTCTCACTCTATGTCCACTTGGATAGTAGGGAATGATCCTGGACATAGGGTGAGAATAAAAGCGCAGGCGCCGTGTACAGCTGATGATCAGCTGTTAAACTTCGGAGACTTTCGGCGTCTCGTTTGTCCTCCGTACTGCGCCTGCGCAGTACAGGGAGGACACTATATGATAGGGGACTGTATTTGACAAGACACCGGCACTGGGAAACTACAGATCATTGAGGGAACCATGAATACCAACATGTACTGTGATATGCTGAAGCAGAGCATGATCCCCTCCCTTCGGAGACTGGGCCGCAGGGCAGTATTCCAACATAACGACCCCAACATGGGTGATTGTGCTGAATAGCCATCGTTGGAGGTTATGTCCTGGTATCATAGTACTTTCAATGTTATGCCATAGTGAAGTTGTGTGTGTAGTTACCCATTCTTTTAATTGGGATAGTATGGTGGCCAGGTAATAGTCTTTTAAGTCAGTGTAGCCCATCCCACCTGCTAATCTGTGTTTTATAAGTTTTGCGTGACTACTTCTTGGGTTTTTGTCCTGCCATACGTATTTACGTACTATTGATTGGAGCGAGGCAATGTATGAGTTTGTGAATGGTATAGACAATGTATGAGTTTGTGAATGGTTTAGGCAATGTGCGGAAGATATATAATAATCGAGGGAGTATGAGCATTTTAAAGGCTGCTAATCGGCCGGACCATGAAAGTTCGAATTTGGAGAGCTTAGCTGTTTCTTTAAGAAGCATTTGTTTGGTTTCTGTGTAGTCTTTATGAAATAAAACTTTTGTGGATTTTGTGAGCGTAATTCCTAGGTAGGATATGCCTGTGTCAGCCCACTGGTATATGTATAGATTGCGTAGTAAGTTGCTGGAAGTGGCATCTAAACCCAGGTCAAGAATGTAGGACTTGTTTTCATTTACCTTATAATAGGAGATTTTACTAAACCTCTGCAGAGTTGACTGGATCGGAGCCAGGGAGGATTTTGGATTGGTTATTATCATTATCACATCTTCAGCAAACAAATTGATTTTGTGGTCTATTTGTGTGTTTGATACCTGTGATGTTCACGTTTGTTCTGATGTGTTCTGCTAATGCATTTCAAGGATTTTAACAAACTGTTGCAGATTCCTACCTTTTTTCTGCTCTAAAGAAAAATCTGTTTGTATCTAAATGGGAGTGATTTTTCAATATTAATCAGCTGATGCACTTGCAGTGAGCTAATGAGGAAAGTTGTAGGGTCTGCATCCCTTTAGATGTGATTTCACTTTGAGAGTATCTCACCCCAAAAATGTTTTTTTGCTGCAGAGGATGCCTAAAATCTTACTTGTATCTTAGTGGAGACTTTTGGGAAAATCATTGAGCCAATCACACAAGCAGGCAATGACATCTCTGGGGGTGTTCTGTACACCAAAGGTGTTGCCATATTGCCTCCGGGTTACCATATTGCATTGAATTTTACATAAAATTACAGCACTGCACATTGAAAAGGAAAGGTAATTTTTATTAACATTCAATTACAATATGACATGTGTAGCAATTGTATATGCTTTCCCCCCCCCCACGAAAGTGGAGTTTCCCTTTAACCTCTTCCCGTCCGCGCTATAGCCGAATTGTGGCTACAGCGCGGACCTACATTGCCGGGATGTCCTCCCCTTTGCACGCTCCCTGCACGCCCCCCTGTGATCACTGAGTCTATGAGACTCGGCTGATCACAGATCGAAGTAAGGGGCTGATCCCGGCCCCTTACCATGTGATCAGCTGTCAGCCAATGACAGCTGATCTTGTGATGTAAGTAAACAGAAGATCGGTAATCCAGCTTCTGTGTAAGGCACAGGTGTCAAACACAAGGCCCGCGGGCCAAATCCGGCCCTCCAGGCAATTTCATGTGGCCCTCGTACCCCTCCTGTAACTGCAGGAGAGCTCTGGTCCTCCTCCAGACCCCTACTTTCAAGTAATGCATCCAGCTTCTTTCCAGCAGCAGCATAAGGAAATGGGGGTGCACTGTGATGTAAGGGAGAGTAGGGGACTCAACTTCTGATGGTGGGGTGGCTCTTGACATCTAATGTAAGGGGAGGGGATGCGCTGAACATCTAATCTTACAGATACAACCAGTCCTTTTGAGGGCAGTCATAATGCTGTTGCGGCCCACAATGAAATTGAGTTTGACAGCCCTGGTGTAAGGGACATCTGTCCCGAAGAGGAAGAGGCACAGCCACCTCATCTGTGCCCACAAGTGCCGCCTGCCAGTGCCCACAGTGCATATCAATGCGCACCAATCAGTGCCCACCAGTGTATATCAGTGCCACCTATCAATGCTCATGAGTACCACCTATCAATGCCCACCTATGGTGCCAATCAATGCCTCATCAGTGCCACCTAGCAGTGCTGCTTATCAGTGTCACCTACCAGTACCCATCACTGCCACCTATCAGTGCCCATCAGTGCCACCTCATCAGTGCTGCCTATCAGTGCCCACCAGTGTCGCCTATCAGTGCCGCCTTATCAGTGCCCACCAGTGTCGCCTATCAGTGCCCATCAATGCAGGCTATCGGAGCCCATCAGTGCCCATCAGTGCAGCCTTATCAGCGTACATCAGTGAAGGAGAAAAATGACCTGCTTGCAAAATGTTATACCAAAATGTAAAACTGTTTTGTATTTTGTTTCAAAACTTCCGCTCTTTTTTAATTTTTTTAACAAAAAATAAAAAACACAGAGGTGATCAAATACCACCCTGTTCTGTCTGGCTCCTGCCCTGTGTTCTTCTCCCTGAGGCTTCAGTGTGTGAGTGGTTCCTCTGTATCATCATGGACAATGCAGTGCTAATAACCCTGCATTGTACTTGGAGGAAGCAGGAGTGTAACCCACAGCCAGGACTGAAGAGAGAAAGCTTTATGGGTTCACTGAAGGGATCCTGCTGGAGTGAGGAATGATATAAGTTATGCACAAGTAAACTGTTGAAACCTGTGTGTGTGTGTCAGAGTTAGGCTTTAACCACTTGTTTACTGTGCATTTAAACCCCCTTTCTGCCCCAGGCCAATTTTCAGCATTTTCATACAGCACTGTACCCAAATGAAATTTTTATTATTTTTTGAGACAGATAGAGCTTTTATTTGGTGTTATTTAATCACCACTAGGTTCTTTATTTTTTGCTAACCAAATGAAAAAACAGAGCATTTTTAAAAAATAAAAAACGTTTTCTTTTTATTTATTATACAATCTCGCAAATAAGTAATGTTTCTTCTTCACTGATGTGCGCTGACGAGGCTGCACTGATGGGCACTGACGAGGCTGCACTGATGGGCACTGACGAGGCTGCACTGATGGGCACTGATGTGCGCTGATGGGGCTTCACTAGGGGGCACTGAAAAACTGCACTGATGAGGCTGCACTGATAAGGCAGCACCCAGGAGTGCGCACGAGCGACTCGATGTGAAGGACGTCATATGACGTCCAGTCAGAATGGTAAAGTAACCGCCCAGCCATCATTCTGCTATAGGCCAGCAGGACGGTGTTAAAATGAACAAACATGTCATACTTACTTTGTGCAAAGTTTTTGCAGCTCCTCCATCCCCCCTCACTGAGTGCCCCCATAGCAAGCAGCTAGTTAATGGGGAACACCTGGAGCAGGGGTCTTCAAACTACGGCCCTCCAGTTGTTCAGGAACTACAATTCCCATCATGCCTAGTCATGTCTGTGTGTCAGAGTTTTACAATGCCTTATGGGATGTGTAGTTCCGTAACAGCTGGAGGGCTGTAGTTTGAGGATCCCTGACCTGGAGGCTCACTCACCAGCTGGCCCTGACCCCCACTCCCTCCTTACTGATTGTGATTGACAGCAGCGGGAACCAATGGCTCCTGCTCCTGTCTCTGAGCCAATGAGGAGGGAGAGAGCTGCTCTTGGGCACTGCACTGGATTGAGATCAGGCTTAGGTAAGTAGTGGGGGCTGGCTGCACTCAGAAGGTTTTTTACCTTAATGCAGAGATTGCATTAGGATAAAACAAATGTCGTCCTATAAAACCACTTTAAATCTACCAAGAATTCCACAATGAATTTCTTCAGTAACTCATATTTCCTAACTGTCCCTGATTTTGAGGGACTGTCCCTGATTTGGAGCAATGTCCCTCTGTCCCTCATTTTGGTTTGATCTATATAAAATTCACTTTTTATCTATCAAAAAGGGTTTTCCAGCACTAAACCTTTCATCTAATTTCTAAATTGCTGCATTTGTAAATTCCAAAAGCCAATATAAAGGAATAGTAGTGGTAAAAAAAACACTTGTGGGTTTAACCAATCTTGTTTTTTTGTACAATTCCCCTTTAAGGGGGCGTGGCAAGGGGTGTGTCCTATGCCTGCATACTTTTGCCGATAGGTGTCCCTCATTCCCATCTCAAAAAGTTGGGAGGTATGGTAACTGTCAGGTTTACACACAGTGACAGTTAGACCCCTTTCACACTGAGGCGCTTTGCAGGCACTATAGCGTTAAAAATAGCGCCTGCAAAGCGCCCTGAAACAGCGGCTCCATTCACTCCAGTGTGAAAGCCCCAGGCGGTGCGCTGGCAGGACGTCAGAAAAAGTCCTGCAAGCAGCTTCTTTGGAGCGGTGAACTGTAGCAGCACTTTTCCGGCGGTTTTAACCCTTTTCCGGCCGCTAGCGGGGGGTTAAAAGCGCCCCCCGCTAGCGGCCGAATAGCGCGGAAAAAAAAACCGAAAGGGCTCTTAAGAGACAAGCTATGTTATAAAAGAGAAGGGAATTGTGGTTACATGGATTATAGACTGTGGAACAAAAGAAGACCTATACGGTCAAAAAAAATAAAAAAAAATATGAGTTTAAATGATTTTATTCAATACGAGGATTTTGCAGATAAAATGTGATAAGTGGTGGAAAATGGAAACCATAGTCCTTGGTAAATATACAGTAGACAATGGGGGTTATTTACGAAAGGAAAATCCACTTTGCACTACAAGTGCAAACTACAATTGCAAAGTGCACTTGAAATTGCACTGAAAGTGCACTTGGAAGTGCAGTCGCTCTAAATCTAAGGGGTAGATCTGAAATGAGTGGAAGCTCTGCTGATTTTTACCATCTAATTATGTGCAAGCTAAAATACTGTTTTTTATTTTCCTTGCATGTCCCCCTCGGATCTACAGCCACTGCACTTCCAAGTGCACTTTTAAGTGCACTTTGCACTTGTAGTTTGCACTTGTAGTGCAAAGTGGATTTTCCTTTTGTAAATAACCCCCACTGTATTTAAATTCATTTTTACCATTGAAAGCGTGGAGTTGCCTTCTAAGGGAATTGGGTTAATGGCGTCTTCTAAAAAGTTCCTAAACCTCTTCTGCTCCACCCTGCCTTACCCCCCTGCAAGGATGGTGAGGGGGCTTTTCATCTATATGCTGATACAGGGGTGAAAGGAATTGGTTATTGAAAGCTACCAAACTCAGACGTGAACTATGCTAAAGGAGACTTTACAGCCGGATGGAATTTTTCGGCAGTACACTGACCCCCTCTGCCTCCAACACCAAACCTTACCTCTGCTACAAAGACGCCAGACTTTCAAAATTTCCCAACCTGGCCAAAATAGGGAAACACTGCCACCTGCTGTGGAAATATAAAAATACAACTCACATTCTGCATAGTCCTAAAAATGTAACAAAATAGTCAATGATTTATTTAGTGTATAAACGTTTTTACAAATATTATTATTATTATTATACAGAATTGATATAGTGCCAGCATTTTGCAAATAAAACAAATGCATACACTGCCAAGGAAAGGGAATGATCGGATAGGAGACAGAACTGGATCGTGTTTTTAGAGTTTAAAGCAACACACACACACACACACACACACACACTCTAGCCTGCCCCTATACTGCCCTAGCCTGTCCATTTACCAGGGCTCAAAATTTTAAAGAGGAAGTAAACCATCTCTAAAAAAAACAAAAAAAAACAAACACCCTGCAGGACAAAGGCATAATGAGCTAGTATGCATAGCATACTAGCTCATTATGAATTACTTACCTGAGATCGAAGCCCCCGAAGCGACCCTCGTTCACCTCCTCTGCCGCCGCCATGGTACCCGGAGTGATTTCCAGGTATTGCTGCTCCGGTGCTGTGACTGGCCGGAGCAGCGATGACGTCACTCCGGCGCATGCATGCGGGAGCCGTCAGTGACAGCATGATCGCCTTCACTTACAGCACGCTCAGTGCGCCTGCACCGCTGTCTACGGCGCGCATGCGCCGTAGACATCGGTGCCCATTTTTAGGAAAATATCTCCTTAACCATGTAGGTTAAGGAGATATTTCTTGCACCTACAGGTAAGCCTTAATCTAGGCTTACCTGTAGGTTAAAGAGGTCTGTAAGGGTTTACAACCACTTTAAGTCCTGAGCTACCAGCCAAGCCTTAAGGGTTACTCGTCACCAATTGCCTCACCAAACCCCTACCCTGCCCCTAAACACACCCTCATAAATTATCTCATAAAATGACACTTGAATGTTTTATGCAGAATTAGGTTACAAAAATAAATATTAACAACAACTTTATCAGTGCCCATTAATGCAGCCTCACCTGTTCCAACAATGCAGCCTCACTGCTCATAAATGCAGCTTCACCTGTTTCCATCAATGCAGGCTCACCTGCGTCCAACACTGCAGCCCCACCTGTGTCCAACAATGCAGCCTCACTGCTCATCAATGCAGCCTCACCTGTGTCCATCAATGCAGTCTCACCTGTGTACAACAATGCAGCCTCACTGCTCATCAATGCAGCCTCACCTGTGTCCAACAATGCAGCCTCACTGCTAATCAATGCAGCTTCACCTGTGTCCATCATAGTAGCCTTACCTGTGTCCAACAATGCAGCCTCGCTGCTCATCAGTGCAGCCTCACCTGTGTCCAACAGTGCTGCATCACCTGTGCAGGGGAAGAGAGAGGAGAGGAAGAGGATTCTCAGATCATCGCAGAGTGGGGAACATTGCTGTAACAGCCTTCATTTGAATTGCAGAGTGTTCCCCGCACTCACTGTCACATACAGCCCTGCCTCCGGGCCCGGGTACTTTGATATACATCACACTCCCTGGCATTGGAACGGTGTTCTGTCCACCGGCAACTCTCTGTGCTCTCCCGTGTGATCGTGGAGCCCAGTATCCAATCCGGCGGGGCCGCTGGGTTACCATAGAGCTGGCCGTGGACCAGATGGTTCATGGCCAGCTCTATGGTCCTGGGAGGGCAGAAGCAATGGCATGACGTCACTTCCGGTTCTGGCAGATGTAAACACTGCCATTTTTGTTCCTGGAAAGCAGAGAGCTGTGTTTTTTTTTATTGATCTCATGCTTTCCAGGGTATAGGAGAGATCTGGGGTCTTATAGACCCCAGATGTCCCCATAAGAAGGACCTGTTATTACTTATTTCTATCACAAGGGATGTTTACATTTTTTGGGATAGAAATAAAAGTGATAAAAAAAAATTAAAGGGACAATGTAAGCAAAAAAAAAAAAAGTTTTTAAAAGCGCCCCTCTTCCCCCGTGCTCACACGCAGTGGTGAACCCATATGTAGGTTACGCCCATATATGTAAACAGTGTTCGCACCACACATGTGAGGTATCGCCAGGAACATTATAGTGAGAGCAATAATTCTAGTGCTAGACCTCCTCTGTAACTCTAAACAGGTAACCTACAGACATTATAGAAGCGTCACCTATGGTAATTTTTTAAGTACCTTAGTTTAGTGTCATTCCACAAGCGTGCGCAATTTTAAAGCGTGACATGTTAGGTATCTATTTACTTGGCGTAACATCATCTTTTATATTCTACCAACAAATTGGGTTATATATTGTGTTTTTTTTGCATTAAAATTCTTCCCAAAAAATTGTGTTTAAAATGTTATTACATCGAAACACGGGCAAACACACTAATGCCCCGTACACACGGTCGGATTTTCCGACGAAAAATGTGTGATAGGATCTCGTTGTCGGAAATTCCGACCGTGTGTAGGCTCCATCACACATTTTCTATGGGATTTTCCGACACACAAAGTTTGAGAGCAGGCTATAAAATTTTCCGACAACAAAATCCATTGTTGAAAATTCTGATCGTGTGTACACAAATCCGACGCACAAAGTGCCACGCATGCTCAGAATAAATAAAGAGATGAAAGCTATTGGCCACTGCCCTGTTTATAGTCCCAACGTACGTGTTTTACGTCACCGCGTTGAGAATGATCGGATGTCCGACAACTTTGTGTGACCGTGTGTATGCAAGACAAGTTTTAGCCAACATCCGTCGGAAAAAATCCTAGGATTTTGTTGTCGGAATTTTCCGAACAAAGTCCGACCGTGTGTACGGGGCATAATTAGTGCTATGCATTTATATATGACATTTGCAATGTTACAAATCTGTTATGCCCGCATACACACGATCGGAAATTCTGCCAGCAAAACTCAGATGAGAGCTTTTCGCCGGAAAATGCGACCATGTGTATGCTCCATCAGTCTTTTTGCTGGCGGAATTCCAGCCAGCAAAAGATTGAGAGCATGTTCTCTATTTTTCGGTCGGGAAAAGTTCCTATCTGAAAATGCGATCGTCGAAAAACCATCCAAGTTTTTTCCGACGGAAAATCCGCTCGTGTGTACATTAATGTTTTATAAACGATACAAACTAATCAAGTTTATATACTATTGTGTTATTTTTAATGTGCTCCCACTTCGGAACTTCAATATGTAGTATTCATTATGTCACCTATATTGACACCAGCTGTTAATTTATGTACAACTTATACCTTATAAATAAAGCTCTTTTGAAATAAAAAATAAACAAAAATTGCTGTGCATATACCGTGTGACATTAAAAATTGCAACGGCCGCCATTTTATCCTGTAGGGCATGTGCTTAAAAAAGAAATATATATATATATACGTAAAAAAAATATGATTTTTACATGTAGGAGAGCCGTGTCAGAATTGGCCTGAGCTGGAAGTAGTTAAAGAAAGTATTGAAAATGACTTTTGAAATGACAAAAATGATAAAACTTGTATGAGATATGCCCTAGCAGTGACCGGCGTTGATCCAGCGTGGAAAAACACAGGTCATCACACTAAATATGAATGAGTCCTTAAGAAGGAGATCAATAATGGCAGCCCCCATATTCTCTTTTTTTTTCTTTTACAGTTTTACTTTTACATGAAGGGATAATTCCCAATGCTCTGCTCCTTGAATTGTAGTACCAGAGTTTTCACTTGAGTTAAAAAATATGAAAAAGAGTTTCCAACTGTGAAGACAAAAGAGAAGTGAAGAAGAAAGGAAAAGAAGTGAAAGTTAAAGAGAAGGAAGCTGTAAGGGGTAAGATGTTTTCTTCTCATGCCCCCCCCCCCCTCCCCTCCCCCCGCTGCCACCTCATACACCCCTGTTGGAAGAATTTTTGATTAAGCTCACCCAAGGAGACCATATTCCTTCAAACAAGTATTGTTTGCCAGTGGTGTGCTCATCAGTTTCTCATTAATCATTATCCAAGGAAAGCTAGCTTTCTATAGACTCACACATGGTAAGCTGTAAACCTTAGCTGGATCACATTTAATTTGCTAAGTCACTGTGTAAATGATTGCCATTTTTAAATAAAATACTTTTCTTTCACCTTTTTTATCCTTCGTTGCATTTCTGTGTTGCTGATCACTTGCAGCCTCTTTGCAGCCCTTTTTGGTCTACATCAGGGGTATTGAAATAAAATTCACGGAGGTCCGAGCCACATATTTTTCAGCCCTCTCTTCCTATATCACAATCCCTTACATCAGTGTCCTCAGCCCCCCCACCCCCCTCCCCCCCCCCCACACACACACATCAGAGTGCCGCATTTCACATCAGTTTCCCCTTCACAGTAGTGTTCTTAGCCCCCCCCCCCCTTAAAGTAGTGTACTAAACCCCCTTTACATCACACATCCCTTTTATTCACACCAGTCCTCAACCCCCCCCTTCAAATCATCACCCCTGCCCCAGAGAACTGTGGTCAGCCCCCTTCACATCCCTCCCCCACAGTACTGTCCTCTGTCCCCTTCACATCTCCCCCACAGTACTGTCCTCTGTCCCTCTCACATCCCTCCCCCACAGTACTGTCCTCTGTCCCCTTCACATCCCTCCCCCACAGTACTGTCCTCTGTCCCCTTCACATCCCTCCCCCACAGTACTGTCCTCTGTCCCCTTCACATCCCTCCCCCAGTACTGTCCTCTGTCCCCTTCACATCCCTCCCCCACAGTACTGTCCTCTGTCCCCTTCACATCCCTCCCCCACAGTACTGTCCTCTGTCCCCTTCACATCTCCCCCACAGTACTGTCCTCTGTCCCCTTCACATCCCTCCCCCACGGTACTGTCCTCTGTCCCCTTCACATCCCTCCCCCACAGTACTGTCCTCTGCCCCCTTCACATCCCTCCCCCACGGTACTGTCCTCTGCCCCCTTCACATCCCTCCCCCACGGTACTGTCCTCTGTCCCCTTCACATCCCTCCCCCACGGTAATGTCCTCTGCCCCCTTCACATCCCTCCCCCACGGTACTGTCCTCTGTCCCCTTCACATCCCTCCCCCACGGTACTGTCCTCTGTCCCCTTCACACCCCTCCCCCACGGTACTGTCCTCTGCCCCCTTCACATCCCTCCCCCACGGTACTGTCCTCTGTCCCCTTCACACCCCTCCCCCACGGTACTGTCCTCTGCCCCCTTCACATCCCTCCTCCACGGTACTGTCCTCTGCCCCCTTCACATCCCTCCCCCACGGTACTGTCCTCTGTCCCCTTCACATCCCTCCCCCATGGTAATGTCCTCTGTCCCCTTCACACCCCTCCCCCACGGTACTGTCCTCTGTCCCCTTCACACCCCTCCCCCACGGTACTGTCCTCTGTCCCCTTCACACCCCTCCCCCACGGTACTGTCCTCTGCCCCCTTCACATCCCTCCCCACACAGTACTGTCCTCTTCACATCCCTCCCACACAGTACTGTCCTCTGTCCCCTTCACATCCCTCCCCCGCAGTACTGTCCTCTGTCCCCCTTCACATCCCTCCCCCACAGTACTGTCCTCTGTCCCTTCACATCCCTCCCCCACAGTACTGTCCTTTGCCCCCTTCACATCCCTCCCCCACAGTACTGTCCTCTGCCCCCTTCACATCCCTCCTCCACAGTACTGTCCTCTGTCCCCCTTCACATCCCTCCCCCACAGTACTGTCCTCTGTCCCTTCACATCCCTCCCCCACAGTACTGTCCTTTGCCCCCTTCACATCCCTCCCCCACAGTACTGTCCTCTGTCCCCCTTCACATCCCTCCCCCACAGTACTGTCCTTTGCCCCCTTCACATCCCTCCCCCACGGTACTGTCCTCTGTCCCCTTCACACCCCTCCCCCACAGTACTGTCCTCTGCCCCCTTCACACCCCTCCCCCACGGTACTGTCCTCTGCCCCCTTCACATCCCTCCCCCACAGTACTGTCCTCTGTCCCCTTCACACCCCTCCCCCACAGTACTGTCCTCTGCCCCCTTCACATCCCTCCTCCACGGTACTGTCCTCTGCCCCCTTCACATCCCTCCCCCACGGTACTGTCCTCTGTCCCCTTCACATCCCTCCCCCATGGTAATGTCCTCTGTCCCCTTCACACCCCTCCCCCACGGTACTGTCCTCTGTCCCCTTCACACCCCTCCCCCACGGTACTGTCCTCTGTCCCCTTCACACCCCTCCCCCACGGTACTGTCCTCTGCCCCCTTCACATCCCTCCCCCACAGTACTGTCCTCTGTCCTCTTCACATCCCTCCCACACAGTACTGTCCTCTGTCCCCTTCACATCCCTCCTCCACAGTACTGTCCTCTGTCCCCCTTCACATCCCTCCCCCACAGTACTGTCCTCTGTCCCCTTCACATCTCTCCCCCACAGTACTGTCCTCTGCCCCCTTCACATCCCTCCCCCACAGTACTGTCCTCTGTCCCCTTCACATCCCTCCCCCACAGTACTGTCCTCTGCCCCTTCACATCCCTCCCCCACAGTACTGTCCTCTGTCCCCTTCACATCCCTCCCCCACAGTACTGTCCTCTGTCCTCTTCACATCCCTCCCCCACAGTACTGTCCTCTGTCCTCTTCACATCCCTCCCCCACAGTACTGTCCTCTGTCCCCTTCACATCCCTCCCCCACAGTACTGTCCTCTGTCCCCCTTCACATCCCTCCCCCACAGTACTGTCCTCTGTCCCTTCAAAAACTGAGGTACTTCCTGTATAGGAAGAGTTATATAGAGGGTTCCCTCATGTGTGTTCTAACTGTAGGAGGATAGAACTGACTAGAGGAGATGACAGATCGTTGTTCCTAGCTAGTAAGAGCAGACGATCTGTCTCTCCTCTCCTCACAGAACAGGGATTTGTGTGTTTACACACACACACATACGTCCCTGTTCTGGCTCTCGGACCCGCGACCGCCGGCCACACGCATCAGCACCCCAGCAGTGTAGCCGGCACGCGCGCACCTGCTATCCCCGCTTAAAGGGGCGACGTACAGCTATGATGGCTCGCAGGAACGTGCTGACCTGCCGCAGTATAATGACAGCGGCTGGTCGGCAAGCAGTTAAGTATATACAATATCCCTTTTGCTCAAAAACGTCATGCTTTTATGCACCATCAATTCGTGATTCACCACCACCTTCCAAAGTATGCACTCACCAGAAAGCAATAATAAAACCACCTCAATATTATGCCAGGATTTGTTTTCCTTCCATAGAGTAACACAGGTTTGCCAGCAATTATCAGTGTTCTATCCATGCTTCAACAATCTCAAAATCTCATGGAAAACAAATAGCCATCATTGGACAACATTCTAAGCTTTACTTTGTATCTTAAAAAATTAACAGACGAATGCACTCACGTTATTGTGCCTATAAGACAGGCACAAGTCTATCCAGCGATCTGAGTAAAGCCTTTTGCTCGCCGTCCCGTCTCTAGTGCGGTACAAGCCTCGGTTTGGTGCGGGCCAGTGGCAGGAAGTGACGTTGACACTATTCACTGGCCTCTACGCGTTTCGCATCATTCGTGAGTCATCAGCAATTTATGTGAACTAAATATCCCTTTTTTTCATTGCATAGTTTGTTGGAAAGGGTGTAGCAGGTGCAGAGGGTCTATTCAGTATTTTTAGTGTTATTATGTGGTCACACCCCCTTTAGCACCTGATAGTTCAAATACATGTACAAGCTATTGGGATTTGAGCACAGGTATATCTTTTCTTTGTTGATGTAGCTAGGGGCGATGTTGTGGATGGCCTTGCATGTTGGGGATGGTCTTGCATGTTGGGGATGGTCTTGCATGTTGGGGATGATCTGGTCTTGCATGTTGGGGATGGTCTTGCATGTTGGGGATGGTCTTGCCTGTTGGGGATGGTCTTGCCTGTTGGGGATGGTCTTGCCTGTTGGGGATGGTCTTGCCTGTTGGGGATGATCTGGTCCTGCATGTTGGGGATGGACTTGCATGTTGGGGATGGACTTGCATGTTGGGGATGGACTTGCATGTTGGGGATGGTCCTGTACGTTGTGGTTAGTATTTTGAATTTTATATGGTGGGGTAGGGGAAGCCAGTGGAGGGAGTGGCAGAGAGGGGCAGCAGTCACCGATCAGTTAGTAAGATGTATTAGTCTAGCCGCAGCATTTATAATAGACTGAAGGGGGAACAGCCTTTGTAAAGGTAGGCCAAAATTGCAGTAGTCAAGGAAATAACCAAGGAGTGAATAAGTTGTTTTGTGGCGTTGTTAATCAGAAAGGGGCGAATGCCGAAAATGTGGTTAAGGTGGCAAGATTTAGCCAGTGATTGGATGTGGGGCTGAAGGAGAGGTCAGAGTCTAGGATTACACCTAGCACCCTGGCATGTGTGGAGGAACCAATGGTTGTGCCGTTGATCTCAATGGTAAAGTCATGGGGAGGAGGAAATATTACAAGCTCAGTTTGAGAAAGATTGAGGTAGAGGAAGTGGTGTGGCATCCACACCACTGATTGGATCGGCCTCCAATCATCGTTCCCAGACCTTGATGACATGGCTGTGTGGGTGGACCAACGCACAGAGTGAGCAATAGAGGCTTCAGCAAGTCAGACAGAGCCTGCCTCATTTCCTGGATGGAGGACGTCCAGCACCACTAGCCCCTGTCTCCCCAGCCTGACTGTCCTTGGCCCGCCCCCTTTCATTCATTGGATTGTGGTTCTTTCAATCATGGTGGCTCTATTAGTAAGAGACAAGACTGCAAATAATTAGAGCAGACAGGAATGAACAACTGAACTAGATCTGCAATGAAAGTAGAAAGGTTTTATTAAAAAAAAAAAAAATGCATTGTTGACGAGGGGAGGAACCAGCAATGGAAAATATAAGCAGATTAAACTTCATCCCTAGAAGTTTAATTTAATTTTTGTAAGTGCAGCTTCATACTGGCACAACCTACCCCACTGAAACCTCTGTAAAGTGACAAGCTCTTATAAAGTCTGGGGAACAGTACACTCATCAGGTGGCTTGTCCTGTAATTGTTCGTTCCTCAGCAGACATTGACTGCAATAACTGACAGATAAATGGGGTCTGTAGACTGTAAATCCACAAATGATATATAATGCTGCAAAAAAACATATAATCAGCAATCATTGAAAATATGAAATGTCAGACGCACGTTATATTAAATGTTACATTTACATAAAAAATGAACATTGAGTCTTCAGCTTACATCTAAATAGAAGAGAAAAAAAAAAATACAGTTTATGGGTGGTTTGGCAGAGGGGAATGTCCCAATAGATCTCCACGTGACGGGTGTCCCCCATAAAGAGCAGAGTTCGGTATTCATACACCCCCCTCCTGTGCCATGTTTGGGAATAATTATTTGCTAGCGACTGCAGACAGCTGATCTCTTATCCTGCCTAATCCGTCCAGCATGGTGTCCAGGGTTTCTTTGCTGAGTTCCATGGTCAGGGTGGATGTCGCTGGGTCAAGCCCACACAGATCTGGGTCCTCCTGAATCTAACGAACAAACAAGGAGACATACATGAGTATGAAAATTCGAAGCGCACCCAATGGAAATTTTGGTGGCGAAACTGAAAATTCAGGATACATTTGGCCGAAACCCAAATTACAGTTTTTCAAATATATATATTTCTATATATAAAATTGTATTATAGTCGACTTTTTAATTAATATCATGAATTTAAATGAATGTGAAAGTATTGTCAGCCATTATCAGCACCTTTAGC
Source organism: Lithobates clamitans (assembly GCA_037952925.1). Classification (NCBI taxonomy): domain Eukaryota; kingdom Metazoa; phylum Chordata; class Amphibia; order Anura; family Ranidae; genus Lithobates; species Lithobates clamitans. The sequence continues at coordinate 2,528,900 of JBBGZY010000705.1, forward strand.
GCGAGAAAAGCACAAGAACAATGGTTCCCTTTAAATTCTATGTATGTCTTTACACTGGTTGGTTATGCTTCTGTTGTGGTGTTAAAAATCCTGCTTGCTGCATTTTTGGCCATTAACCACTTCAGCCTCGGAAGAATTTACCCCCTTCCTGACCAGAGCACTTTTTGCGATTCGGCACTGCGTCGCTTTAACTGCGGTCGTGCGACATTGCACCCAAACAAAATTGACATCCTTTTTTCCCCACAAATACACACTTTCTTTTGGTGGTATTTGATCACCTCTGTGGTTTTTATTTTTTGCGCTATAAACAAAAAAATTGCGACAAATTTGAAAAAAAAACGCATTATTTTTTACTTTTTGCTATAATAAATATCCCCAAAAAATATTTAAAAAAACATTTTTTTTCCTTAGTTTAGGCCGATACGTATTCTACATATTTTGGTAAAAAAAAAAAAAACGCAATAAGCGTTTGTTGATTGGTTTGTGCAAAAGTTATAGCGTCTACAAAATAGGGGATAGTTTTATGGCATTTTTATTGATAATTTTTTTTTAACTAGTAATGGCGGCGATCAGCGATTTTTATCGTGACTGCGACATTATGGCGGACACATCCGACAATTTTGACACATTTTTGGGACCATTGGCATTAATACAGCGATCAATGCTAAAAAATTGCATTGATTACTGTAAAAATGTCATTGGCAGTGAATGGAGTTAACCACTAGGTGGCGCTGTAGGGGTTAAGTATGTCCTAGGGAGTGATTCTAACAGTGGGGGGGGAGGGGCTGTGTGTGACACTACACTGATCGCCGCTCCCGATCACAGGGAGCAGAGATCAGTGACAATGTCACTAGGCAGAACAGGGAGATGCTTGTTTACATTAGCCTCTCCCGTTCTTCCTCACAGTGAGACGATCGCGGGTATCGACCCGCGATCACGGAGCTCCCGGCGGAAGCACGCGAGCCGCCTCTTAAAGGGCAACGTACAGGTACGTTAATCTGTCTGTATGTGCCCTTCTGCCACAGTATATCTGCGTGAGGCGGTCAGGAAGCGGTTAAAAAAAATGCACCTCCCCGTTGAAATGTATTGAAAATGCATCAATAATGCACCCCTGTTACGTTTTTAATGCGTTTTTTTTAATCACATGACCTATGACAAACACACCATAAGAACAGTGTAAAAAACAACAAACAATTATACTCACCTAGGTGGATGCAGCATTGATCCAATGCTGCATCTGTCTCCCAACAGCTCTACAGCAAGAACTGATCGATCAAAAACTGCTGATCACTCAGTTCTCCCCCTCCGCTCTGAGCAGAGAGTCGCGACTGTCAGTCGGCGGCTCTCTGCTCTCCCCTCCAGTGCTTACTGGAGCGCTGGGCTGTGGAGGGGGCGGGAGAGGCTGTTTCAGTTTGTTGGTGGATCACTGACGAGGCTGAGCCAGGTGCCGATCCAGGCATCTGGGTGGATCCCGACCATATGGTCAGGATTTTTCCCAAGCCTGGACTGGCTGAGTGATGTCTGCTGTTGGCTGAAAACGGGTCACAGGAGTGCAGAATGAACTGCACTCCTGTGATCTATAGGAGACGTATGGCCAAAAAAGCTTTGGCTTTACTCCTCCTTTAAACCTGCATTTCTGCGCATGCAGTTTAAGCCTGGGTTTACACTATTGCAAACGCAGACATCGCCTGTTATTCGCACCCGCACTGCTGTGCCGATCACATGCGATGTCTGTGCAATGCAAGGTCAGCCATACAGTTGCATTGGATTCGCATTAAAAAAGGTGCAGGGGCTTTTTTTTCCCGCACTAGAATCGCATCGCATGGGTGTTGCGCTGGTTCCCCCATTGCTATAGTGTGAGCCCAGGCTTAGGGCTTGTTTAGACTAGTGTCGCCCTCTAGAGGGCAATCTGCCCACCTCACAACACCGTTTTTATCCCCTAAAACAGTGGTCATCAACCCTGTCCTCAGGGCCCACTAACAGGCCAGGTTTTATGTATTACCTTGGGGGAGATGCAGACTAGAATACTGCAATCACTGAGCAGCAAATGATATCACCTGTGATGTATTTCAGTTATCTTGCAAACCTGGCCTGTTGGTGGGCCCTGAGGACAGGGATGACGACCACTGCCCTAAAAGCTTGCACCACCATATCGCAACTGCAGTTGTAAATGAATTGCAGTGTGGCCCCATTCAATTGAATGGGTTCTATTTGGGGGGTCAGTACTGCCCACCGAACGCAACGGAGAGGATCATTTTTGCCACGCCGCAGCAGATTTGGGGATGCAGTTGGGGCAGGTAAAAACGCAGCTCAGTAGCCTGTTTTTACCAACCACCAACTGCAACTGTAAACCAGGCCTAAATACTACCTTGTCTTCATAAATACTCACACAGAACAGTAATCTAGAGTCACTTAGCTTTGTTCATTAGACATATATAACATTGCTGTTAGCTTAAACTACATCCATATTGAAAAATGAATAACAGGTATATTTAACCCTTTCATGACCAGCGATCATCAATGCTTGGATGCAAAGGCCATATTTAGCAGCAATTAGCATGAGTCAGTTTACTGACTATTTTGCATAGCTAAATAATAAATAGTTCTTTTTATTTTCAAACAAGATTGGTATAAAGCTGAACTCCGAACACAAAATCAAGGGATACACCGTAAATCCGTTTATGTGAGGACCAAATGTCTTGGCAAACAAAGTTATTACCAGGTAAAAATAGCTATGACATCATAACTTGTGCCGAGAGCAGAGCTGTGGGAGGGACCCGGCAGGCCCCACCCACTATAAGCTGCCTGTAAAAAACTACAGGAAGGGGCGGAGAAAAGACCAGTCACTCTGCACAAGGAGAGAGAGCAGCAGTGAGCTGTCTTTATTACAGAGGAAAAGTCTCACACTGGATTACTGCACAGAGTTGTAATAAAAATACACAAAGCACACAGAGGTTCAAGTAACAATATACACTATATTACCAAAAGTATTAGGGTGCCTTCCTTTACACGCAGTAGGCCTGGCTCGCAGTCTCTGCTCTAATTCATCCAAAAGGTGTTCTATCACGTTGAGGTCAGGACTCTGTGCAGGCCAGTCAAGTACCTCCACCCCAAACTTGCTCACTCAAAAGAGTTGAAGCTGGTATAGCTGCAAAGGGTGGGCCAACTCAATACTGAACCCTACAGACTAAGACTGGGATGCCATTAAAGTTCATGTAAAGGCAGGTGTCCCAATACTCTTGGTAATTAAGTGTATTTGCAATATTTAGTCATCCTGGCATTCAGTGCTGTCTCCTAGGTACCGATACAAAAGTCACATTTATTTACTTAGCTAATAAACACACAAAAGTGGCCCAGAGTGACACCTACCTTCATCTGTAGTAGGCACGTCGGCACAGCCATTCTAGTCACTGAATCCGATGAGGTCTTTATATCGACCCTCCAGTCCAGATCTACAAGGCGAGGCAGCGAGACTGCAGTCAGAAAGGAGAGGGTTAATGCTGAGGACCCAGTGTGTATGTATATATATATATATATATATATATATATATATATATATATATATATATATATATATATAAAAAACCTAAGGAACCATTTTTGTGATACTCAAGAGCCGCTTCTAATGACCTTTGGGGCTCCTGGAATCATTTCATGCATTTAGTGGAGTACTGAACTCTCTCTTCTGTGTTCATATTCTATCCCCAGTTAAAGGGTAGACCTATAATAGACCTATAAATCTCCTGGAGCAGCTGGAGACCCTCACTAGAACAAGATCGCTGATATTCCTCAACTTTGCATGCTTGTTAACATTATGGGTGTCCTACTGTACCCCAAAAGGATGCCAATTAGTACTGTACAGGCTGATGTCATTGTTCTGCTCCCTTCCTTCCTCCTCTTATTGGACGTTACCCCAATGTTGTGCCTCTCCCCCCACCCCCCCTTCATCATCATATTGTCCCTCTTCCCTTACCCCTTCACCCCCCCCCATTTATATATTGAACCTCGCCCTTCTTCTCTTGAGCCCCTTCTTTCCTATATTTTTCTTCCCCAAACTCCCTCCCATCCTTTTTTGTCCCTCATGCCTTATCTTCACCCCCATTCCTATAGTGTCCCTCTCCCTTCTTCTTTTACACCCCCTTTTCTCCTATCCTTTTCTTACCCCCATCCTCAATCCAATATTGTCCCTCTCTCCTAACTCCCCCGACCCCCCCCAAATCCTATATTGTCCATCCCCTTTCCTCTCTTACCCTTGCACCCTCCCTTTTACCTTATCCTTTTCTGACCCCACCTCATCCCTCCTTCTCATTCTAATATTGTCCTCCTCTCCTATTCTCTTAACCCCCCTTCCCAATTTGTCCATCTCCCTTCTCCCCTCCCTTCCCCCTATCCTTTACTTACCCCAACCCCATCCTTATACTGTCCTTCTCCCCTCTTCTGTTCCTCCATCCTCCCTTCGCATTCCAATATTGCCCCTCCCTCCTCTTCTCTGAACCCCCTCCTCATTCCTAAATTGTCCATCTCCCTTCTTCTCTTACCCTTGTACCCCCCTTTTACCCTATCCTATTCTTACCCCGCACCTCATCCCTCCTTCTCATTCCAATGATGTCCCTCCCTCCTCTTTTTTTAACCCCCTCCCCCCCATTGCTATATTGTCTATCTCCCTTTTTCTCTCTCCTCCCCTCCCCATCCTTAATTGTCCCTCTCCCCATTTCTCTTACCCCCCCCTAATTCCCAACCTTATATTGTCCTTTTCCCCTCTTCTCTTCCCCCATCCTCCCTTCGCATTCCAACATTGCCCCTCTCTCCCTTCTCTTAACCCCCCCCATTCCTAAATTGTCCATCCCCCTTTTCTCTTACCCCCTTATATCTCTATCTTCCTCCCACTATAGACCCCTGGGTGGTAGAGGAGGACATAGAGAGACGGAACCTTGGTGGAAGATCATTCAACCGATCTCTTCAAGGGAAATGCCTTTGTTCGTGTATAACTCACATATCCATTGTAACTAATTCTGACTGTAAAGCTGGCCATAGATGGATCAAATCTCAGCTGGTTCAGCAGGGACTGGCCAAGATTCAAGCCATCTATGGGCAGGCTGGTTGTACTCAAATCGATCCATTGAACAAGCCTGTCAGATTTTTTTTGCATTCGATCCCTGCCAGCAGCTATAGCCCCCAGCAGTGATAATTGTATTCTGCTGGCATATAAGGCTCACAGCTGGAAGAACAGAACAGTGCAGCAGGAGGGATTCCCCCATTAACACTGACTGTATTGATGGGGGAATCGAGCGATTTTTATTCCTTTCATCCATGGAGGAAGGAAAGAAAATGGCATAATCTATAGTCTGCTTTACCTCCCATGTAATAAGTGATCACTTGTAATATTTGGATGCCCATGCTGTCTCCGTGCTGCTGCTTCCTTATCTTTTTGTGTTTAATAAAAAACCTATGACTTCCGTCTCTATCATATATATGAAGAAGACAGGATAATGTGCACTTACTGCTGGTGTTCTGAGCTTCGTTCCTCCATGCAGATCTGTAGATACATAGAACACAGGTAAAGAATGTGTGAAACCTAAAAGTATAAACCCCAAATCTATTTTCCAGTATCTCTGGCATTGTTCCTGCATTCAGTTTTCTTAAGAAATCATTTTTTGTTAACCCCGACAGAAACATCACTTCCTGGTGAAGGCTGACAACGCTAAGCCACTGCATTGCAATTAGCAGAAGTGTTGCCAGCCTGCCATGTGTGCTCCTTCAGCAGGCAGCTGGGCTTCCTATTAGATAGACATCCCAACCACCAATTTTAGCTAAAGTTACATATTTTTAACGCCATGAAGCATGTAATAAAACTAATCGGGGCAGAGAGAACAGTGATGAGTTACCATTTACCTGCATGTAAGGTACCGAGTCCTCTGGTCCTGTGGTCTATAAGTCTGCTATGGCTCTATCACCACCATCTGAGCCCTCCATGGCATCTCCACAGTAAAATATACATAGTTACATAGTAGGTGAGGTTGAAAAAAGACACAAGTCCATCAACTCCAACCTATGTGTGTGATTATATGTCAGTATTACATTGTATATCCCTGTATGTTGTGGTCGTTCAGGTGCTTATCTAATAGTTTTTTGAAACTATCGATGCCCCCCGCTGAGACCACCGCCTGTGGAAGGGAATTCCACATCCTTGCCGCTCTTACAGTAAAGAACCCTCTACGTAGTTTAAGGTTAAACCTCTTTTCTTCTAATTTTAATGATTGGCCACGTGTCTTATTAAACTCTCTTCTGCTAAAAAGTTTTATCCCTATTGTGGGGTCACCAGTCCGGTATTTGTAAATTGAAATCATATCCCCTCTCAAGCGTCTCTTCTCCAGAGAGAATAAGTTCAGTGCTCGCAACCTTTCCTCATAACTGATATCATCCAGACCCTTTATTAGCTTTGTTGCCCTTCTTTGTACTCGCTCCATTTCCAGTACATCCTTCCTGAGGACTGGTGCCCAGAACTGGACAGCATACTCCAGGTGCGGCCAGACCAGAGTCTTGTAGAGCGGGAGAATTATCGTTTTATATACAGAGAAGACTGTACAGCTCAGAATTGTGTGACAAGGCACTGAAGAGGAGTCCATTCCCTATTTTGTAGACGCTATAACTTTTTTGCAAACCAATCAATATATGCTTATTGCGATTTTTTTTTTTTTACCAAAAATATGTAGAATATATAAATTGCCCTAAACTGATGAAGAAATTTCTTTTTTGACATTTTTTTTTTGGATATTTATTATAGCAAAAAGGATAAAACTTTGTTTTGTTTTTTCAAAATTGTCGCTCTCTTTTCTTGTTTATAGCGCAAAAAAAGAAAAACCGTAGGAGGTGATCAAATACCACCAAAAGAAATCTCTATTTGTGGGAAAAAAAAGGACGCCAATTTTGTTTGGGCACAGCGTCGCATGACTGCGCAATTGTCAGTTAAAGCGACGCAGCGCCGTATCGCAAGAAATGGCCTGGTCATTAAGGGGAAAAATATTCCGGGGCTGAAGTGGTTAATTCATGTGGTTGCCGTTTTTGCATTGAAGTCAATGGGATTCAGTTTTGCACTGGAGTCAAAGGGACGCGATTTTGTATTGAAGTGAATAGGACACAGCATGCCATTATCGCTACCTTTTTTTTTTCTATTGGCAAAAACGCAGATAACCCTATTTTCGGCAGATAATTTTCGATGCATCCCTAATGATGTCATTTCAAAATCTTTTCAAATATTTTAAAATCTGTAGGTTTTATTACAATAAGACCTAGTGATCCCGCCATGTTCAGGCACTTCTAATTTAAAAGGTGACAATACTCTGTTCCTGTCTCGTTATTTGTTTCCTGCATTGTCAACCTGTCACTACAGGCAGCGGATGTAGACAGAGGCACAACTGGGAAACAGGGACAAGGGGAATATTGTTACCCTACAAAAGGAAGTTCACGAACAAGAAGCTTCATTGCAGGAGCAGAAGATATTTTATTTGAATGAAAACTGCACATTTTTAGATACTGAAAATAGCAGTTACACTCACCTCTTCTCCCATCCAGCGGTGGGTCTCCTCTTTCGCAGTTCTGGGTTTCACCTGGAGCTCCAGCACCGTGGCCACTCAGAAAAGCTGCCTTGAAACTGTGAAGTGGAATGTAGCTCGGTGTTCAAGAAACGCTTTGCTAAATCTAAGCTCCTGTGCTGCCACTCTTGTCTGCATCCTCATGCCCCATTGCTTTCTGTGCCTGCAGTTTCAGTTTCCTCTGCACCTCCCGAGTCCCACTGTGCTCCAGAGTCTTTGGGATTCATCCATGCCTGCCTGCAGACCACAGGGTTTTATAGTGTGCTTCCTCAGCTGTCAGTGTGCACAGTACCTTTGATTTCAATGCACCCCAGTTCAGTCTGTGTCTTCTTGTGACCCCAGTGTGTCCTGAGACTCTAGTGCACTTGGTGTGGCCTCTGGCATCTAGTGACCCAATTGCACCCCTGTGCTCTTCGAGAGCCCCAGGGCATCCTGAGTCATCTAGTGCCCAGTGATGCCAGTGCACCTAAAAGCATCCTGCTTCGTCTAGTGACCCCAGAGTGCCCAGTGATGCCAGTGCACCTAAGAGCATTCTGTGTCATCTAGTGACCCCAGAGTGCCCAGTGATGCCAGTGCACCTCAGAGCATCCTATGTCGTCTAGTGACCCCAGAGCGCCCAGTGATGGTAGTGCACCTTAGAGCATCCTGTGTCCTCTAGTGAACCCAGAGTGCACAGTGATGCCAGTGCACCTCAGAGCATCCTCCGTCATCTAGTGACCCCAGAGTGCCCTGGTAGTGCACCTCAGAGCATCCTCCGTCATCTAGTGACCCCAGAGTGCCCTGGTAGTGCACCTCAGAGCATCCTCCGTCATCTAGTGACCCCAGAGTGCCCTGGTAGTGCACCTCAGCGCATCCTGTGTCATCTAGTGACCCCAGAGTGCCCAGTGATGCCAGTGCACCTCAGAGCATTCTGCATCATCTAGTGAACCCAGAGTGCACAGTGATGGTAGTGCACCTCTGAGCCTCCTGTATGATCTAGTGACCCCAGAGTGCCCAGTGATACCAGTGCACCTTAGAGCATACTGTGTCATCCAGTGACGCCAGAGTGCCCAGTGATGCCAGTGCACCTCAGAGCATTCTGCATCATCTAGTGAACCCAGAGTGCACGGTGATGGTAGTGCACCTCAGAACCTCCTGTATGATCTAGTGACCCCAGAGTGCCCAGTGATACCAGTGCACCTCAGAGTATCCTGCGTCATCTAGTGACCCCAGAGTGCCCAGTGATGCCAGTGCACCTCAGAGCATTCTGTGTCATCTAGTGATCCTAGTACTCCCAGTGAGTTCAGTGCACCTCAGAGCATTCTTTGTCAACTGGTTACTCCAGTCACTCCAATGCATCCCAAAGCACCCTGTGTCACCTTGTGACTGCTCTGTACCTTGTCACTCCAGGGCACCCCAGAGCATCCTGTGTCAGCTGGTGATTCCAGTGTACTCAATGACTCTAGTGCACCCCAAAACATCTTGTTTTTTGGTGACCCCAGTGCGCCCCATCACTCCAGTGCACCGCAGAGAATCCTGTGCTCCCATAACCTCCAGTGCACCGCAGAGCATCCTGTGCTCCCAGTGCACCCCGTGACTAGAGTGCACTCTAGAGAACCCTGTGATATCTGGTGACCCTATTGTGCCCCATGACTCCAGTGAACTTCAGAGCATCTTGTTTCATCTAGTGACCCCAGTGCGCCACTGTGCACCCCGTGACGTCAGTGGACCTCAGAGCATCCTGTGTCTTCTAGTGACTCTTAGTATGCACTGTGCACCTCCATGACACCAGTTTGCTCCATACTGTTGTCTGACCTCCTATATTCCACCATCAGTACTCTCTGCTGCCTCTCTACCCTGGGATATGCTCCTGCAGTCAACGGAACTGTCCTTTTCTCAGTCTATATTAGAGCTGCACGATTCTGGCCAAAACGAGAATCACAATTTTTTTGCTTAGAATACAGATCACAATTCTCGTGGCGTAACATCATCTTTCACATTATACAAAAAAATTGGGCTAACATTACTGTTTAGTTTTTTATTAATTCATTAAAGTGTTTTTTTTTTTTCCAAAAAAAATGCGTTTGAAAGAATGTGACACAAAATATTGCAACAACCGCCATTTTATTCTTTAGGGTCTCTGCTAAAAAAAAAATATATAAGATTTGGGGGTTCTAAGCAATTCTCTAGCAAAAAATACTGATTTTAACTTGTAAGCAACAAGTGTCAGAAAAAGACTTAGTCTTTAAGCGGTTAAACTGACCTCATTTACAGACCGAAGTTCATTCTTTTGATCTAAAACAGGAGTCTCAAACTGGCAGCCCTCCAGCTGTTGCAAAACTACGAGTCCTATGAGGCATTGCAAGGCTGCCAGTTATAAGCATGACTCCCTCAGGCAAAGGCATGATGGGACTTGTAGTTCTGCAACAGCTGGAGGGCCACCAGTTTGAGACCCCTGATCTAAAAGAACTAAGTGTTACAATGTTTCTCTTTTTTCTCCACCCAAGCAATGTTGTGATAAACTTTGCAGGCTGTTTTTTTTTTGGTTTTTTTGACAGCTGTCAGCAGTGAGCAGAGAACTCTGCACTGAATCTGGAAATTGCTGTGTTAAGATCATAAGGGGTGTAGAATCGCGATATTGATTCTTTAACGATTAATCGTGCAGCTCTAGTATATATGGACTCCTGTCTATGACAACTTTTGAAATTACATTAAAGCTTATACGGGCTTAGGTTTACATCTACCTGAAATGTAGGTAGGCATCTACCTAAGCCTGTCTATACAAAGTACACCAGAAGCAACAAATATGGCCCAGATATCACCCAGAAAAAAATCCACACTCACACATTGTCCAGGATAATTTTGGTCAGAAGGTTTTTCAGGTTCTGATGGAAGTCATCCGGGAATACGGACAGGATCTGTTCGGCGGTTGTCAGGCCTTTGTAGACCACATGCTGCATGAGAGAGTGCAGAGCCTGCACAACCTATAATGGGAGGAAATACCATAAGATGTAGAGACCTAAAAGACAGTTAAAAGAGGATGATAAAAAAAAACCCACAAAGGACACCAGTGTGGGTGCTCAGTGCCTGTACATACAGGGGAGAATGGGAGCACTCGGCATGTTTTCCTTAATTCCCAAAGATGTCAGAAATGAAAAAGTGCACGGATCCGTGTCAATGCGTCTTACTGCTAACAAAACCTTTGCTGCTTAATTAAAGAGGAACCCTTCAGCTCGTCTGGATTGTTGGGTCTGTTGTCTCTCATCTTCCTCTTGACAATACCCCACAGATTCTCTATGGGGTTTAGGTCAGGAGAGTTTGCTGGCCAATCAAGCACAGTGATACCATGATCAATAAACCCGGTATTGGTACTTTTGGCAGTGTGGGCAGATGCAAAGTCCTGCTGGAAAATGAATCAGCATCTCCATAAAGCTGGTCAGCAGAGGGAAGCATGAAGTGCTCTAGAATTTCCTGGTAGAGGGCTGCGCTGACTTTGGAGTTGGTAAAACATGGTGGACCATGCCCCGGTTGAAGACCAGTTGGTCGAAACACGTCGGGCGGTTGCCCCCCTCTCCATGCTGCTCTTTGTTCTCCATGTGATCACGATTTTACCTGTAGTGTTTTTTAAAAATAAAAAACCTCCCTTTTTTTACCTGCGCCATGTGGTAGTTTTAAATTTTTTCTTACATACCTACCTGGATGTGAGCGATTATCCTGTTTGGGCCATTTGTGGCATATCCTGCCTCCGGAACCTGGAGTTCGGAACTCTCACTCGGATGACCTACCTGGAAGATTCCTTGAGGTTTGGTTGATGACCCCTGGAGATTTGTTCGAAGTCCATCCTACCAGCTCTACCCCCATGAAATCCTTTCTTTTGCCCAGCCGGGCTTACCGCCTGATTGACTCCATGTCGCTGACAGGGGAGTCCACCTTATCCGGTAAGAGTACCCATCTTTTCTCATTCACCGTTATTGAGTACTACTGATGTTGGTTTCCTCCACAAATTCATACCACCTTACCAGCCCACGCTTTCCACCTACCACCCAGAATTGACCCCTTCCGTGTTCTGATACTATTGGACACTACAATATTTTACAATCCCTCACTTTGAGACTTTATGATTTCTTTAATATTTCACGCACCATTGTATCCAAAGATATGTGGACTTGACAATAATTGTTGGTAATGTTTCCATTTTTTCACCTAGCGCTGCATTTACACTTTTCCTATGATGGACCAACACCAGCAGATGACATGGCTCCCCAAATCATCACTGACTGGAAACTTCACACCGGACCTCATGCAACTTGGATTCTGTGCCTCTCCACTCTTCCTCCAGACTCTGGGACCTTGATTTCCAAATGAAATGCAAAATTTTCCACAGTCAGTGATGATTTGGAGAGCCATGTCATCTGCTGGTGTTGGTCCACTGTGTTTTATCAAGTCCAAAGTCAGCGCAGCCCTCTACCAGGAAATTCTAGAGCACTTCATGCTTCCCTCTGCAGACCAGCTTTAAGGAGATGCTGATTTCATTTTCCAGCAGGACTTGGCACCTGCCCACACTGCCAAAAGTACCAATACCGGGTTTAATGATCATGGGATCACTTGATTCGCCAACAAACTCGCCTGACCTAAACCTTATAGACCAAGGGTTTTCAAACTAAGGCCCTCCAATTGTTCAGGAACTAAAATACCCATCATGCCTAGTCATGTCTGTGAATGTCAGCATTTTACAATGCCTTATGTGATGTGTAGTTCCGCAACGGCCGAGGGGCCGTAGTTTGAGAATCCCTGCCATAGAGAATCTGTGGGGTATTGTCAAGAGGAAGATGAGAGACACCAGAGCTAACAATGCAGACGAGCTGAAGGCCGCTATCAAAGCAACCTGGGCTTCCATAACACCTCAGCAGTGCCACAAGCTGATCTCCTCCATGCCACGCCGCATTGATGCAGTAATTCATGCAAAAAGAGCCCCGACCATATATTGAGTGCATAATATACTGTACATGGACATACTTTTCAGTAAGCCAACATTTCTGTATTAAATATCCTTTTTTTTTTGTTGGTCTTATGTAATATTCTAATTTTCTGAGATACAGAGTTTTGGGTTTTCACTAGCTGTAAGCCATAATCATTAAAATTAAAAGAAAGAAATGCTTGAAATACATCACTCTGTGTGTAACGCATCTATATAAAATATACGAGGTTCACTTTTTGAATTGAATTACTGAAACAAATTAATTTTTTGATGATGTTCTAATTTTATCAGATATACCTGTATACCTGTAGTAGGAAAATCTGTGCTTTACCTTCCCTCCAATTCCTCTTCCAGTACAAATCTTTGCGACCCCTGCTCTCCAAAATCCCCAACCCAGCCCAAACCCCCCTTCTAGCACAACCCCCCCCCCCCCCCCCATCACAAATCCTCTTTCCAAATCTCATTTCTAGCACAAATCCTCCCTCCAAATACCCCTTCTAGCACAAATACACCCCCCCAGTATACATCCTCTCCCCAAATCCCCCTTCTAGAACATATCCCCCTTCTCAGCACAAATCATCCTCTCAAATTCCCCCCTCCCAGCACAAATATTCTCTCCAAAACCCCTTTCTTGCACAAATCTCCCTTCCCAGCACAAATTCTCTCACAAATCCCCCTTATAGAACAAATACCCCTTCTCAGCACAAATCCTCTCTCCAAATACCCCTTCTAGCACAAATCCCCCCTCCCAGCACACATCCGCTCCCCAAATCCCCCTTCTAGAACGTATCCCCCTTCCCAGCACAAATTCTCTCCTCAAATCCCCCCTCCCAGCACAAATTTTCTCTCCAAATCCCCTTTCTTGCACAAATACCCCTTCTCAGCACAAATCCTCTCTCCAAATCCCCCTTCTAGCACAAATCCCCCCTCCCAGCACAAATCCTCTCCCCCAAATCCCCCTTCCCAGCGCAAATCCTCTCCCCAAATCCCCCTTCTAGCATAAATCCCCCCTCCCAGCACAAATCTTCTCCCCAAATCCCCCTTCTTGCACAAATTCCCCCTCCCATCTCAAAACCTCAAAATTAGCGCAGCGCATTGCCGACTTCCTGGCGGCCTCTGCACGTGCAGCTTGCGAACACGCCGTAGCTCATCCTTATCTACAGAGACTGCACTTCCAAGTGCACTTGCAGTGCAAAGTGTATTTGGCTTTAGTAAATAAACCCCATTGTGTCTGAGAGTCTACATATGGACTAAAAGTTCAAGATTTTTATACTCTTGCTTACCCTGTTCTTTACATCACTTTTCTCCCAGTAAGGAGGACTGTTTAGCACCAGATGTTTTATGCTCTACATGCTTTCATATTTCTCTTCTGTAAAAAGGAGGACTGTTTACTATCAGATATTTGATGCTGTACACGTTAGGAGGACTTTTTAATCAGTAGATATTTATATTATGTATATTAGTTGAGCGCGACTCTGTTCTAGCTTATGGTATTTTTTTGTGATATCACACATTTGAGTTGCTGCTGTTTATTTTAATTTTCACTTTTTATTTTTTACTTTTTATTTGGAAGCGCGGTTTTCTCCCATATACATTTGAGAACACCTGACTATCACACCTATATGAGCTTGTTGGACATCCAGTTCCAAAACCATGACCATTATTATGGGGTTGTTTCCCCCAAACCCCCCCCCCCCCTTTTTTTTGCAGCTGTAACATGCTCCCTTCTTCCAGGAAGGTTCTCCTCAAGATTTTGGAGGGTGTCTGGGAGAATTTTTGCCCGTTTAGCCAAAAGGACATTTGTGGACATCAAATACTGATGTTGGATGAGAAGACCTGGCTCGGCGTTCTAAGTCATCCCAAAGGTCTTCAATTAGGTTGAGGTCAGAGCTCTGTGCAGGACACTCCAGTTCTTTCACACCAAACTCATCAAACCCTGTCTATATAGAGTTGGCTTTGTACAAAGGGCACAGTCATGCTGGAACAGAGAAAGGGCTTATCAAAGTGTTGCCACAATTGTCTAAATCATCTTTGTATGCTGCCCTGATATGCCTGGTACCACACTGCCATGCACATTGCCATTGATTTTAAATGACACCCTAACACACACATATACAATGTACCTGTACTAGAACACACAATGCATGATGTGTGCTAAAAGTGTGCTTCTGTGCTGTCTGGCCAGTCTTGTGATCCAGCAACATCTGTCAGACAGCACAGCAAGGTCAGCAACCTCAACATTTTCAATGGAGTTGGTCTTTGAAGAGGCCCTGTCACCAACTTAAAAGCATTGCAGGAGAAAATCCAGTACTGTGCATGCTTCCTTGCAGTGTTTTTCCTTTTTGTCATACTGCTTATTTTATTACATATCCCATTACGTCATCCTTCACCTGAGCGGCTTCTTCTGTTGTAATGGACAGACTGGAGGAAACGCCGTCCGTCAAATGTTCCGAGCCTATGGATGACCTCGGAAAGGAATCTCTGCACAGCTTCTGAACTACATCCTTCGAGGGAGCCTAAGATACAGAGAGAAACATACAGTACATACACAGTGTATTATACACACATTTATATATATATATATATATATATATATATATATATATATGTCCCTGCTGCAAAGGGCCTTTTGGCACTTATTGAGCAGCTATGGGGGGGGGGCCTTGCTGACAGTAGACTGTGCTTTGCTGCTTACTCAAACAAGTCAAGAAAAAAATATTCTTTAGACTTCAGTGTATATATGGTCTCAGTGTACGTACAGTGTATATATGACCTCTGTATATTTACAGTGTATATATGACGTCATACATACACTATACATACACTGTGGTCATATATACACTGAGGTCATACTATGACCTCAGTGTATATATGACCACAGTGTATGTATAGTGTATGTATGACCATAGTGTATGTATAGTGTATGTATGACCATAGTGTATGTACAGTGTATTTATGATTTCAGTGTATGCAGTGTATATATTATCCCAGTGTATATGACCTCTGTATGTACAGTGTAAATATTATCCCAGTGTGTATATATATATATATATATATATATATATATATATATATATATATATATATATAACCACAATGTATATATATCAGTGTATGTACAGTGTATATATATTATATATATATATGTGACCTCAGTGTATATATAACCACACTGTATATATATCAGTGTATGTACAGTGTATATATATTATATATATATGTGACCTCAGTGTATATATAACCACAATGTATATATATCAGTGTATGTACAGTGTATATATATTATATATATATGTGACCTCAGTGTATATATGACCACACTGTATATATATCAGTGTGTATGTATATATATATATATATATATAAATAAACACACTGTATATATGATCTCATGCCTATCAGTGTATATACAGTGTGTAAATGATCTCAGGGTATGTACGGTGTATATATATATGATGTCAGTGATCTCAGTGTATGTACAGTATATATATGTCAGTGTATGATATATAATATAGCACACCCCTCTGCTCTCACCTTTAATAACAGTGTCAGGGCAGTGAACTCTCTCTCCTGCAGAGCAGACATCTTTCCTGTCATGTGACCCTGATCACATGGCCATTACATTCCCATCCCCCAGTCGCAGTGCACACTGGGAAGTGTAGTTTCTGTCCCTGTGCTCCTCATTCAGCCTCTCAGTCATTCAGCCCCCCTGGCATTGCACTGTGCAGTGATGTAATATTAGTAATAATATCATTGTGGTCCCAATAAACGTCTGAGCTGTGGTTTCCTGAGCATCATTAACACACCACACATTCCCTACTGATACTCAATCCGAAATTCATGGTAACAGCACACATACATATAATATCTGTTTTGAGGTGAGCTGTGCAATCATTTGTGGTAAAATAGAGCAGTCATGTCACAATTCTGTCAGTGGTGGAAGGACTACAAGTCTCAGCATAGCTCTGACCTCTAGCTGCTATGAATGATCCCCTCACCCCTCAGGGCTCAGTGTAAGGTATACAGATCTCTGTGTACAAGGTGGTGACCGGCGTACACAGCGGAGAGTACATGTTTATCATTCATTACTAGGGTTGCCACCTCATCCCTTTAAACCCGAACACATATGAATTACATAGTTACATAGTAGGTGAGGTTGAAAAAAGACACAAGTCCATCAAGTCCAACCTATGTGTGAGATTATGTGTCAGTATTACATTGTATATCCCTGTATGTTGCGGTCGTTCAGGTGATTATCTAATAGTTTCTTGAAGCTATCAATGCTCCCCCGCTGAGACCACCGCCTGTGGAAGGGAATTCCACATCCTTGCCGCTCTTACAGTAAAGAACCCTCTACGTAGTTTAAGGTTAAACCTCTTTTCTTCTAATTGTAATGAGTGGCCACGAGTCTTATTAAACTCTCTTCTGCGAAAAAGTTTTATCCCTATTGTGGGGTCACCAGTACAGTATTTGTAAATTGAAATCATTTCCCCTCTCAAGCGTCTCTTCTCCAGAGAGAATAAGTTCAGTGCTCGCAACCTTTCCCCATAACTAAGATCCTCCAGACCCTTTATTAGCTTTGTTGCCCTTCTTTGCACTCGCTCCATTTCCAGTACGTCCCTCCTGAGGACTGGTGCCCAGAACTGGACAGCATACTCCAGGTGCGGGCGGACCAGAGTCTTGTAGAGCGGGAGAATTATCGTTTTATCTCTGCATTTGATCCCCCTTTTAATGCATGCCAATATTCTGTTTGCTTTATTAGCAGCAGCTTGGCATTGCATGCCATTGCTGAGCTTATCATCTACTAGGACCCCCAGGTCCTTTTCCATCCTAGATCCCCCCAGAGGTTCTCCCCCCAGTGTATAGATTGCATTCATATTTTTGCCACCCAAATGCATTATTTTACATTTTTTTACATTGAACCTCATTTGCCATGTAGTCGCCCATCCCATTAATTTGTTCAGGTCTTTTTGCAAGGTTTCCACATCCTGCGGAGAAGTTATTGCCCTGCTTAGCTTAGTATCGTCTGCAAATACAGAGATTGAACTGTTTATCCCATCCTCCAGGTCGTTTATGAACAAATTAAATAGGATTGGTCCCAGCACAGAACCCTGGGGGACCCCACTACCCTCCCCTGACCATGCCAAGTACTCCCCATTTATCACCACCCTCTGAACACGCCCTTGTAGCCAGTTTTCAATCCATGTACTCACCCTATGGTCCATGCCAACGGACCTTATTTTGTACAGTAAACGTTTATGGGGAACTGTGTCAAATGCTTTTGCAAAATCCAGATACACCACGTCTACGGGCCTTCCTTTATCTAGATGGCAGCTCACCTCCTCATAGAAGGTTAATAGATTGGTTTGGCAAGAACGATTCTTCATGAATCCATGCTGATTACTGCTAATGATATCATTCTTATTACTAAAATCTTATATCGTATATAGTCCCTTATCATCCCCTCCAAGAGTTTACATACTATTGATGTTAGGCTAACTGGTCTGTAATTCCCAGGGATGTTTTTTGGGCCCTTTTTAAATATTGGTGCTACATTGGCTTTTCTCCAATCAGCTGGTACCATTCCAGTCAATAGACTGTCTGTAAAAATTAGGAACAACGGTCTGGCAATCACCTGACTGAGTTCCCTAAGTACCCTCGGATGCAAGCCATCTGGTCCCGGTGATTTATTAATGTTAAGTTTCTCAAGTCTAATTTTAATTCCGTCCTCTGTTAACCATGTAGGTGCTTCCTGTGTTGTGTCATGAGGATAAACACTGCAGGTTCTGAGACTAATTCAGTGCAGATTAGGCACCAAGTGAGTTTAATCACCACCTTAATCAGCCACAGAACCTGTGTGCTCAATATGTGTTCGGGTTTAAAGGGATGAGGTGGCAACAATAACACAGGCCCAAATTTTCATTGTCCCCCCTGAAATCTGCTGCTGGCTCTACCTGTTTATGCACACGGGCGACTTTGCGTCAATCCCAGCGATTCTGCATTCAGGGAATATGTCTCTGTCCTAAACACAAGTACTGCTCGGTATAGCGCCCATCCGCCATGTATTTCGGCCTGTCATAGATTCTGACAGGGGGGCTGGGGTCGCTACACCTGTGACGCTGGTCGCTAACGCTCCGACATTGGGAGCTCATGTCGCATGACGTGTGAAATGTAATGTTTCCCTATGGGAGCCGTCCTAACTGGTTCGACACAAGACGTTCCGAGTTTAGAAATGCTCCCTGTACTACTTTGGTCCGACTTTGATCCTACTTCAGCCTATTGACTATCATTGAAGTCGTATAAAGTTGGATCGCCGTCTCGCATGATCCGACTTCGGCATGCGACTTGTGCTCAGATGATCTTGAGAGGGAACTCCGCGCCAAATTTTAAACAAAAAACCGGCATGGGTTCCCCCTCCAAGAGCATACCAGGCCCTTGGGTCTGGTATGGACCTTAAGGAGAACCCCCTACGCCGAAAAAACGGCGTGGGGGTCCCCCCACAAATCCATACCAGACCCTTATCCGAGCACGCAGCCCGGCCGGACAGGAATGGGGGTGGGGACGAGCGAGCGCCCCCCCCCCCTCCTGAACCGTACCAGGCCGCATGCCCTCAACATGGGGGGGGGGGGGTTGGTGCCTTGTACATGGTACCCCTACCCATTCACCTAGGGAAAAGTGTCAATAAAAAAAAAACACTGCACAGGTTTTAAGATTAATTTATTAGGCAGCTCCGGGATCTTCTTCCGATTTCAGGGGGGGGGGCCTTCTTCCAACTTCTCCCGGTGTTCCGCCTCTTCTCCCATGCCCCTCCGCTTCCTTCTTCCAGCTTATTTGCCAGCGGGGGGGCCCCGGTCTGCTGCCGCTGTCTTGTTGCCGCTGTCTCGCCGCTTCTTCTCTTCTTCCGATGTTGACACGATGCTCTCTCCGGCTGGAATGCTGTGTGCGAGCTGCGGAGCCATTTATATAGGCGGTGACCCCCCCCCTTGTGACATCACGGTCCCAGCATGCGCAGGGACTCTGGCGTCATAAGGGGTCCCCCCGTCCATCCCCATAGTTGCCAACATTGCAAAAAAAAAAAATGTGGGACACTTTTTTGGCTGTAGGCGGAGCCGTACAATAATTAGGGGGCGGGGTATTCATTTGTAGGCGTGGCTGGAGTCTGAGATGAATGAGGGATGGAGGGGGAGAGGGGGAGAGGGGAATGAAGGGACAGCAGCCCCAGATCCTACACAATAAAAATATGTGTATTCTAGAAAGTTTAACAATCAGCAGACATTGCCAGCGGAGTCCCCCTTACATCAGACATTGCCAGCAAAGCCCTCCCTTACATCAGACATTGCAGCGGAGTCCCCCCTTACATCAGACATTGCAGCGGAGTCCCCCCTTACATCAGACATTGCAGCGGAGTCCCCCTTACATCAGACATTGCAGCGGAGTTCCCCCTTACATCAGACATTGCAGTGGAGTCCCCCTTACATCAGACATTGCAGCGGAGTCCCCCTTACATCAGACATTGCAGCGGAGTCCCCCTTACATCAGACATTGCAGCGGAGTCCCCCTTACATCAGACATTGCAGCGGAGTCCCCCTTACATCAGACATTGCAGCGGAGTCCCCCTTACATCAGACATTGCCAGCAAAGCCCCCCCTTACATCAGACATTGCAAGCAAAGCCCCCCCCTTACATCAGACATTGTCAGCAAAGCCCCCCTTACATCAGACATTGCAGCGGAGGGGAGGGAGAATTTTTTTTCCCCCTCAAACAGAAGCTGGGAGCACTTTGACTTACCGAATGACACACTAGCTCCCCCCATGTGGCGCCGACTGTTCCCTGGTGGTCCCGGCCTTCGGGCTCCCCCGGACTTTCACGATCTCCTCCTTGGTGCTGTGTAAACAGGAGGAGGCAAACTTCTTCCTCCTCCGAGTGAGAGTCCTGGCACTGACACAGCAGCAGTCAGCAGCGGTGCACACCTCCTCCCCCATCCATCCATGTGCTCCGACTGCGAAGTAGCCACGCCCCTGCTTGCCATACTTGGCAAATCAAGGCAGGCAGAAGGAGCAGGTGTCCTCCTTGTCCAATAGAAGACAAGGAGGACAAAATGAGCCGGGGGGAGGATACCGAAGCTGCGGTGATAGTACTAGTTAACTCAACAATGCCCAAAAAAAATGTACGATCTCGGGACAAGCAAGGAAATTCGGGACAAATCCCGGGAAATAAAAAAATCGGGACGAGGCTCCCGAATTCGTGCATGTCCCGGGAAATTCGGGACTATTGGCAAGTATGCATCCCACGGTCCTCCTGTCCATCCCACTGTCCTCCAGTCCATCCCACTTTCCCCCTGTCCATCCCACTGTCCCCCCATTCATCCCACTGTCTCCCTGTCCATCCCCCCCATTCATCCCACTGTCCCCCGTCCATCCCACGGTCCCCCCATCCATCCTACGGTCCCCCCATCCATCCCACTCTCCTCCTGTACATCCCACTGTCCCTCTTTCTATCCTACTGTCCCATAGTTGCCAACAGTCCCGATTTTCCCGGGACAATCCCGATTTTGGGACCCTCGTCCCGATTGGAGGCTGTCCCGAATCGGGATTTTCCATAAGGAAAATCGGGAATGTTGGTTTTTTTGTTTTTGGAGCAGCGGGCTCCAGCAAAATAGCGGCCGGCGCCGCCGCTCTATCTTCCCCTAGTGCTGAGTGGAGAGAGTAAGGGGGCTCGATCCGTGCAGCCAATGAAGCGGCTTCTTTAGCTGCCCGGCCCCTCCCCTCTCCACTTAAGCAAGCAGAAGACTCGGCGCCGTCGCCGTGTCTTGCTGAAAGTTCCCCAGCCCCGTACTGCGCAACCGCTGCGCCTGCGCAGTACAGGGGGTCCTCCATTGCCGAGGGGAACTTTCTTGGCAGAACACCGGCCGCTCCTGCATTAAGGGGGGGCTGCACTGAGGGGGGGCTGCACTAACTGAGGGGGGGTCTGCACTAACTCACTAACTGAGGGGGGGTGCACTGAGGGGGGGTCTGCACTAATAGAGGGGGGCTGCACTGAGGGGGGGCTGCACTGAGGGGGTCTGCACTAATAGAGGGGGGCTGCACTGAGGGGGGGCTGCACTAACTGAGGGGGGCTGCACTGAGGGGGGGTCTGCACTAATAGAGGGGGGGCTGCACTGAGGGGGGGCTGCACTGAGGGGGGGCCTGCACTAATTGAGGGGGGTCTGCACTAATAGAGGGGGGCTGCACTAATAGAGGGGGGGTCTGCACTAATAGAGGGGGGCTGCACTAATAGAGGGGGGCTGCACTGAGGGGGGTCTGCACTAACAGAGGGGGGCTGCAATAATAGAGGGGGGGTCTGCACTGAGGGGGGGTCTGCACTAATAGAGGGGGGGCTGCACTGAGGGGGGGCTGCACTGAGGGGGTCTATACAGACTCTGGCGGGGGCACCTGATGCAAGGACAGACTCTGGCGGGGGCACCTGATGCAAGGACAGACTCTGGCGGGGGCACCTGATGGAAGGACAGACTCTGGCGGGGGCACCTGAAGCAAGGACAGACTCTGGCGGGGGCATCTGATGCAAGGACAGACTCTGCTGGTGGCAGGCGACGTGGCTAGTGACACGCTCAGGGATCCCACTGATTCGGCATTATGGTGAGTTGAATGATTTCATTTTATATTACAATGTAATAATAGAAATAATGCGCTTCAATCATCCTGACACCATAACAACCATGGTGGTGGGATGATTGAAGCGTTAACACCAGGCGTTTGGAGTATCTTTATCTGCTGATTGTTAAACTTTCTAGAATACACATATTTCTATTGTGTAGGATCTGGGGCTGCTGTCCCGTCATTTCCCTCTCCCCCTTTCCTTCTCCCCCTTTCCCTCTCCATCCCTCATTCATCTCAGACTCTAACCACACCCTCTTGAGCCATGCCAATTTAAGCCACGCCCACTTTCACATAAGCCAGGCCCACTTTAACGCAAGCCTCGCCCACTTTCACATAAGCCACACCCATTTTTCACCACTTTCACGTAAGCCACACCTACAAACAAATGCCCCGCCCCCTAATTATTGTACGGCCAAAAAAGTGCCCCACGTATTTTTTTTTCAATGTTGGCAACTATGGATAGATGTGCTATGAAGACGCTGGGGGTGTAATCTCCGATTTCTCCTCTGAAAGCCGCTGTGTCTGTTCTTTCAAAGGAGCCTCGGAAAGACACGCCCTCTCTCTGGCACAACCTACAAGAAAATGGCGCCGCTCAGCCTTCGCGTGCTTGATAAACCGTTATGCGCCGCCCCCCCCTCAGCCAATCAGAGGAAGCACGCGCGGTGGCTGTTTATCCCCGATGTCCAGTGACAGGAGACAGATGGAGAGAGGATTCAGCTTTATCCTCCCTCCAGCCTGCAGGTGGCAATAGAGAGCCGCGCTGTGCAGTGAAGGGAAGGCTGCCCGCTCTTCCTCTCCTCTATCCCCTTGTCACATGACTGGAGGGAGGAAGGAGACCCTTCTCAGTGTCTGTAAGTACGAGGTGGAGGAGAACTTACCCCAGTAAATGTTTGTGAGTCTTGTGAGCAGCTATATGTAGAAAATCATTTTTAAAGCTCCCAACCTTATAATGTGCAAATAAATCACTAAATACAATCGGTGCCGCGCTTATTACCACAGAGGAGGCTTTGTGAGAGTTAAAATGATTGTAAAGTCTCATGGGTCTTCACCAAACAAAACTGTTTGTAAAAAAAATAAAAATGGAATGAGAAGTATGGCCAAAGCTGGTTTGTTTGAAGTTTGTTCTGCATTCCTGTGACCGGTTTCCAGTCACAGTGGTCCAGGCTCAGGAAAGATGGCGACCATCTGGTCGGGATCCGCCCCCCGATGCCCGGACCGCCACCCGGCTCAGCCTTTCAACGAGCTGCTGAGAACCTGGGCTGACGGCTCCGCCCCCTCCACAGCACAGCGCTCCAGTGGGTGTCGGGGGAGAGGAGAGAGCTGTGACTGAAGTCACCAGCCCTCTGCTCAGGGAGCTGTGAGAACCGAGCGATCGGTGGTGTTTGATCGCTCGGTTCTCAGTGTTAGGCCTTTTAACAACCACTTTAAGTTCACTTTTAGGGAAAAAATAAAAAATAATTTTCGCAAGAACAAAATGTGCATTTAACCACTTTAGTCCCGGAAGATTTTACCCCTTTAATGACCAGAGCACTTTTTGCGATTCGGCACTGCGTCGCTTTAACAATTGCGTGGTCGTGCGATGTTGCACCCAAATAAAATTGACGCCCTTTTTTAGAGCTTTCTTTTGGTGGTATTTGATCACCTCTGCGGTTTTTATTTTTTGCGCTATAAACAAAAAAAGAGCGACAATTTTGAAAAACACAATATTTTGTACTTTTTGCTGTAATAAATATTCCCCATTTTTTTTTAAAAAACTAATTTTTTCTCAGTTTAGGCCGATACGTATTCTTCTACATATTTTTGGTTAAAAAAAAAAAATCGCAATAAGCGTATATTGATTGGTTTGCGCAAAAGTTATAGCATCTACAAAAAAAGGGGATAGATTTATTTAATTTTTTTTTACTAGTAATGGCGGCGATCTGCGATTTTTATCGGGACTGCGACATTATGGCGGACACATCGGACAATTTTGACACATTTTTGGGACCATTGGCATTAATACAGCGATCAGTGCTATAAAAATGCATTGATTACTGTAAAAAAGTCACTGGCAGTGAAGGAGTTAACACTAGGGGGCGATCAAGGGGTTAACAGTGTTTCCTATTGTGTGTTCTAACTGAAGGGGGGAGGGGACTGACTAGGGCAGATGATAGATTGCTGTATATACTTTGTATGAACAGACGATCTATCATTTCTCCCCTCAGAGAACCGGGAGCTCTGTGTTTAAATACAGAGCTCCCGGTTCTCGCCATGTTACGAGCGATCGCGGGAGCCAGGCAGTCATCGAGACCGCCGGGCACTCGCATCGGCTCCGGTGGTGAGCAGTGAGCGTGCGCGCACCCCTAGTGGCCACCTTTGGAGCCGATGTAACATGACTGCGATTTGCCTGCCTGTGCCATTCTGCCGCCGTATCAGTGCCCGTCAGTGCAGCCATATCAGTGCCCGTCATTGAAGAAGAAAACGTACTTATTTACAAAAAGTTTTAACAGAAACAAAGAAAAACTTGTTTTTTTTCAAAATTTTCGGTCTTTTTTTATTTGTTGCGCAAAAAATAAAAACCGCAGAGGTGATCAAATACCACCAAAAGAAAGCTCTATTTGTGGGAACAAAATGATAAAAAAAATGTTTGGGTACAGTGTTGTATGACCGCGCAATTGTCATTCAAATTGCGACAGCGCTGAAAGCTGAAAATTGGCCTGGGCAGGAAGGTGTTTAAGTGCCCGGTATTGAAGTGGTTAAAGTGGTTGTAAACCCATTTTTTGGACTTCTAGCTATAGGTAAGCCTAGAATAAGGCTTACCTATAGGTAGTGGAAATATCTCCTAAACGTGCGCCGTTTAGGAGATATTTCACTTGTAGTCCGCCGAAAATTCCAACGGCTTATGCGCGGGGAAGAAACTAAACGCCGTTTCTTCCCTAGCCTATGCCGTTAATCGCGGCTCCCGTGCGCATGCGCGGGAGTGACGTCAAAGAGCCGGAGTCCGCTGCCCAGAAGCAGGAGGGGCCAGAAGATGGATGCTGCCTACACAGGGAACATCGCTGGATTCTTTTGCAGGTAAGTGGCACATAATGGGCTAGTATGCGATGCATACTAGCCCATTATGCTTTACATTTGCAGACTTTGCAGCGAGCAAAAGAGGAAGTAAAACCCATCAGGGTTTACTTCCTCTTTAAGTTTTAGCTATAGATAAGTCTATATAAAGGCTTACCTATAGGTAGTGTAAATATCTCCTAAACATGTACAGTTTAGGAGATATTTACTGTCCTAGCAGCCAGTTACCTTGCTGGTGCATGCACTCTGAAGGAACGGCCGCCCGTGCCGTTTCTTCAGAGCAGTGTGCCGTGACTGGGGGCTCCCACGCGCATGCGCAGGAGTGACCCGATCGCAGCTCCACTCAGGGCCAGAGCCGCGAACCTGGACGGAAGGTCTAGTATAGATGGATGCCGTCTCCAGCCATGACCTTGCATCACTGGAAGGCTTAGTTTTGAGGTAAGTTTCGCATAATGTGCTACGGTTTACAACCGCTTTTTTTTTTTTTTAAGCGCCCCCATCCTCTCGTGTTCGCACACAGAAGTGAACGCATACGTAGGTCGTGCCCACATATGTAAACTATGTTCGCACCACAGATGTGAGGTATCGCCGCAAACGTTGTAGGGAGAGACATATATTTAGCGCTAGACCTCCTCTGTAAGACCCCTTTCACACTGGGGCGCTTTGCAGGCGCTACAGCGCTAAAAATATCGCATGCAAAGCGCCTGAAAGAGCCGCTCCTCACACTCCAAGCCGAGGGCTTTCACATTGGAGCAGTGCGCTGGCAGGACGCTAAGAAAAGTCCTGCTAGCAGCATCTTTGGAGCGCTGTATACACCGCTCCTGCCCATTGAAATCAATGGGGCAGCGCGGCTATACACTTTGCGCTGGTTGTAACCATTTTGCGGCTGTTTTCTAACCCTTTCTCGGCCGCTAGTGGGGGTAAAAGCGCCCCGCTAGCGGCTGAATAGCGCCATGAAATTGACGGTAAAGCGCCGCTAAAAACAGCGGCGCTTTACCGCCAACACACCCACCGCCCCAGTGTGAAAGGGGCCCGACTCCAAACTGGTAACCTCTAAAAATGTTTAAAGCGTCACTTACGGAGATTTTTTTTTCATACATAATATGTAGAGAACGACAAAATAAAAAAGGGAAGGAAGAAGGAGAGAAGGGGAGCATGTTACGGAGATTTTTTAAGTACAGTGCCGTAGTTTTGTGCCATTCCACAAGCGTGTGCAATTTTAAAGCACGACACGTTAGGGATCTATTTACTCGGTGTAACCTCTTTTATATTTTACCAAAAAACTGACTGGGGTGACAGTACATAAAAAAAATATTTAATATATTTTTTTATTTTTTTTTTACATACAGTGACCAGAGCAGATTTTTTTTTTTTTACACATTATGATTTCTTAAAACTGAATTTTACAGTTATAAGTAACCATTTTATGTGAATGAGAGCGATTCATTCGGTGTTTACTATTGTGATTAGCTGTGACCGGCCCTGTCTGTACAGTGATCTGTCATGTGTTGTGTCCAGTGGACTCAGCGGATGACAGATTGCTCCGGAGCGCGGCCGATTCATACGACGTCCTCCCAGGATAACAGAGCTCCCACTCGGCCATCATATTACAATAAGCTGGGCGGGAGGGGGTTAAAGGGTCAGACCCCCCATAAGTGATATTTTAGGTAATGGTGAGATCAGTCCCGGGAGTGTCTTGGTGATTCTGGACAGATCTCCCCATCATTGTTCCTGACTCTGTTCCTCTCTACCCGGGAATTTTAGGTGTCCTGCCACGTTTGTGTGTTCCAGGTCCTCCTGTTACATGCTCCTTAATATTAAATAAAGCATACTGGGTGAGTGAGGAATGCTCATAATGGTCACATGAGGTGTGCAGACTCAGGAACCTCGCATTGAGACCTCACCAATAAAGTTCCCAGGAGACACACAATATGGCCAATAGTAAATAGACGCCTGACCATCACACCCACTGTATGTGGACAGTTCTTCAAATGATTCAGTTCAGGTGTTTTTAGTGAAAAGTATTATTAATATAAAGATATTTTAGACAATTGTGCACTCCCAACCCTGGGGTAACAGTTTGGGGAAGGCTCTTTTCTGTTCCAGCATGACTGTGTACAATTCCAGCTCCATGCAGATATGGTTTGGTGTGGAGGAACCTCAGTCATGTAACACTGTAGCCAAATAAATTTCATATCATTTTATAGATTTGACATATAATTAAACTGTACTATGGGGTCCTTTTAATGACTGGGTATGCTGGGCATATTTCTCAGTATTTGTTCTTTATCTGTATGTATGGACTCTGCACAGTACCACTTCTCTTGTCCCGTATGCTGGGTGTTTTTTCCAGTATCATACTTACCTAGGTGGATGCTGTATCTGTCCCCCAGCGCCTCTTCACTGAGAACCGAACGATCGAACACCATCGATCGATCGGTTCTCACAACTCCGTGAGCAGAGATATGCAGACTGTCAGTCACAGCTCTCTGCTCTGCCCCCTCCTCACTCACTGGAGCGCTGGGCTGTGGAGGGGGCGGAGCGGCCAGCTCAGGCTCTCAGCAGCTAACTGAGAGGCTGAGCCGGGTGTCTGTCTAGGGACCTGGCGGATCCCGACTTCCATTGTCGTGATGACGCGGACCCTGGACCCACTTCTGTGACATCAGCAGAGAGCGGACTTCAGCCCACTCTCTGCTGAAAATGAGTCACAGAAGTGCAAAACGAGCTTCGGCTGTTCTTCTCCTTTAACCACTTCCGGACCGCCCGCCGTCGTTGTACGTCGGCTGTTTGAAGTGGCATACCATTGTTATGGCAGCAGAGAGCTGTTCATAACCCCGGTATCCTCTTCAACAGCAGGCGGTCCGCTTTCAGATAAAAGTGGTCTCTGCGGCGAATTTGTCGCAAGATCACTTTTAACAGAGGAGGGAGAGGGGGCCCTGTGAGGCTGGATGGCGAGTGAAAGATGGCCCCCACTTGGTTCCATACCATTGGATGGCGGAAGCGACATCAAATGTCACTTCCGCCCAATGGTCTTAAAAGGTGAATTTTTTTTTTTGTAAATAAAAAAAGACATTTTTTTTTTTTTTAATTGAATTTTAGTGAAAATATGAGATCCGAGGTCTTTTTGACCTGTCATGCTTTTTTTCTTTTACAAGGGATGTTTACATTCCTTGTAGTAGGAATAAAAGTGACCCAATTTTTTTTTTTTAAGTGTAAAAATAAAATAAATAAGATTTTTTTTTTTTTTAAGTACCCCGCTGAGCTCGCACACAGAAGCGAACGCATACGTTAGTTGCGCCCGCATATGAAAACGGTGTTAAAACCACACATGTGAGGTATTGCTGCAATCGTAAGAATGAGAGCAATAATTCTAGCACTAGACCTCCTCTGTATCTTAAAAATGGTAACCTGTAGAAATGTTTAAATGTCGCCTATGGAGATTTTAAAATATATTTCTATGCTAGTTCTAAGTAATTTTCTAGCAAAAAAAAATGTAAACACCAAGTCTGAACAATAGGCCGGTCCTTAAAGCGGGATTCCGGCCAGGAAATTTTTTTTTTAAAAGTCAGCAGATACAAACACTGTAGCTGCTGACTTTAAATAAGTACACTTACCTGTCCTGGGTTCCCGCGATGTTGGCCGCTCGAGGCCGACCCGTCCCTCGGCTCTCGAGTCCCGGCACCGCCATCCTAACTAAGGGAAACAGGCAGTGGAGCCTTGCGGCTTCACTGCCAGTTTCCAGCTGCGCACGCACGCGCGAGCGACGCTCTGTGAATGGCCCAGTGGTTTTCTGGGAACACACACAGTTCCCAGAAGACAACGGGGCCCCTCACCGAGGAGCAGGACACGCCACGGAATAGGAAGAGGCAGATTAGGAAGACTGCCCAGCAACAAGGGTTCAGGTAAGTTTAAAACATTTTTTAAAAATTTTTTTACGATTTTTCATGATATTTTAGGGTGGCCCTCCACTTTAAAGTGATTGTAAGGGTTCATTTTGTTTTTTAAATAACAAACATATCATACTTACCTCCACTGCGGTGCAGCTCGTTTTGCACAGGGTGGCCCCGAACCTCGTCTTCTGGGGTCCCTCGGCGGCTCCTCCCCACATCAGATAACCCCCTAGGAGAATCGCTCTCCCGAGAGGGTTACCTTGCGGGCGCGCTCCCGAGTCCAGCATTCGGCATCCATAGCCGCCAAATGTATGACTTGGCCCCGCCCCCCTGCATCATTGAATTTGATTGACTGTGCTGCTATCAATCTATCCAATCAAGAGCAGAGAACCCCGGGCAGAGAGACAGCCCGTCCCTGACGGGTCAAGTTCCAGGGATCAGGTAAGTAAAACAGGGGGCTGGGGGGCCGGTCACTGCCAGGTGTTTTTTCACCTTAATGCATAGGATACATAAAGGGGAAAAAAACACAAAGGTTTACAACCCCTTTAAGTAGTTAAAGCCGGTTTCTCCCTCTTTCCTACCCGCCGGATTTCAGCTGCCGGAGGGAGAGACACAGACATGATCGAATCCAGGGGGGCTGATTTACACCCAGATTTCAGTAGTTCCCCCCTCCCCACACCAACCCTACCTTTGATGTGATGTCTGATTGGCCACTGATCTCCCCCCACCATCCCCCGCACTCAGAGCCGGGAAAAGGGAACGGCATCCTGGAGCAGTGATTGGAGAAGTGGTGGAGTGGAGAGATGACATCGGACTGTACACACACACACTGATTACCGCCCCCCATCTCCTCCAAGGGCTGATCATCTCCCGGTGTTCTGTCGAGAAGTGCCCCCCATCGAATAGTGCCCGGTATGTACTGCACATGCGCCATATGGAACAGCACAACAGATGATTTGCTGATCAGCTGGGCTGACGTAACCAGGGCACATGCGCACATCTTAGGAGGTATTTCTCGATGGGAGATGCCATTTCACAGGCACAATTTAAACTTATACAAACAGCTTTGTAGACCGTAGTTCTCTGATTGTGCATCGCTGCTGCTCGAGGGCGGCTAGTGGCTGTGTTGAAGAGCTGGTTTTGTCAGTGTTGCAACCCGGCCGTTCAACACAGCAAACCCGCCCTGCAACACAGACAAAACCGGACCATCAGCACACTGTAAAGCCGCCCCGCAACAGCGAGGCACAATGTGAGAACTACGGTCTCCCCCCGCTGTTTGTATAGATTTCAATTATGTCCCTGAAATGGTATCTCCCATCGAGAGATGCCTCCTACAATGTGCGCTTGCGCCCTGGTCACGTCACTCTAGCTGATCGGCTGAAGTGTGGCTCCGTCCTGCGCATGTGTGAGCACTATTTGATAGGGGGGGGGCACTTCTCGACAGAACACCGGCAGCAGGAAATGTGGATGGGGGGGCGGTAATCACACTGTGTGGAGGAGGAGGGGGGTCACAGGGAAATTGTACACAATGAGGGGGGATAATAGTTTGTGCTTTGGATGATTGTAGAGATGGGGGATGAGCATTTATCTGTGCTGGGGGGGGGGTGTGTGTATTTGCTAGAAGGAGAAATGGGGGGGGATATGTGCTAGGACAGTTTTGGGGCATTTGAGCCAGGACGGCGAATGTTTGCGCTAAGGGTGGGGGAATTTGTGCTGGGGGGAAGATTTGGGTAGGGAGGAGGAATTTGTGCTAGGAAAAGGGTCATTTGGAGGGGGTTGTGGATTTGTGGGGGGGGATTGGTGCTACAAGGAGGAACTGGGGGAATTTTCTCCTGAAGAAGTGATTTAGGGGATTTTTTGCTAAGGGGGGGATTTGTGTTAGGAGGGGGATTGGGAGTATTTGTGTTAGGAGGGGGGTTGAGGGAGGATTTGTGCTGGGAGAATGGATTGGGAGGATTGTTGCTAGAATGAGGGATTGGGAAGATTTTTGCCAGGAGGGACTGGGGGGATTTGTGCTGGGCGGAGAGATTGGGTGGATTTGTGCTAGTAAATGTGATTTGGGGGATTTGTTCTAGGAGGGGGGATTGGGGGTGTAGATTTCTGCTAGGGGGGGATTGGGGGAGTAGATTTCTGCTAGGGGGGGGATTGGGGGAGTAGATTTCTGCTAGGAGGGGGGATTGGGGGGAGTAGATTTCTGCTAGGAGGGGGGATTGGGGGAGTAGATTTCTGCTAGGAGCGGGGATTGGGGGGAGTAGATTTCTGCTAGGAGGGGGGATGAGGGGGTGTAGATTTCTGCTAGGAGGGGGGATTGGGGGAGTAGATTTCTGCTAGGAGGGGGGGATTGGGGGAGTAGATTTCTGCTAGGAGGGGGATTGGGGTGGGATGTGAGTTGGAGGGCATAATATCTGTGTGGTGGATACTCCCACTTTGAATTAGATATAATGTTGAAAAGTGACCCGCTTCTGCCGGCACCTGATAGCTTATCCATATCTAATGTGATTGGTATATATATGGAATGGCGGGGCTGCGCTGCTGTAGTGATTGCCAAATTAATTTATGCAACAAAGCTAACATGACATTGGTGTGCAAGGATGTAAACAATGGCGATTCAAATAATGGGACATCGAGCAAATAAATATCTAAAACGTGAGTTCATATAATACAATCCATACCACTTCAGGTGGTGATAACAGAGCAATAAATATTAGAAAAAAATGACAGCTCTGATCCTGAGTGTGAAAAGTGATTTCTCTTCCCTCAGACCAAAAAGGAGCAGAGAAAACACAAATAAGATCATTACACAAGCCGGTGTCCTGTCTAGAAATGTCCCCCCCATCCATAATGTCCGCCCTGTACTGCGCAGTCGCAGCTGTTGCGCAGTACGGAGGACACCGCCCCGCCCCAATCCCGAACGACACTGGACCCGCCCCCCTGTCAGGTGACATCACTGCTAAGCATACTTGCTTTCTCTCCGATAGATGTGCTATGAAGACGCTGGGGGTGTAATCTCCGATTTCTCCACTGGAGGACGCCGAGTCTGTTCTGTCAACGCAGCCTCGGAAAGACACGCCCTCTCTCTGGCACAACCTACAGGAAAATGGCGCCGCTCGGCCTTCGCGTGCTTGATAAACCGTTATGCGCCCGCACCCCCCCTCATCCAATCAGAGGAAGCGCGAGCTGGCTGTTTATCCCCGATGTACAGTGACAGGAGACGGATGGAGAGAGGATTCAGCTTTATCTTCCCTCCAGCCTGCAGGTGGCAATAGAGAGCCGCGCTGTGCAGTGAGGGAAGGCTGCCCGTTCTTCCTCTCCTCTATCCCATTGTCACATGACTGGAGGGAGGAAGGAGACCCTTCTTAGTGAGATTGCAAGTACGAGGTGGAGGAGAACTTATTTTACAACAAAAACAAACCTTTACAATCACTTACTAAGTGCTTCACCAATTGTTTCATGGACAACTTACCCCAGACCCCCCTCTCCTCACACCCCCCCGTCTCTACTCCTCACACCCCCCCTCTACTCCTCACACCCCCCTCTCTACTCCTCACACACACCCCGTCTCTACTCCTCACACCCCCCTCTCTACTCCTCTCACCCCCCCTCTCTACTCCTCACACCCCCCCTCTCTACTCCTCACACCCCCCCCCTTCTCTACTCCTCACACCCCCCCTCTCTACTCCTCACACCCCCCCCCCTCTACTCCTCACACCCCCCCTCTCTACTCCTCACACCCCCCCTCTCTACTCCTCACACCCCCCCCCCTTCTCTACTCCTCACACCCCCCCTCTCTACTCCTCACACCCCCCCTCTCTACTCCTCACACCCCCCCTTCTCTACTCCTCACACCCCCCCTCTACTCCTTACACCCCCCCCTCTACTCCTCACACCCCCCTCTACTCCTTACACCCCCCCCTCTACTCCTCACACCCCCCTCTCTACTCCTCACACACACCCCGTCTCTACTCCTCACACCCACTCTCTACTCCTCACACCCCCCCTCTCTACTCCTCCACACACCCCCCTCTCTACTCCTCACACCCCCCCCCTTCTCTACTCCTCACACCCCCCCTCTCTACTCCTCCACACCCCCCCTCTACTCTCACACCCCCCCCTCTCCTACTCCCACACCCCCCCCCTCTACTCCTCACACCCCCCCCTTCTCTACTCCCACACCCCCCTCTCTACTCCTCACACCCCCCCTCTCTACTTCCTCACACCCCCCCTTCTCTACTCCTCACACCCCCCTCTACTCCTTACACCCCCCCCCTCTACTCCTCACACCCCCCCTCTACTCCTTACACCCCCCCCTCTAACTCCTCACACCCCCCCCTACTCCTCACATCCCCCCTCTACTCCTCACACCCCCCCCTCTCTACTCCTTACACCCCCCCTCTACTCCTCACACCCCCCTCTACTCCTCACACTCTCTACTCCTCACACCCCCCCTCTCTACTCCTCACACCCCCCCTCTCTACTCCTCACACCCCCCCCCTCTCTACTCCTCACACCCCCCCTCTCTACTCTCACACCCCCCCTCTACTCCTCACCCCCCTCTCTACTCCTCACACCCACTCTCTAGTCCTCACACCCCCCCTCTCTACTCCTCACCCCCCCAATACTACTCACACACCCCCTCTCTACTCCTCACAACCCCCCCTCTCTACTCCTCACAACCCCCCCTCTCTACTCCTCACACCCCCCTCTCTACTCCTCACCCCCCCTCTCTACTCCTCACCCCCCCTCTCTACTCCTCACACCCCCCCTCTCTACTCCACACCCCCCCCCTCTCTACTCCTCACACCCCCCCCTCTCTACTCCTCACACCCCCCCCCTCTCTACACCTCACACCCCCCCTCTCTACTCCTCACACCCCCCCTCTCTACTCCTCACACCCCCCCTCTCTACTCCTCACACACCCCCCCTCTCTACTCCTCACACACCCCCCCTCTCTACTCCTCACACCCCCCCTCTCTACTCCTCACACCCCCCCTCTCTCTACTCCTCACACCCCCCTCTCTCTACTCCTCACACCCCCCCCTCTCTACTCCTCACACACACCCCCCTCTCTACTCCTCACACACCCCCCCTCTCTACTCACACACCCCCCTCTCTACTCCTCACACACCCCCCCTCTCTACTCCTCACACACCCCCCCTCTCTACTCCTCACACACCCCCCCTCTCTACTCCTCACACACCCCCCCTCTACTCCTCACACACCCCCCCTCTACTCCTCTCACCCCCCCTCTCTACTCCTCACACCCCCCTCTCTACTCCTCACACCCCCCCTCTCTACTCCTCACACCCCCCCTCTCTACTCCTCATACCCCCCCTCTCTACTCCTCACACCTCCCACCCCCCCCCCCCTCTCTACTCCTCACACCTCCCACCCCCCCCCCCTCTCTACTCCTCACACCACCTACCCCCACCTTCTCTACTCCTCACACCTCCCACCCCGACCTTCCCCTCAGATCTCTCCACAGATCTCTCTCTCAGTATCTGTTCTTATCCTCTATGTATGGACTCTGCACAGTACCACTTCTCATACACTTGTTGTTGCTCTTCTGTATTGTCTTTAGGAACGGGCCGGATTGAAGTGTCCAGCACTGATGGACATGCCTGGCTACCTGGGCCCCCACCACACCTCATGAGCCTCTGGAGTTCTGAGGGGCCCCGTGTGGGAATGAAGAGGCCCTGTGTAATTGTGTAAGCAAATGATTCCTGACATCAATAAATAAAAGCTGATCATTGTAAGCACCCCTGCCAGTGTTAAATGGTTTGTCGTATCCATGTAAACTGATACATTGTGCACGTGCGCACTGTGCTTGCCCTGGCAACCCTACCTCTGGGTCCAGTCCAGTGGATTACAGTGTTTGGTAATGGGCTGCTGTGAGTGGCCCAGATACCACATGATCACTATGCAATCACATGTCACATAGTAAACAATAGTCATGAATGGAATTCAGTATTGTTTACTGCTGTGTGTGTGATCTGTGATTGGTCACTAGTGATCACATAATACTTGAGCCAATCACAGCACCCTGTACAATGTGATAGCTGTGGGCCAATCACAGCATCACAATAACGAACAATAAGTCATGAATGAAAGCCATTAACAAGCAATCACAGTGTACAATGGTGTCAGCATGGTGGTACTGAACTACTCTGATAACAGTATGTAAAAAAAAAACACAAAGAAAAAACAAAAGTTAAAAAAGAAAAAAAAAATGAATAAAAGGTTTTTATTTTTATACATACTGTTATCAGTCAGTATCCCTGATCACCACCACCACACCAGTCATATAATGATGCTGTACTGCACTGGTGACAACCACTTGCCAACCAGCCACTGTACTTTTACAGCGGCAGGTCGGCTCTCTTGCACAGACCGACGTACCTGTAAGTCGGTCCGTGCATGTGAGATTGCGGGCTCGCGCATGGCGGCGGAGTTCCCGGGTCTGGCGGCTGCCCGCGATCGTTGTGTACAGAGGTAGAATGGGGATCTGCCGTTCTGACAGGGGACATGTCAGAGATCTTCGGTCACAGTAAGTCCATCCTCCCTACAGTTAGAACACACTGAGGGAACACAGTTAACCCCTTTCATCGCCCCCTAGTGTTAACCCCTTTCCTGGCCGTGTCATTTATACAGTAATCGGGGCATTCTTATAGCACTGATCAATGTAATAATGTCACTGGTCCCCAAAAAGTGTCATTTGGGGTTAGATCTGTCCGGCGCAATGTCAGTCACGCTAAAAATCGCAGATCGCCGCCATTACCAGTAAAAAAATAAGTCTATAAACCTATCCCGTAGTTTGTAGCCGCGATAACTGTAGCACAAACCAATCAATATATGCTTATTGCGATTTTTTTTTTTTTAACAAAAATTTGTAGAATACATATTGGCCTAAATTTTTGAAGAAATTAGTTTTTCTTAATTTTTTTGGATGTATTATTGCAAAAAGTGAAAAAAATTTTTTTTTTTTTTTATAGCACAAAAAATAAAAACCGCAGAGGTGATCAAATACCACCAAAAGAAAGCTTTATTTGTGGGGAAAAAAAAGGACATAAATTTTGTTTGGGTACAACGTCGCACGACAGCGCAATTGTCAGTTAAAGCGATGCAGTAATTGAGTGTAGAGGAAGAGATATCACCGCTCGAGGGGTATTGGACAGCCGGGAAGTAAAATACTTCTCGGTTCGGAGGCCGTAGGTGCTGGAAATTGCTAATAGCAATGAACAGGAATAGATTCTGGACAGCCGCACTCTTATGCCCCGTACACACGGTCGGATTTTCCGATGGAAAATGTCCGATCGGAGCGTGTTGTCGGAAATTCCGACCGTGTGTGGGCTCCATCGGACATTTTCCATCGGATTTTCCGACACACAAAGTTGGAGAGCAGGCTATAAAATTTTCCGACAACAAAATCCGTTGTCGGAATTTCCGATCGTGTGTACACAAATCCGACGGACAAAGTGCCACGCATGCTCAGAATAAATAAAGAGATGAAAGCTATTGGCCACTGCCCCGTTTATAGTCCCGACATACGTGTTTTACGTCACCGCGTTTAGAACGATCGGATTTTCCGACAACTTTGTGCAACCGTGTGTAGACAAAAGAAGTTTGAGCCAACATCCGTCGGAAAAATCCTAGGATTTTGTTGTCGGAATGTCCGAACAAAGTCCGACCGTGTGTACGCCCTATTAGAATTAGCCTTGTTTATTTGGAAAGATTCACATCAAAATCAAAGGTAACAACAGACAAAAAAGAGCTGACGTTTCGCACTAACGTTAGTGCGAAACGTCAGCTCTTTTTTGTCTGTTGTTGCCTTTGATTTTGATGTGAATCTTTCCAAATAAACCAGGCTAATTCTAAGAGTGCGGCTGTCCAGAATCTATTCCTGTGTAAAGCGATGCAGTGCCGTATCACAAAAAATGGCCTGGTCATAAAGGAGGCAAGTCCTTGCCGGGGCTGAAGTGGTTAAAAATTAAATTGTGGGAAAAAAAAAAAAAAAAATTTTATTCAATTTCTTAATTTTCCAAAATAATATAACAAATGACAACTTCAAAAAATTCTCTATCCCTCAGACTGTCCAAAAAGGGATCATTTGAGGGTATTTGAACTGTCCTGGCATTTTAGGGCCTCAAGAAATGAGATGGGCCGTCAGTACATCAGGATTGGTCAAATATGTATACCAAAGTTTGTGGTATAACTTTCACAAAGACCAAAAAATATACAATAATTTGGGTTATTTTTTCCAAAGAAATGTAGCAGAATAAATTTTGTCCAAAAGATTATTTGTTTGAAAAATTTCATAACAAAAACTAAGAAAAAAAAGTTTTTTATAAAAATTTGGGATATATATATGTATGTGTGTGTGTAAGTAGTGATGAAATCTCACCAAAAGAAAGCTCTATTTGTGTTTAAAAAAGTGATATAAATTTAATTTGGGTACATTGTTGCATGGCCTTGCAATTGCCAGTCAAAGTAGCGCAGTGCTGAATGGCAAAAGATGCCCTGGTCATGAAGGTTGTAAAACCTTCCGAAGGTCAAGTGGTTAGCGGAGTTCCAACTTTTGTTTTTTGTTTGGTTTTTGACCACTTGACAACGGGGCACTTAAAGAGGAGTTCTCATTTAAAAAAATGAATAAATAAAAGTCAGCAGCTACAAATACTGCAGCTGCTGACTTTTAATTGGACACTTACCTGTCCCGGGGTTCAGCGATGCAGGGGATCGAAACCCCGCTCGTCTCCCCCTCCGTTCGGCGGCACCGGCATTGCAACTGTGGGCGCCGGGCTGTGGCTTCACAGCCGGGCACCCACTGCGCATGCGCGAGCGGCGCCGTGATTGGCCGCTCAGTCATCTGGGACCTGTAATGGGTCCCAGATGATTGACAAGAGGGAGGGAGGGAGCAGAGCTGAGCCCTTCCTGTGCCGAGAGGAAGTGATGTCACCAGCCCAGGCACTGGAAGAGGCAGACTACGAGGGACCCCCTAGCAACAGGCATTTAGAGGTAAGTTAAAAAAAAAATTTCCAAATTTTTTTTTTAGGCACAGTCATGCATTTTTTTTTAGGGTGGAACACCACTTTAAACACCCCCCTCGTGACCAGACCAATTTTCAGCTTTCGGTGCTCTCACACTTTGAATGACAATTACTCTGTCATGTATTACTGTACCCAAATGAATTTTTTCTCCTTTTTTTCATACAAATAGAGCTTTCTTTTGGTGCTATTTGATCACCTCTGGGTTTTTTATTTTTCATTAAACAACCCCTCGTGTGGTTTGCACCTCATCCTATATCAATCGGCATTATTAGTTCATGTAGGCTTTGTAATTGTTATTTATTTAAAAATAAAACGTAGGGCTGGTTCACAATGCTGCGATGTCAGACTGCAGGCAATGTCTATACGATGTGAATTCAGTCATACAGATTGTATGGCTGAATTTACATCGCATTCGGACCAAACTCGTGCAGGACCCTTTTTTTGGTCTGCACCAGAATCGCATCACATGGGTGTTCACACCCATGTGACCCGATTCCTGTCTGAATTGACAGTTCGAATTGCGATATGCGAGACGATCTGGGGGTGTCATTAACTTTGTATTGACCTTCCCAGCGGCTCGCATAGGGCAGTGTGAACCGCCGGTGGGTGATAGGCGATGGGGAAACCCGTACTGGATTTGCACGAGTTCTTGCATCGCAGCTGTGTGAACCGGCCCTTACTTAGCAGTCCCCCCTCCCCCTCCCCCAGCACGCTCCCATCTTCAGTGTGGGCAGCTGAAGCCCACTGGTGTCTCGTTCCGGGACACGGTGCTGCTGGCTGCCAAGCATGCACATCTCAAGAGTGGCGGCCCGTCCATCCATGTGTCCAGCCCCCTGATCTACATACAGGGCACTGGACTATGGATTCCAATGGGGGGGGGGGGAGTGTGTTTCTTTTAAGCACGTGATTAGAGCCAGAGGCTCTAATAGGCTTCAAAGAAGGGGGGCTCGGAGCGCACTGCGCCCCGATCCCACCCAGTTGTGTGACAATAGCAAATGAACATTCGCTATTTTCACACTAAGTCTCCTCCCCAGGAAGTGAGTCGCGATTGGCCAAAACATCAGGCTATCCTATTGGATGCTTGGCGCCTGGGAGGAGGAGAGAGGAGACGCACGGCGAAAGCCACCGTGCTGTAGATGAGGACACCAGAGCCGCTGCCCACAGTCCGCCACCTAGATGGGGTAAGTGCCGGACCGTCCGACAGAGAGCAGGCGGCGAGGGGGGTGGGGTGTGGTTGTTTGCCGCCCCCCCAAAAAAAATCCCACCAGCCGGCACTGCCTCCCGATCTCACGCATGTGCATAAACAACAAATACCGCAATGCTACAAGCGGCGGAGGCGCCTCGACTCCTGGGATTTATGACACTCATATCCCAGGAGCCAGTGAGCGGGCGGACACGACGCAGCTCGCTGCAGCGAGGTACTGTGGAAGCAAAGGATTACCAAAAAAAACGGTATTTGCACCGCTGAGGAAAAAAAAAAGCAATGAGAATACAGGAGGTGATCACGAACGCGCGGGGCGGAGTTGATAAAATGTTTGGAACTCCGCTTTAAGGCCCCTTTCACACTGGGGCGGGAGTGACGTGACTTTACCGTCGGTATTCAGCCGCTAGCGGGGCAGCTTTACCCCCCCGCTAGCAGCCGAGAAAGGGTTAAAAACCACAGCAAAGCGCTTTGCTGGCGGTATAGCGGCGCTGTCCCATTGATTTCAATGGGCAGAAGGGGTGAAGGAGCAGTGTATACACCGCTCTGAAGATGCTGCTAGCAGGACTTTTTTTTTCCCCGTCCTGGCGCACCGCTCCAGTTTGAAAGCCCTCGGGGTTTTCACACTGGAGAGACAGCAGCGGCTGTTTCTGGTCGGTTTGCAGGCGCTATTATTAGTGCAATAGCGCCTGCAAACCGCCCCAGTGTGAAAGGGGCCTAAGTTACATTCTTCCTTCTCTTTCTGTATGTGGATGATGTCACTGTAATTATTTTAATTTAAAAAACAAAAAAACAAAACCTTTTTCCTAATCAATATACAGCCGTCACATGACCCAGCTATTTCCCAGCCAGTCTGCAGGGAAACATCAGTGGGAGGAGCTTCTAGTCCTCTGCTGCTAGTCACATGTTCAAAAAAAAAAAATCCTTTGGAATGCAAAGGAAAAATGCACAACACCAAATAAATGTTTTGAATCTTCATACAAATATGTATTTAAACGCAAATCTTTATTATTTTTGTGGAAAAACATGGTGTGAAGCGAACGGGCTGCCCTATGTGTGTTCGGCGCGCCAAAGGGATCAAATTTTGGCCTTGAGCCGGGCACATTTGTACACACACACGCAAATCTTGCAGGTTCTGATGTATGACAATCATGGTAAAATCGCACTGCGTTTAGGGCGGCTCTGAAATGCGCGTTGTGCATTTTGCCGCAATTCCTGATCACCCAAGAGTGAACGGGGCCTAAGGATCCTTATTCTGATGCGTTAGTGTGGAAGTATGGACATTATATAAAAATGACATATATTTAATGCAGTATGTGAATAGCATATTAGGCCCCTTTCACTACCGCAACTTTAATGTAGTGTGATTTTGCCGCGATTTCAGGGAATGCATGTGTAAAGTTGAAGTCCATGGACCTCAACTCGCATCAAAGTCAGACCAAAGTGTAGTACAGGGAGTACTTTTAAGTCGCACAGATACGAATGGTACTCATTGGAAATCGTGGGGTAGGACTTGTCATGAGACTTTGCCCCAGTCGCAGGACAAGTTGCAAAAGTGTGAAAGGGGCTTTACCACATCCGAGTCTTCCCATTCCCCATATGAGGCTGCCAGGGTTTTATACAATGGTTTATTTTCATTTTTTTCCCCCAAAATTAAAAAAACCTGTAACTGCTTTAAAAAAGTGTGAGCTGGAGTCAGGCCTCAATTACTAAACTGGTAACCCGTCCCTGAAGAGGCCTGTGACCCCCAGCTACTGCCATTGGGAAGCTGGCTGAGTACTGTGAGAGAGCAGGAGGCTAACCAGGAGCATAAAAGGTGTGCGGTTGCCAATAGCAACACCGGGGAAGTCAGTTCTGTTGGTGGTGTGCTGAAGACGTTACATAAGCTGGAGTATGGCGAGTGTAAACAAGGAGGAAGCGTCGTCTCCAATAGCAACCAGAGAGAGCGTGTCGCCAGGGAAACCAAAGCTTCAGGGGAGACCATTCCTGGAGGATGTGTGCGCTTCTGCCTGCCGGGAGTCACCAGGAGGGAAGATCCTTCGGAAACAGTCCTCCACTTCCTGGTTTGGTATGTGGCGTGTCCTATGCTCTGGAATAATACTGGAAATAAAGCTGGGTGTGAAGTGGTATCCGCACACCTGCTGTCGTCCCTGACAACAGCGAACAAGTTCAGTTTGCCGGCTGTTGATTCATCTCATGGCGGCTCGGGTGAAAATGACCGGTCAAAGAGTCGCCCTGAACCCAGCGCTCTCAAAGAAAGTCGGCAGCGGCTACTGCGGCAGGAGTCGGGTTGTCACCTTTTCTTCAAGTCAAATCCGAATACTTTAGCAGCCTGGGACACCTTTGGGTGCACCAAGAAAAGTAGCAATGCGGTGCGCATAGCTTACCGCAGTGGACCGTGATTATGGCTGAATTGCTATTGCTGACATCATCACCCTGCATCCCAGTGATGCCGAACCTTCCCCCAGACAGCCACCCGCAGCTCCCAGGCGGCAACAGATTTGTGTCTGACTATCTTGGTTACTTGGGAAGCCACAGCCCAGCCTGAATAGCGTGTCTGGGTTTCAGCCAGCCTAAAACCCGGACACATGATTCAAAACCCGAACTGTCCGGGTGAATCCCGGACAGGTGGCAACCCTAGGCAGGAGGTAAGATAGGGTTGCCACCTCATCCCTTTAAACCCATACACATATGAATTACACAGGTTCTGAGGCTAGTTTAATGCAGATAAGGCATCCAAGTGAGTTGAATTACCACCTTAATCAGCCACAGAACCTGTGTAATTAATATGTGTTCGGGTTTAAAGGGATGAGGTGGTAAGACTGTCTGAGTTCAATTGTTTAGAGTTGGCCCCGCCAGTGGTTGCGGTGAGGCTCCATTTGATTAAAAAGGGTGTGTTCAGTGAGCAGTACTGCCTGCCGAACCTGACGGGGGGGGGGGGGTAATTTTCACCCGTGTACACCCCCGTTTGTCGCTTATGGGAGGGAGCAGCTTGGATGGTAATAAATACAAGGTTTAACCACATGTGGTTACCACCCCCAAATGCAATTGTAAACAAAGTCTGAGAATGGGCCCCTTGCAGGTTCAAGATGGTGGTTTGGAGGAAGATTTCTTACAATCTAGAAAACTCATAGGGCCGGTGTCCTGTCAGAATACCGCTACCCATCAGAAAATGTAAAGGAAGTGACATGCTGAGCAAAAAATGCTTACTGGGCATGCGCCATGCGTTCCAATAGGTTTCCTAATCTGACAGAACACAAAGCCAGCAGCGGACATCTTCTTACACCCAGGCAGCAGGTGGCGACGGCCATCTTGGTACACCCCCCACTGCTCAATAGCAAACTGATTATATACTTAAATGGACTATTTCACTCGGTCGCGGTGAAATAGTCAATTACATTATATAAGGCGGGTTAACTGCTAAAATAAGTGTGAAATTGAAGATTTGTCTGGGTGTAAGAAGATGTTTGCTGCCGCCTTTGTGTTCTGTCCCATTAGGAAACCTATTGAAATGCATAGCGGCCATGCTGGAGCACATAGCATGCACAATAAGCACTTTTGTTCGCAATGTCACTTCCATTGCATTTTCTGATAGAAACACAGGTTCACAGGTGTGAGGGCCTATCCAGAAGTAAGAGGGCAGCACAGGGTTGGAACTGCAGCTTGCAGTCTAACCGAAAGTGACAATTTTGTCAGCCGGAGAACCTGTCAGTGGTCAGGGGTAGAAGGGAAGCTGTCGCCTGACCAGAGCACTTTTTGTGATTCGGCACTGCGTCGCTTTAACTGACAATTGCACAGTCGTGCGACGTTGTACCCAAACAAAATTGACATCCTTTTTTTTACCACAAATAGAGCTTTCTTTTGGTGGTATTTGATCACCTCTGCGTTATTTGTTTTTTTTTTTGCGCTATAAACAAAAAAAGAGCGACAATTTTGAAAAAAACAATATTTTGTACTTTTTGCTATAATATCCCCATGTTTTTTATTTTTTTTAAAAAAGCAAATTTTTTCTCAGTTTAGGCCAGTATGTATTCTTCTACATATTTTTGGTAATAAAAATCGCAATAAGCGTATATTGATTGGTTTGCGCAAAAATTATAGTGTCTACAAAATAGGGGATAGATTTATAGCATTTTTGTTATTTTTTTTTTTTTTTTACTAGTAATGGCGGCGATCTGCGATTTTTTATTGGGACTGCGAGATTATGGCGGACACATCGAACACTTTTGACACATTTTTGGGACCATTGGCATTAATACAGTGATCAATGCTATAAAAATGCATTGATTACTGTAAAAATGTCACTGGCAGTGAAGGGGGTTAACACTAGGGGGCGATCAAGGGGTTAATGTGTTCCCTAGTGTGTGTTCTAACCGAAGGGCAGAGGGGACTGACTAGGGGAGATGACAGATCGCTGTTCATACTTTGTATGAACAGACAATCTGTCACTTCTCCCCTCAGAGAAGCGGGATCTTTGTGTTTACACACAGAGATCCCGGTTCTTGCCGTGTCACGAGCGATCGCGGGAGGCCGGCGTCCATCGAGACAGCTGGGCACTCGCATCGGCTCCGGAGGGTGAGCTCGGGGGGCGCGCCCCTAGTGGCCGCCTTAAGGAGCGACGTAACATGTCGGCGATTCGCCTACACGTGCCCATCTGACGCAGTGTAACTGCGGCAGCCGGTCGGCAAGTGGTTAACCTCTATGTTGTTATGTATAGAATGTAATATGTTATTGTTGTATGTATTTTGGAATTTATTTTTCCATGTGTGTTTGTGATGGAGAAAAACAATAATAAACAGAGATTGAACAAAAAAAAGCCTCTTCAATACGTGTATGTTCCTATATATGCTATAATACGTGAATACAGTGTATTTTAGACATGCTTCCACATGATTCTCAAATTTCTTTAAAGTGTTTTTAGTGGATAAAAAAAAAAATACCAGCTTTATCTGTCCTCTCACACCACACCTTTCACTGCCCACCCTTGGACCTCACTAAGCCTATGCAAAAAA
This sequence comes from Lithobates clamitans, assembly GCA_037952925.1. Classification (NCBI taxonomy): domain Eukaryota; kingdom Metazoa; phylum Chordata; class Amphibia; order Anura; family Ranidae; genus Lithobates; species Lithobates clamitans. The sequence continues at coordinate 2,573,300 of JBBGZY010000705.1, forward strand.
TATTTAAATGGAATATTTCTGGATGGGCTTTGATCGGCTCTCAATTATGGTAACCCGGAAGCGATGACCTGACATCACTTCCGCTTTACCCGGATGTGAACGGAGCCATCCGACGGGGAGCCTGGCCCCCGAAGCTGGCGAATCCACAGGTTTATCATAGAGGCGAAGTAAAGAAAAACTGCGCTATAAACCAAGTGAACAATTAATCGTTAAAAAGCTGCAATCCCGACAATAAACATCAATTGTGGAGTAAACATAAGAAAAATAAGGAATACATGTGCAAAATGACATAAAAAATCTTCAGTGAAAAAAATTTTTTTGATAATAGGTGTAAATGAAAGTAAATATAGGTAACAGTTGATTGTGGTCCACCAAAATGTCCCGTCAAGTGAAAACTCAATATAATATATTGGGATTTCCAAATCACCCAAAAAATTTCGTGATGATGTCCAAATCACCTACACATTTCGTGATGATGTCACGAAACGCGTAGGGCGGAGCCAGACGACGCGCTGACATCACCCCCAAACAGTGTTGCATTCCAGCAGGACGGGTTTGTCCGTGCTCCTGTGGCCAAGGAACCGGACCCAAGGCTATTTTATCTACATACGTTTTGTAAGTGTTCACTTTGTGTTTTAAATTCCAATAAATCTTGATGGTTTTACACTATGTGAGCTCCCTTTATGTATTCTATGGTTATCCCTGCCATTGGTTTCGCTGGTGTGGCTGACGGTGAGATGACCCCTAGTGGATGCCGATAGAAGTTTCCATTTTCTGTCTTACAAGGTTGTCTGCTTGCTGTGATCCTCTGTGGTGGGGGATCATGGCTATCTGGTAAGGAGTAACCCCTTCTATTCCTGGTGGTGGACCCTCCTTTGCTGTCACAGATTAATTCCAATTATCACTTGGACTCTTTCTTATAATTTTTTGGGTGATTTGGAAATCCCAATATATTATATTGAGTTTTCACTTGACGGGACATTTTGGTGGACCACAATCAACTGTTACCTATATTTACTTTCATTTACATCTATTATCAAAAAATTTATTTTTCACTGAAGATTTTTTATGTCATTTTGCACATGAATTAGCGCAATTCCTTATTTTTCTTATCATAGAGGCGATTGGAGACCGGAAGTAGTGAAGTCGCACCGATCTGAACGGATGACAATGCAAACAGTGGGGTACGACTTGTCATGTCCATGACAAGCATGGAAAAGAAGAAAGGTAACAGCGCTCTCTGCAGGGACTCAATCCATACACCAGGTTCACTCACAGGTGTCGAGGCTCGATGTGTCCCAACACACTCCAATGCAACAGTAATAAGGAGAGCCGGCAAAACTGTAATCCTTAAAGTGTCGTTTATCAGAGTGACAATAAAACAATAAAGCTGACGCGTTTCGGCAATAGCCTTAGTCGTAGCTACATTTGATGTAAGGAGGGACTCTGATGGGAACATATGAAGTAAAGAGGGACTCTGATGGAGACATTTGATTTAAGGGGGACTCTGATAGGGACATATGCAGACAGATGATGGGGGTCTCTAGTGAGGACAGTTTATGTAAGGGGGGGACTCTGACTATGTCTCTTATTAACCAACATTCAATTAGTAGAACTTTCACATATAACTTTTTATTTCTTTTAGTGTGCTTTCTTTTACCAGCAGACAAACTAACAAAAAGTCACGCCAAGGTTTTTCAATGTGCACAGGCCGGTACTTTCCTTTTTCATAAACCTTTTATTTATTCATTTTCTTTCTGTGTGGTTTGCATGTACTTGTAGTCATGTTGAAGCAAAGAGAATTGGATAGACTGCCGTCCCCATCACAGAGGATTCCTTTTATTTTGGAGCAAAGAATCATGGGAGTTTCCTGTAATAGTCAAATTTCTGGATGAACTCTGCACATTGCTATACACTCTAGAAAACTTTCCATATAAACAGCGATATTTAGTTCACATACATTGCAATGCATGTTTAAGCCGGCCAACTGCGTCAAAGTAATCCCTCTCTGGCCAGTCCTCTATCTATCTATCTATCTATCTATCTATCTATCTATCTATCTATCTATCTATCTATCTATCTATCTATCTATCTATCTATTTTGTTTATAATTTTTTTTTTGTTGTCTTTCTATACACAATACTATACCCATGGTTGATCCAGAGGAAAGCGAAAAACCCCAGCAAAGCATGATCCAATTTGTTACAGCAGGGGAAAAAATTCCTTCCTGATCCCCCTAGAGGCAAACAGATATTCCCTGGATCAACTTTACCTATAAATGTCAGTACCCGGTTATAGTGTGTACATTTGGGAAAGAATCCAGGACTTTTTTTAAAGCAATCTACTGTGCTTGCTAGAAGCACCTCTGGAGGGAGTCTATTCCACATTTTCACAGCTCTTACTGCGAAGAAACCTTTCCGTATTTGGAGATGAAATCTCTTTTCCTTTAGGGGTAAAGAGTGCCCCCTTGTCCTCTGTGATCAAATTAAAGTGAAAAACTCAACACCAAGTTCACTATATGGACCCCTTATGTATTTGTACATGTTGATCATATCCCCCCTTAATCTTCTCTTCTCAAGAGAGAATAGATCCAGTTCCTCTAATCTTTCCTCATAACTGAGCTCCTCAATGCCTCTTATCAGTTTGGTTGCCCTTCTCTGAGGTCCCCCCCCCCAAATCCATACCTGATCCCTAGGCCTGGTATGGATTTTGAGGGGAACCCCATGCCAAGATTTTTTTTTTAAATGGCGTGAGGTTCCCTCAAAATCCATAGCAGACCCTTATCTGAGCATGCAGCCCAGCAGGCCAGAAAGGGGGGGGATGAGCGAGTGACCCCGCCCTCCTGAACCATACCAGGCATGTGGCCTGATATGGTTCAGGAGGCACTGTATAATGGTCCAGAAATCTTCAGGGACCTGTGATGTGTCCCAGAAGACTGCAGGGAGGGAGCAGGAGAGGGGAACTTCTGCTTGGACCGCCTAGTCAATTTGAGTTCAGTACCTGCCAAAACTAGGTGTGCACAGAGGAATGCATATCATACTTAGCTCTTATCTTGTTCTCCATGTAGTGTAGACATCAAACTGCTTTGCAGACAATTTTTTCGCAGACAGAGATGATGAAACTCAATGAAAGTGTGAAAGTCTGCAAGAAGCTTCTTTTGCAACATAGGAAGAGGAGAGAGGAGACAAGGAAACATCTGTCCCTCCTTCCCCCAATGACCGCTCCATGTAGATAAGTCACTGATTCATCCATTGAAATCTATTACTTCCCCTGAACACCACCGGCACGTACAAGTCAGCATCTCCACTCCAGCCTGGGATGCAGAAGGGAAGAAAACACTTCCTTCCTGGTGAGGAAATGAATGGGGAGACAGATAGGAACACACACATCCCCAATACCTTCAGCAGGGTTAACCCTTACTGTCCTGAAGGAATGATACACCCCCACTACTGGCTGAACCATTTCAAGATTTTTAGCCAATCGGGTTAAAAAGAACGCTAGTCTAGTAGACTAATGGCCCGTACACACGATCCGAAAATCGGACGACGGATCATCCGACTTTTTTTCACTTAGTAGTTGCAAGTAGAAATTGAATAGGTTACTAAAGTCACGAAAATTCTCGTACGACAGAAGAATAAATCGGAAGTGATGTCACGTGTGATGTACTTGTATTGTATTTTCGGACAGCAACTGTACTGACTAAAAGAAAATCGTACAATCTGGTATTGTACGAGGAAAATTTTTGTGCTTGTCCGATCGAATAATATCGGATGAATTGTCATGATCAGCTCTCGAAAAGCTCTGTACTAACGATCCGATTATCGTACGATCGCGTCGAAAGCGCTATTTTTCATCCGATTTTCGGATCCTGTGTAGGGACCAGTAGTCTATATATATATATATATATATATATATAAATAGTTGTAGGAGTGTCACAGCATTTGCACAGCCATTGCAAATAATATCCCTTGTGTGTCTAATATGTAAATGTATCATTTTCAGCTCCATCTAGTGGCCATATTGCGGTATTTTTCTAATTTAAAGTTGAGTTCCACCCAAAAGCGGAACTTCCACTCATTTGTTTCCTCTCCCCCTCCGGTGCTACAGTTGTCACCTTACGGGTGAGGGGGGGAGACAGGATACCTGGATACCGTGGGGCTCCCTCCTCCTCCCCCTGTCGCCAGGCCAGTAGGAGAGAGGAACGGGCCCCCACGCATGCGCAGTAGGGTTCCCGGCATGAAGCCATAAGGCTACACTGCCGGGTTCCCTTACCAGCAATGGCAGCGGCAGCACCCGACAGCTGATGGAAAACGCTGGACTCCAGGACAGGTAAGTGTCCGATTATTAAAAGCCAGCATACTGCATTATGGCCACTAGATGGAGCTGCCATAGGAAATGAACATATTAGGCAAATTGCAGGGATTATTCATGATGGCTGTGCGAATGCTTGACCCAAAATTGTGATTTATTTTTTTTAAATAGACCCCTATCCATCAGGATAGGAAATGATAGAAAATCTCTTCAATTTAATATATTTTTAGTTGAGTGAGGAAGGGTCAGAACTTCTTGTTTTTATTCTTGCCTGTGCAGGAAATAAACATATTAGACACAATGGGGCTGAGTTACTAAAACCAGGGAGTGCAAAATCTGGTGCAGCTCTGCATGGTAGCCAATCGGCTTCTAACTTCAGCTTGTTCGATTAAAGAGGAACTGCAGTCGGCTCACATAATTTGTAATAAAAACATCTTTGCCATTCTGAAGCTTCCCCTCCAACCACTTTGCATATTATTTTATATATACTGTGATTCTGTACTTGCCAAATATGCTGCAGAAATCTCCCTCCACTGAGTCTGGCTGCAACCAACTTAACTGCGGGCAGCTGAAGCTGCTGCCTGTTCACTTCCTGGATTTACACAGAAACACAGAGGCACACCCCCAGCTCTGCAGCTCTCATTGGGCCTCTTATGACTCACCCCCCCCCCCCCCTTCCTGTCAAACTCTCACAAGAGTGAGAGAAAGTGGTGGGCATGATGTCATAAGCCTAGACTAATGACCAGGCCAGGATAAGGAAGTGGGCTGTATAAGGTATTTAATGGCAGAAAAAAAAAATGTTTTACTATCCAAGTTTAAAACAACAACAAGGGCAGAAGATTTCATAGACGGAAAGATGAAAAAAAATGACCGAAGGTCCGCTTTAAGCTTTGACAATAAAACCCGAGGGCTGATTGGTTTCTATGCAGAGCTGCACCAGATTTTACACTCTCCAGTTTTAGTTAATCAACCCCATTATTATTTGTGTGACATTCGTACAGCAAATCGTTTCTATATAGACCCCTAAAAACCTTTATAATATCTGTTTATGTGGATATATCCTTTAGAGTTTAGCCTGTAAGTTACAGCAGCACATATACCAATAATTGCAAATCATTTCCCAGCAGCTAAAGTGCGGGATTCTAAGTTTTTTTTTATCCAGGAGGGCCAGTTGGGTTTACAATAAAGACTACTGTATTTATTAAACTCAGAATTCTGACTTTTAATCTCAGAGTTTTGACTTTGAGCCTAGGTTCACATTGCGGCATTTTGGCATGCGATTTGACACGTCACACGTCACACGTCACATGCATGCCAACTCGGTGGCTATTGCCGGGAATGGCACCGTCCGAATCGGTGTTGACGCTGACTTTGCGGCGCCGCACCGATTCCCAAAAGTAGTTTCTGTACTACTTTTGGCGACTTCGGGGTGCGGTTTGTATTGACATCTTTGTATTGACATGCAGCAACCCGCACAGATGTCTCAGAAATCGCCTCCCCCGAAGTCGGACTGACCTGCGGGTATACAATCATGCGAGTTCAGCTGAACCCACGCGATTTCAATCCGGCTGTCAGTGTGAACCCGGGCTTAAACTCAGAATTCTGACTTTCAAACACAGAGTTCTGACTTTTAATCTCAGAATTTTGACTTTAAAACTCAGAATTCAGATTTTTAATCTCAGAATTCTGACTTTCAAACACAGAGTTCTGACTTTTAATCTCAGAATTTTGACTTTGAAACTCAAAATTCAGATTTTTAATCTCAGAATTCTGACTTTCAAACACAGAGTTCTGACTTTTAATCTCAGAATTTTGACTTTGAAACTCAAAATTCAGATTTTTAATCTCAGAATCCTGGCTTTTAGGCTGGGATCACACTGGGGGGGGCGACTCGCAGCAGGGGGTCCGGTGCATCCCCCGTTCACCATTTCAGGTCCGAATTACTGTAAGTCAGAATTTTTGCCTGAATTCGGGAACGGAAAATGGGCCAAAGACGCACAGGACCCTTCTGCAGGCCGCCCCTAGAGATGTGTGAACCGCCTCTATTGAGAGCCGGTCACACTCTCATGGGAATTGGCTGCGGAGGGGAAACCCGCCTCCAATTCGCATAAGTGTGAGCCCGGCCTAAATCTCCGAATTTTTTTACTTTCAAACACAGAATTCTGACTTTTAATCTCTGAATTTTGTCTTTCAAACACAAAATTCTGTGTTTTTCACTTCTCCATCTTATCCCAGAATTTGCATCAATTCCACTTTCTCCTGGTTAGGTGACTAGTTCTTGAAGCTTAAATATTATTTTTTTTATTTTTTTTTAAATGTACTTTCAATGTAAACAGATGTGTATACTGTACATACAACATGGCATTGCAGTTCTCAGCTTCCCCTCTAAGGGGCACTGCTGTCTATGGAGACCGCCAATGCTTTCAGCAAGAGCTCACTTGGCCCGACCACTTTCTGGATTTGTATAAGACAGAGGCAGTGGCAGCTGGTAGTTTTTTTTGTTTTTTTTTGGGGGGGGGGAGGAGGAAACAAAGGAAGAGTTAAAAGTTCTAGTAATGCTTTCTTTTTCCTGTTCTGGTGACAACCTCACCCCTTTATTTCTAGTATGGGTGTCACAGGGGCAGAATTTTAGAAAAAAATCCCCCAATGGTGTCACAGACAGAAAATTAAACTGACACTAATTTTACCTGAACTCCAGGCAGATATAATAGGAATAAATTAAATTAAAGCAGCTCTATCATTTATAATAATACATCACCCTTTTTGTTAATTACGCAAGGTAAGTACCTGGATTTGACCTGGGATCATATTTCTGCTCAGCCTATACAGTACAACTCAGGGAGTGGGAGAGAGAAGCAGCACAAGGTGCCAATAAGGTGTGCTGCAGCGCAGTGAGCATGCTCATAACAGGAGAGAGCAGAGTGATGAGCTCATCAGTCTGCTGCTTCTCCTTTCACTGGTCAAGGCCCGGGGTTAAGGTGAGACCTTCAGTAGAGAAAGATCAGGAGCCTTCTGATTTCAGACCGGTCTGTGCTGCATAACAGAGCTGTGAAAATCTCAGGGCTGGATTGAGAGAAATGCAAATTCTTTGGCAAGTTTCAGTAGTGTTTAGCTGTTTGCTTAGAGTTTAACTTTAAAGAGCAAAGCGTCCCGTTCCTTTACTTCCTGTTCCATAGCCAAACCGGAAGTGAGAGGAAATACCTGCAAATTAACCACTTCAGCCCCGGAAGATTTGGCTACTGAGTGACCAGGCCATTTTTTTGCGATTCGGCACTGCGTCGCTTTAACTGACAATTGCGCGGTCGTGTGACGCTGCACCCAAACAAAATTGATGTCTTTTTTTCCCACAAATAGAGCTTTCTTTTGGTGGTGTTTAATCATCTCTGCGGTTTTTATTTTTTGTGCTATAAAAAAAAAAAGCGACAATTAAAAAAAAAAAAAAAAACACAATATTTTGTACTTTTTGCTATAATAAATATCCACATTTTTTATAAAAAAAGCTAATTTTTTCTCAGTTTAGGCCGATATGTATTCTACATATTTTTGGTAAAAAAAATTGCAATAAGCGTATATTGATTGGTTTGCACAAAAGTTATAGCGTCTACAAAATAGGGGATAGATTTATAGCATTTTTATCATTATTATTATTATTTTATTTTTTTTACTAGTAATTTCGGTGATCTGCGATTTTTATCGGGACTGCGACATTATGGCGGACACTTTTGACACATTTTTGGGACCATTTATACAGCGATCAGTGCTATAAAAATGCACTGATTACTGTAAAAAAGTCACTGGCAGGGAAGGGGTTAACACTAGGGGACGATCAAGGGGTTAAATGTGTTCCCTGTGTGTGTTTCTAACTGTAGGGGGAGGGGACTGACCTAGAGGAAATGAAAGATAGTGATTCCTAGCTATTAGGAACTCACGATCTGTCTTTCCTCACATAACAGAACAGGGATTTGTGTGTTTACACACACACGTCTCTGTTCTGCCTCTCGTGCCCGCGATCGCTCGTGGCGGGCGGGCATCGCGTCCGTCGGCCACGAGCATCTGCACCACCGCAGTGCAGCGCGCGCGTCTGATATCCCGCTTAAAGGGGCCGACGTATAGCTACGACGGCTCGCGGGATCGTGCCAACCTGGCGCAGTATAATGACGGCGGCTGGTCGGCAAGCGGTTAAGGGAATTCCTTGGGGGCCCCCCCAGGTCACCAGACCTAGTGTCCCCATTGGAAGATTTTCCCTCCTATTACTTTTCTGGGGACAACCCAAAATTTGTGATTTTTCTTTTGCTTTAACTTTTAATGATAATAGTAAACAGGACAAAAAGAGGAGGGTGAATCTTCCTAAGGGGGGGGGGGGCAGGGCCAGCAAGAAAAACCTGACAGGGGTTCGAATCACTCCCCACTCTATCCAAAACTAAAAAAAAAGTTTTGCTTTTAGTTTTAATTTTACTATAACACTATGCAAAACTAACAAAAAAATGGCTAGAGATAGGCTTTAATGGGAAGTTGGGCAATAAAAGAGTAAAACTTTGATCATAGCCTTCCTTAAGGACTGTCGACACAAAAAAAAAAAAAAAAAAAAACTGCAGGGATGGCCCATCTTAGGAATCTCTGATATAACAAGCCATTATTTATTAATAAAAAAAAAAACACTGTGCAAATGTCTCAAATGTCTAATGTTTATTTCTTATGATCAGGAGCTCCATCTAGTGGCCATAAATAATTCTGCTAATTTGAGGTATTTCAGGAAAATACCACATTATCAGCACTAGATGGTGCTGACAATTATAGGAAATAAGCATGTTAGACACATTACAGGGATTATACGCATCAGCTGTGTTATGCTGAGACTTTCGCACAGTAATTTTTTATTTTTTTTTAAGAAATATACCCCTAAGTGGTTCCATCTACTGTTTCCCACCCATATCTGATATCAGTTTTGGATGGAGCTGTGTATGAAGCTATAGCACTGGGTCCTGTGTGAGGCCGGAGGATTATGAGCTGTCTCCTTGCACCTAATAAGATAAGTGGCTGGGATGGTGTCACACACTTCTCAGATCTTCTCTATATATAACTTTGGCTTCCTTACTAGACGGCGGCTTTATTAATCCCCCCCAAGCTGCTTTTCCAGGTACCTGCAGTTGCTGAGATCAGTGCCCTTGAAGATTGCAGAGTCTCAGTTCGGTTCCAATATTGTTGGCATTGAGTGTGTACATTCACAGCACCCGGCTGTACCCCATCTGGAGATTGTAAGTCTCTTTTATCCCCATTGACTTTATCACCATGAGTGCCCCCCTTTTAGGACTAATGCAGGGGACTCCAGACTTTTCAGTATGAGGGTCACACCGTATATTTTACACATTTTTGCTTGCCAAAAAAGATCAGTGAAAAATAAATGAATGAATGAATGTGTTGGATCCTTTTGAAATCAGCATGATATGATTTAGAACAAAAGAAAAAAACTTTTGTAGACTAGAGCAATGTTCCCCCTTACAGTAGGATCCCCATCAGAGGCCCCTTTACATCAAGGTCTCCATTAGAGTCTCCCCTTACATCAGAGTCCCCATCAAATTACCCCTTTACATCAGGGGCCCCATCCAAGTGCAAAAGAGTGACAACCACCCCAATCTATAACCGGCCTTTGCAGCAAGGTGTTTATGGAATGGCAATGCACATCACAAATGAAAGGTTTCCCAGCACACTTACCAGCCAGCCTGCAAAACAACTAAATTGGCCCTGTCTACCAGTTTACATTAAAAACAGAGGGCTTTGCTTGTACACATTTGCAAATATATGCTTAAGCCGCAGTGCCCACGCCAAGTATGGTTGCTACCTCATCCCTTTAAACCCGAACACATATTAATTACACAGGTTCTGTGGCTGATTAAGGTGGTAATTAAACTCACTTGGTGCCTTATCTGTATTTAATTAGTCTCAGAACCTGTGTAATTCAAAGGTGTTCGGGTTTAAAGGGATGAGGTGGCAACTCTAACGCCAAGGGACCTCTGTATAAACTGCGGTGCTAACTCTGAATTTCCAGAGCCTTCAGAGTAGCACAATACTGTAAGAATGGAAGCAGTTGCCAACCGCAATAGATATACACTATATCACCAAAAGTATTGGGACACCTGCCTTTACACACACATAAACTTTAATGGCATCCCAGTCGTATGCCCCGTACACACGGTCGGATTTTCCGATGGAAAATGTGTGATAGGACCTTGTTGTCGGAAATTCCGACCGTGTGTGGGCTCCATCACACATTTTCCATCGGATTTTCCGACACACAAAGTTTGAGAGCAGGCTATAAAATTTTCCGACAACAAAATCCTTTGTCGGAAATTCCGATCGTGTGTACACAAATCCGACGGACAAAGTGCCACGCATGCTCAGAATAAATAAAGAGATGAAAGCTATTGGCCACTGCCCCGTTTATAGTCCCAACGTACGTGTTTTACATCACCATTCAGAACGATCGGATTTTCCGACAACTTTGTGTGACCGTGTGTATGCAAGACAAGTTTGAGCCAACATCCGTCGGAAAAAATCTTAGGATTTTGTTGTCGGAATGTCCGAACAAAGTCCGACCGTGTGTACGGGGCATTAGTCCGTAGGGTTCAATATTGAGTTGGCCCACCCTTTGCAGCTATAACAGCTTCAACTCTTTTGGGAAGGCTGTCCACAAGGTTTAGGAGTGTGTCTATGGGAATGTTTGACCATTCTTCCAGAAGAGCATTTGTGAGGTCAAGCACTGATGTGGATGAGAAGGCCTGGCTCGCAGTCTCTGCTCTAATTCATCCTGAAGGTGTTCTATCAGGTTAAGTTCAGGACTGTGTGTAGGCCATTTAAGGTCCTCCACCCCAAACTCGCTCACCCATGTCTTTTATGGACCTTGCTTTGTGCACTGGTGTGCAGTCATGTTGGAACACGAAGAGGCCATCCCCAAACTGTTACTACAAAGGTGGGAGCATGAAATTGTCCAAAATGTCTTGGTATAGTGATGCCTTAAGAGTTCCCTTCACTGGAACTAAGGGGCCAAGCCCAACCCCTGAAAAACAACCCCACACCATAATCCCCCCTCCACCAAATGATTTGGACCAGTGCACAAAGCAAGGTCTATAAAGACATGAATGAGCGAGTTTAGGGTGGAGGAACTTGACTGGTCTAGTCCTCACCTCAACTCAATAGAACACCTTTGAGATGGATTAAAGCAGAGACTGCGAGCCAGACCTTCTCGTCCAACAACTCACAAATGCTCTTCTGGAAGAATGCTCAAACATTCCCATAGACACACTTCTAAACCTTGTGGACCTTCCCAGAAGAGTTGAAGCTGTTATATCTACAAAGGGTGGGCCAACTCAGTATTGAACCCTACAGACTAAGACTGGGAAGGCATTAAAGTTCATGTGCGTGTAAAGGCAGGCGTCTCAATACTTTTGGTAATATAGTGTATATACGTTGTGGTTTGCAAGTGGTTTCCTGGGAGATATCAGATGTAACCCGGGTCTTGTTTTTTTCAGCTGGAGGCTGCCTTTCTCTTGAAAGCTTTCCGAACCAGTGCCTCTTAGGCTTACCATTTCTGCCGGCTCGCCAAGAAACAAGCCGACCATGTCACCGGCTGGTCACACAGGCGACCAAAGAGTATATCCACTTTGATTGCCTCTATGGCCTTAGAGTACCGTAGCGACATCATGACTTCACTTCTGGTCCGGAGTGGAAAGAAACATTTTTTTTTTAAGCAAAAGATCAAAACATTTTTTTTAATCTTTTGCTTTTAAAGGTAAAGAAAACATTTGGGGTCTTTTTGACCCAAGATCTCGTCATAAAGAGGACCTGTCATCCTTATTTATATTACAAGGGATGTTTACATTCCTTGTAATAGGAATAAAAGTGATAAAAAAAATTAAAGGGACAGTAAAAATAAAATATAAAATAAATAAGTAAAATGTTTTTAAAGCGCCCCCATCTCTCCGTGCTCACGTGCAGAGGCGAACGCATACACAAGTCGTGCACGCATATGTAAACGGTGTTCACCCCACACATGTGAGTTATCGATGCGAATGTTAGAGCGAGAGCAATAATTCTAGTGCTAGACCTCCTCTGTAACTCTAAACAGGTAACTTGTAAAGGCGTTTAAAATGTTAACACCCCAACTTATAATGCTGCCATTGTGCTCTTGCTGGGCCTCAAGTGCCAGGAATTACTTATGACTTCTTTGTGAAAGCTGTGGTTTTTTTTAAATAGACCTCTTAAAGGGGAAGTATAGGCTAAAATATACCCTACTTTATACATATTGCCTACAACAATCATAATTTAAATGCCTTTTTTCCTTTTTCCCTATGTGGTCATGCAAGCCCAAAGCTCCCATGAAGCAGTGATGTCAAAAAAGGTACAGCAGCTACTTATTTTTGCATGTTTCAATTGAATGGGCTGCCCTACACTGTCGTGGGGAAAACAAACACAAAAAACATGTTACTTTGCTCAGATCTGAATGGGGCCTAATGCATTGAATATGTCATCTCCATAAGAGACATGGGGCACTCAGTAGATGACCTGGGACATGTGTCCTGGGTGCTGGGGTCTAGCTTTAAGGCTCGTATAGCTGGAAGCCCACTTTGAGCTATTTCAGAAAACTCTACTGCATTTTGATCACTAGATGGAGCTCATGATCATAGGGATTGCTCTACTAGAGAAATTACGGCCAAAATTCGTGCAGCATGCATGAACGTGTGTAACATTTGTCCAGCAAATGTTTTATAAATAGACCCCTTAATAACTATATAAGATGTTCCATAAGGCAAGCTCAGCCAGGTTTTGAGCATAAATAATGTCTCTGAAGCAGGTAGCCATATGGTGTGCACTGATCTTCTCATATATGGATTCCACTAACCCAACCTTATACATTCCAACTCAGAATGGTTCCATGCATAAGACTGAAGCTGAAAGGATATGCTTGTAGCTAAAAATTCTTTAACAAAAGGAAAATCTGGGCAGACGTTCACCATCAGCTGTCTTTCTGTATATCCATTAGAGCAGTGGTCTCAAAACTTTGGCTGGCGGGTAGATGCAGCCCTTTGCTTGCCTTTAACCACTTGAGCCCCGGACCATTATGCTGCCTAAGGACCAGAGGTCTTTTTCCAATTTGGCACTGCGTCGCTTTAACTGCTAATTGCGCGGTCATGCAATGCTGTACCCAAACGAAATTTGCGTCCTTTTCTTCCCACAAATAGAGCTTTCTTTTGATGGTATTTGATCACCTCTGCCGTTTTTATTTTTTGCGCTATAAACGGAAAAAGACCGAAAATTTTGAAAAAAAATGATATTTTCTACTTTTTGTTATAAAAAAAATCCAATAAACTCAATTTTAGTCATACATTTAGGCCAAAATTTATTCGGCCACATGTCTTTGGTAAAAAAAAAGTTAATAAGCGTATATTTATTGGTTTGCGCAAAAGTTATAGCGTCTACAAACTAGGGTACATTTTCTGGAATTTACACAGCTTTTAGTTTATGACTGCCTATGTCATTTCATGAGGTGCTAAAATGGCAGGGCAGTACAAAACCCCCCCAAATGACCCCATTTTGGAAAGTAGACACCCCAAGGAAATTGCTGAGAGGCATGTAGAACCCATTGAATATTTTTTTTTTTTGTCCCAAGTGATTGAATAATGACAAAAAAAAAAAAAAAAAAAAATATTTACAAAAAGTTGTCACTAAATGATATATTGCTCACACAGGCCATGGGCCTATGTGGAATTGCACCCCAAAATACATTCAGCTGCTTCTCCTGAGTATGGGGATACCACATGTGTGGGACTTTTTGGGAGCCTAGCCACGTACGGGGCCCCGAAAACCAATCACCGCCTTCAGGATTTCTAAGGGCATAAATTTTTGATTTCATTCCTCACTACCTATCACAGTTTTGAAGGCCATAAAATGCCCAGATGGCACAAAACCCCCCCAAATGACCCCATTTTGGAAAGTAGACACTCCAAGCTATTTGCTGAGAGGCATGTTGAGTCCATGGAATACTTTCTTTTTTGACACAAGTTGCGGGAAAGTGACGATTTTTTTTTTTTTTGCACAAAGTTGTCACTAAATGATATATTTCTCACACAGGCCATGGGCATATGTGGAATTGCACCCCAAAATACATTTAGCTGCTTCTCCTGAGTATGGGGATACCACATGTGTGGGACTTTTTGGGAGCCTAGCCGCATACGGGGCCCCGAAAACCAAGCACCGCCTTCAGGATTTCTAAGGGCATAATGTTGTGATTTGACTCCTCACTACCTATCACAGTTTTGAAGGCCATAAAATGCCCAGATGGCACAAAACCCCCCCAAATGACCCCATTTTGGAAAGTAGACACCCCAAACTATTTGCTGAGAGGCATGTTGAGTCCATGGAATATTTTATATTTTGACACAAGTTGCGGGAAAGTAACACTTTTTTTTTTTTTTTTTGCACAAAGTTGTCACTAAATGATATATTGCTCAAACATGCCATGGGCATATGTGGAATTACACCCCAAAATACATTCTGCTGCTTCTCCTGAGTATGGGGATACCACATGTTTAGGACTTTTTGGGAGCCTAGCCGCGTACGGGGCCCCGAAAACCAATCACCGCCTTCAGGATTTCTAAGGGCATAAATTTTTGATTTCATTCCTCACTACCTATCACAGTTTTGAAGGCCATAAAATGCCCAGATGGCACAAAACCCCCCCAAATGACCCCATTTTGGAAAGTAGACACTCCAAGCTATTTGCTGAGAGGCATGTTGAGTCCATGGAATACTTTCTTTTTTGACACAAGTTGCGGGAAAGTGACAATTTTTTTTTTTTTTGCACAAAGTTGTCACTAAATGATATATTTCTCACACAGGCCATGGGCATATGTGGAATTGCACCCCAAAATACATTTAGCTGCTTCTCCTGAGTATGGGGATACCACATGTGTGGGACTTTTTGGGAGCCTAGCCGCATACGGGGCCCCGAAAACCAAGCACCGCCTTCAGGATTTCCAAGGGCATAATGTTGTGATTTGACTCCTCACTACCTATCACAGTTTTGAAGGCCATAAAATGCCAAGATGGCACAAAACCCCCCCAAATGACCCCATTTTGGAAAGTAGACACCCCAAACTATTTGCTGAGAGGCATGTTGAGTCCATGGAATATTTTATTTTTTGACACAAGTTGCGGGAAAGTGACAATTTTTTTTTTTTTTTTTTTGCACAAAGTTGTCACTAAATGATATATTGCTCAAACATGCCATGGGCATATGTGGAATTACACCCCAAAATATATTCTGCTGCTTCTCCTGAGTATGGGGATACCACATGTGTGGGACTTTTTGGGAGCCTAGCCGCATACGGGGCCCCGAAAACCAAGCACCGGCTTCAGGATTTCTAAGGGCGTTAAGTTGTGATTCCACTCCTCACTACCTATCACAGTTTTGAAGGCCATAAAATGCCAAGATGGCAAAAACCCCCCCCAAATGACCCCATTTTGGAAAGTAGACACCCCAAGCTATTTGCTGAGAGGCATGGTGAGTATTTTGCAGCTCTCATTTGTTTTTGAAAATGAAGAAAGACAAGAAAAATGTTTTTTTTTTTTCTTTTTTCAATTTTCGAAAGTTTGTGACAAAAAGTGAGGTCTGCAAAATACTCACTATACCTCTCAGCAAATAGCTTGGGGTGTCTATTTTCCAAAATGGGGTCATTTGGGGGGGGGTTGTGCCATCTGGGCATTCCATGGCCTCCGAAACTGTGCTAGGCAGTGAAGAGTGAAATCAAAAATTTACGCCCTTAGAAAGCCTGAAGGCGGGGCTTGGTTTTCGGGGTCCCGTGCGCGGCTAGGCTCCCAAAAAGTCCCACACATGTGGTATCCCCATACTCAGGAGAAGCAACAGAATGTATTTTGGGGTATAATTTCACATATTCCCATGGCATGTTTGAGCAATATATCATTTAGTGACATCTTTGTGCAAAAAAAAAAAAAAAAAAAAAAAAAAAAAAAAGATTTGTCTCTTTCCCGCAACTTGTGTCACAATATAAAATATTCCATGGACTCGACATGCCTCTCAGCAAATAGCTTGGGGTGTCTACTTTCCAAAATGGGGTCATTTGGGGGGGGTTTGAACTGTCCTGGCATTTTATGCACAACATTTAGAAGCTTATGTCACACATCACCCACTCTTCTAACCACTTGAAGACAAAGCCCTTTCTGACACTTTTTGATTACATGAAAAAAATAATTTTTTTTTGCAAGAAAATTACTTTGAACCCCCAAACATTATATATATTTTTTAAAGCAAATGCCCTACAGATTAAAATGGTGGGTGTTTCATATTTTTTTTTCACACAGTATTTGCGCAGCGATTTTTCAAACGCATTTTTGGGGGAAAAAACACACTTTTTAAAATTTTAATGCACTAAAACACACTATATTGCCCAAATGTTTGATGAAATAAAAAAGATGATCTTAGGCCGAGTACATGGATACCAAACATGACATGCTTTAAAATTGCGCACAAACGCGCAGCGGCGACAAAATAAATACATTTTTAAAAGCCTTTAAAAGCCTTTACAGGTTACCACTTTAGATTTACAGAGGAGGTCTACTGCTAAAATTACTGCCCTCGTTCTGTCCTTCGCGGTGATACCTCACATGCATGGTGCAATTGCTGTTTACATTTGACGCCAGACCGACGCTTGCGTTCGCCTTTGCGCGAGAGCAGGGGGGGACAGGGGTGCTTTTTTTTTTTTTTTTTTTTTCTTTATTATTTTTTTGCTTTTTTATCTTATTTTTAAACTGTTCCTTTCATTTTTATTTTTTTTTAATTAATTTTATTGTTATCTCAGGGAATGTAAATATCCCCTATGATAGCAATAGGTAGTGACAGGTACTCTTTTTTTAAAAAATTGGGCTCTATTAGACCCTAGATCTCTCCTCTGCCCTCAAAGCATCTGACCACACCAAGATCGGTGTGATAAAATGCTTTCCCAATTTCCCAATGGCGCTGTTTACATTCGGCGAAATCTAAGTCATGAAATGCTCGTAGCTTCCGGTTTCTTAGGCCATAGAGATGTTTGGAGCCATTCTGGTCTCTGATCAGCTCTATGGTCAGCTGGCTGAATCACCGGCTGCATTCTCAGGTTCCCTGTTGGGACAGGAAAGCCAGAGAAAAACATGGAAGACGGTGGGGGAGGGGGGGCATTCCCTCCCACTGCTTGCAAAAGCAGTCTAGAGGCTAATTAGCCGCTAGGATTGCTTTTACATGAAAGCCGACCGCTGGCTGAAAAGAATGATACCAAGATGATACCTAAACCTGCAGGCATCATTCTGGTATAACCACTCAAAGTCCAGCAACATACCAGTACGTTGCTGGTCCTTGTTAGGCATATATTGTAAACTTTTTTTTCATGCAGCCTGTGGGCTGAACGAAAAAAAGATATTGATCGGTGGGTATGCCCACCATTAGAATACCTCCCTTCATCCACCCACTTCTAATGATGGGCATACATGCACCATTTATATATGCCGAAGCATGGGGGCATCCTCCCGCAAAAGGCAGGAGCAAATCGCTCCTCCACCCACTACTGCCCCCACGCTTCGGCATATATGCTGAAGTATGTACCTGTGGTGGTGAAATCACCTCCGACAGCGTTGGAGTCACGGCTTTATATATCGTGGGAGCAAACGCTGTTGCTGTCAAGATAAATAAATCCGCGCTGCAACTGAATGGCGTACCTGCTAAGCAAATGATGGTTAACAATAAAACAAAGCAACATTACAGTATAACAGTAAGACTTACCATACCTGCAAAGCAAATACAAAAAAAAAAATAGTAAAAAATAAAACATTTAACGCAACCTGTGCCTAAAATATATATATGCCGAAGCATGGGGGCATCCTCCCGCAAAAGGCAGGAGCAAATCGCTCCTCCACCCACTTCTGCCCCCACGCTTCGGCATATATGCTGAAGTATGTAACTGTGGTGGTGAAATCACCTCCGACAGCGCTGGAGTCACGGCTTTATATATCGTGGGAGCAAACGCTGTTGCTGTCAAGATAAATAAATCCGCGCTGCAACTGAATGGCGTACCTGCTAAGCAAATGATGGTTAACAATAAAACAAAGCAACATTACAGTATAACAGTAAGACTTACCATACCTGCAAAGCAAATACAAAAAAAAAAATAGTAAAAAATAAAACATTTAACGCAACCTGTGCCTAAAATATATATATGCCGAAGCATGGGGGCATCCTCCCGCAAAAGGCAGGAGCAAATCGCTCCTCCACCCACTTCTGCCCCTTACGCTTCGGCATATATGCTGAAGTATGTAACTGTGGTGGTGAAATCACCTCCGACAGCGTTGGAGTCACGGCTTTATATATCGTGGGAGCAAACGCTGTTGCTGTCAAGATAAATAAATCCGCGCTGCAACTGAATGGCGTACCTGAAAACAATAAAATGGTTACCAACAAAACACAGTAAACGGTAAAGTATGAAAAATCTGAAAAGGAAACATGGTAAAACATAATAACAATAAAACATTGCAGAATAGAATAGAGTAAAAAAGAGAAGAACAATAGAGAGAGAATAGAGAGAGAGAGAACAATAAAACAACAACTATTTTTGGTTTTTTTATTTTATATTTTTTTTTGTGTTTTTATTTTTTTTAATTTTTTTTTAATTTTTTATTTTTTACACTTTTTTTTAGTAACTTTTAACTTTTGTAACTTTTGTTCCAGGTTTGGGTCTCTCAAAATGCAATGGCATCTTGGGAGACCCTGTGTTAGTGTGCCTAGTCTGTGCAGTGCTGAACCCTACGCTAATACTCAACTAATGTATGGTAGCGTTCAAAGCATTCACCCATGCAAAGACCAGGATTGCCAGGACAGGAGGGACAATAAGACCGGGTGTCACGCCTAAATCCGCGCTTGCTGCAGACACGACATCTTTTTTGGGGGGCTCGTTGGGTAGGGGTACTCGGGATGGCATAAGGAAAATGCCGCTCATGCAGCCGGCTTACTGCATTTGGTTGGGGAAGGTGAGGTAGAGCACCGTCTGGAAACAGAAGGGCTCTGACGATCTCTTCCTGGAATTTAAGGAAGGATCCAGTCTGTCCTGAAGCTCTGTATAGCACATGAGCATTCAGCAAAGCCAATTGAAATAAGTATACAGACACTTTTTTGTACCAGCGTCTGGCCTTACGGGCAACTAAGTACGGCGCCAACAACTGGTCGTTGAGGTCCACCCCTCCCATATTAAGGTTGTATTCGTGGACACAGAGGGGTTTCTCCACAACACCAGTCGCCGTAGAAATTTGGGTCGTCGTGTCTGCATGAAGGGAGGTGAGAACGAAAACATTCTTCTTATCCCTCCACTTCATAGCGAGCAAATTATTATACTTCAAGCAGGCTCTCTCCCCCAGCCTAAGACGGGAATCTACAAGCCGCTGGGGAAAGCCCCGGCGATTAGGTCGCACGGTGCCACATGCTCCAATCTGCTGATCAAACAAGTGACTAAAAAGTGGCACGCTCGTATAATAATTGTCCACGTACAAGTGGTACCCCTTTCCGAATAAGGGTGACACCAAGTCCCACACTATCTTGCCAGCGCTTCCTATGTAGTCAGGGCAGTTTGTCGGCTCTACGTGACTATCTTTTCCCTCGTAAACCATAAATCTACATGTATAGCCTGTGGCCCTGTCACAGAGCTTATACATCTTGACCCCGTATCTGGCACGCTTGCTGGGAAGGTACTGTTTGAAGGACAAGCGGCCAGAAAACTTAATCAGGGACTCATCAACGCAGACAACTTGATGGGGGGTAAACAAGTCTGCAAAACGCTGGTTGAAGTGGTTTACGAGGGGCCGAATTTTGTAGAGCCGATCGTATGCAGGGTCTCCACGAGGACGACAGAGTTCATTGTCGTTGAAGTGCATGAACCGCAAAATCTGCTCGTATCGTGCCCTGGCCATGGAAGCAGAGAACAAGGGTGAATGGTAAATTGGGTCAGTGGACCAATATGACCGCAGCTCACTCTTTTTATTCAACCCCATGAGGAGGGAAAGGCCCAGAAAGGTCTTAAATTCGGAGACCGTAATTGGTCTCCAATCTCTGGCAAGGGTGGACTGGGGCATAGTGGCGATGTATTGACCAGCGTATAAATTGCTTTGGTCCACAATAGATCTATAGAGATCTTCGGTGAAAAACAGTGAATAAAAATCCAGTGGCATAAAGTCAACTGTTTCCACCTGAATTCCGGGTTGGCCAGTGAAAGGGGGAAGTACGGGTGCTGCAGAAGTGGAAGGTTCCCAATTCGGATTGGCCAATGCAGCAGGAAGGGCACTATGGGCACGACGGGCCTGTCTTTGTCTTCTTGGTGGCAGCGGGACACTACTAGTGCTTGCCACCTCGCCAGCTTGAACTGCACTTATGGGACTCGCCACGTCACCACGTGATACTGCAGTGCTGGATGTACGACCAGGGTGTACTAGGCCGCTGGTGCTTGCCAGTTCACCAGAAGGAGTAGCGGCGCTAGTACTGCTCTGCTCCATACGAGAGCCCTGCGGTTCTTGCACTTCAAGGACAGAAGAAGATTGGGGTCTGGTACGCCTGACCCTAGCAGGGACCACAACTCTGTCGTCAGAGCTATCTGTCATGGAGCCTCTGTCCTCTACAGGTTCGTATTCTGAGCCTGAATCTGACAGATGAGTGACTTCCTCTTCACTATCTGTCATACTCAGAAACGTGTAGGCCTCTTCACTAGTGTACCTTCTATTTGCCATTTTGGGCTCTAAATTTAGGGGTACACTAGTGAGACTCACAGGCAAAAAAGCTCCTGACTGTTGGCGACTGTATCAAAACGCTACCAAAAAACTGTTAGCGATCGCAGGGATCAGGCCTGACTCTGCGAACGCTGCAGTTATGTGTGCTTAGTGTTTTGTAAGTGTCAGTTATCGATCGATACTGCACTTGGGTGGGCTGGGCAGGGCTGGGCCGAGGAGCAAAACGCAGGTGCTAGCAGGTATCTGGGCTGATCCCGCTAACACTGCGTTTCAGGGAACCCTAAACTGCTGGGGAGTATAGATCTGATCGGATCAGATATCGATCCGTTCAGATACTATAGCACTAAGGGAGGTGTATGCTGCGTGCGTGGGTTTTAGCTGTACTGGCGCTAACCTGACGCTGCCTGGGGCGACGCAGACCTTATCTGATCCTAAAAACTTAACTTCTATCACCGCCGGGCAATTAGGGGGTTAAACCTTTATAGGGTAATAAACGGCGGGTGCCCTAAAACTATAATAAACTATAATAAACTGTAATAAACTATAATAAACTACAAAAAACAAACTATCTAACCAGCGTCACCCGTAACACTTATACGGTGATCGCTGGTGAAAGGGTTAACTAGGGGGCAATCAGGGGGTTAAAACCTTTAGTAGGTAGTATATGGGGGTCCCTGTCGCTATAAAACACTGACAGCGAACCTATATACTTACCTCCCTAACTAGCGTCACCTGTGTCACTAATACAGCGATCAGAAAAACGATCGCTTAGCGACACTGGTGACGGGGGGTAATCAAGGGGTTAACTTTTATTAGGGGGGGTTAGGGGGGTACCCTGGACCTAAGGGGGGGTACCCTAGACCTAAAGGGGGCTAACCTAACTGCCCTAAAACTTTTAACTGACACAAACTGACACCAATGCAAAAAAAAAAAAAAATGCTATTGGTGTCAGAGTGACAGTGGGTACAGGGGGGTGATCAGGGGGTGATCGGGGGGTGATGGGGGGTGACAAGTGTGCCTGGCGTGTTCTACTGAATGTGTAGTGTTGTGCAGACTTACTTGGATGTCTTCTCTCCTCGGCGCGGCGACGAAAAGACCGGCTCGAGGAGAGATGACATCACTTCCTTTCCCTCTGTTTACATTACAGAGGGAAAGGAAGCATTTCATTCGCCGGGAGCGATCGGGAGGGGGTGGCCAACAATGGATGGCCGCCCCCTCACCTCTCATTGCCCGGGAAGAAATGGCGACCGCCTCGGGCACCGGGGGGGGGACCGATCGGACCCCCCACCCGCGGAAGGCAAATCACGTACATGTACGTGATTTTGCCTGTCCGTGCCACCTTGCCGACGTACATCGGCGTGAGGCGGTCGTCAAGTGGTTAACTGACATTAACAAGGGGGAATAATTGCTGCCACTGACACCAACAGTGAAGCACTTATTCCTCCCACTGACACCAATGATGGGACACTATTCCACCCAATAACACCAATGATGGGACACTAT
This sequence comes from Lithobates clamitans, assembly GCA_037952925.1. Classification (NCBI taxonomy): domain Eukaryota; kingdom Metazoa; phylum Chordata; class Amphibia; order Anura; family Ranidae; genus Lithobates; species Lithobates clamitans. The sequence continues at coordinate 2,595,923 of JBBGZY010000705.1, forward strand.
TCCACACAATAACACCAATGATGGGACACTATTCCACCCAATAACACCAATGATGGGACACTATTCCACCCAATAACACCAATGATGGAGAACAATTCCTCCCACTGACACCAATGATGGGACACTATTCCACCCAATAACACCAATGATGGAGAACAATTCCTCCCACTGACACCACTAATGGGGTACTATTCTTCCCACTGACAACAATGACGGGGCACTATTCCTTTCACTGACACCAATGATGGGGCATTGTTCAATCCCACCAATGCCAGGACATTTACTACTCCCACTGGCCACAGTCCACCTCCTTTAAAGTCTGAAGGAAAGTAAACTGTCCTCTGTTTAGAAATTTTGGAGACCCCTGCATTAGAGGAATAATCCTCAAATGTAAAAACAGATATAAACTGTAACATTCCAGGGGAGTGTATAATCCTTGCTAATATGCTTAGGAGCACCCCTTGAAATAACGACCATATATTCAAACAAATTTGACACTTATCTCCTAAGTCCATGGCTTGATGTCCTCTTTTAGGGCTGTAAACAGTCATTCCACATTTCCTCTGCATGTCCCAGGCCTATAGATATCACACCGTTCACATAGCCATACGGCTCTGTCCAAACCCGGAATAGCTAGCCGTATTGTTGTGTGATCTTTATTTATTTTTCTGAATACATTTTTCTTTATTGGTTTTCCCATTTGCCATGCCAGCGCTCAATGAGGATGTATTTTATTTTGTATTAGGGTGACACCTAATAAAGAATTATAGTGCTCCATTGGCTGTTTTACTATGGAGAACATCTGATTCTAAATAAAGTAGCCACCAGAGCCCCAAGGATTGCAAATCCAAGCCAAGATTAACTCAATGCTAGTGCCTATTATAACCTCTCTCCTCCCTAGAGGTGGATGGAGGCTTCCAACATCTGATGGTTCCAAAACGAATGTATTGAGCGTCAAACGCTATGGACCAGGCACATGTACAGGAGGTCTAAAGGAAAAGCAAGCTCTTGTGTAGTTTTGGTTCCTCTTCAAGAAATATGGAGGCATTTGGTTGCTATGGACAACACATCTTTTTTTTTTTTTTTTTTTTTTTAAGTTATTTTTATTGTAATTTAAAGATAAATACAAAACAATACAGAGCCTATTGGGCGTACCCAGGCTCGGTCACTACAACTACAAAACTAGGAGAAAAAAAAAAACAAAACAAAAAAAACACACATTAGATATAAAGATATATAAAAACTACCTAAACCACTGTACGCTCAGCCACCTGTGTAGAATACCAAAGCAATCTTCCAATTCTACATATACCCTACAAAGCTAACTTTAGTTACTTATGAAATAAAGTGTACATTACAGTTACATATTTGCATCCCCCCCCCATAACGACAACACATCTTTAAAGGCTAAGTCCACCTTTTGTAACCATGGTTTATGTTACTTCGGTATTTAGGGTGTAACATGAAAAATAGTCACTAAAGCTCCCACCCCGAAACTTCTTCATTGGCTTAAATAAATTGTGGCACGTTGGATCACATCTGTTGCAGGTGCACAATTGTGGCATGTGAACATCCCCATTTACTGCCATTGCAAGGGGGGCTCAGGCACATGTTTTGAACTCCCCCCCTCCAACCGCTAGTTTGAATGAGCCTTAATGCAGCCCCTAATGTGCATTACCGCACCTATAGCAAAAATGAGCGTTTCGATTGTCGCATCAGACAGCCCTGTGAGATTTTTTTTCCTTCAAGGTTAAAATGAGAAATTAACACTTTTGATGCAACCGCGCCTCAAGCCCGCTATAGATGCAATATTTTACTTTACAGTCATTTATGTTACAGTTTTGGTGCGCTTTAATAAAAGTGAATGGAGGCAGCTACCAGGCATCAATGCCTGACAAATTCAGCAGGCAGCAGGTATTTTTGTTGGCCTGCTGCAACACGAGGCATTGACAACACTGTATATTTGAATGTGGCTGGGTTGTACATGCATTCATTCACAGGTTCTGTAAATGAGAAGACTACAGGTTTCATTTTCCACCATGGCAAAGGGACCCATAGATTTCAATGGAGCACCACCATTGACACTTCCTCCATAGGGCTGAGGAAAAGTCTGCAGGAGCCTGATCGCAGTTGCATTGATTTACAGGGTGCAATGAAAGAAATCATAAATGCACTTTAAAAAAAAAAAATAATGTTAGTGCATTTATTATTTGTGCAGTAAGTTGTATTAGCCTTTAACCACTTGACCTCTTGAAGATTTACCCCCCTTCATGAACAGGCCATGTTTTGCAATACGGCACTGTGCAGTGGCGGCTGGTGGTAATTTATCGGGGGGCGGCAAACAGTGCACCTGCCACCCCTCGGTCGGGTTGGTCGGTTGGTGCACTTGCCTCATCCATGGTGGGCAATCACGGGCAGCTTCCCCCGCTCTCCTCCGCGGGCATCACGAGCAGCTTCTCCTTCCCCTGCTCGGTGGCTTCCGTCTCCTCCCTCCTCCTCGACAGACAATCAGAACGCTTCTCCTTTTGGCCAATCCGGAAACGTGTCTCAGACCCGCTTCCCGATTGCCGGAGAGGGGATTCAGTGTGAAAATAGTGAATAGTCATTCGCTATTATAACACACCTGGGTGGGCTCTGAGCTCAATGCACTGCGCCCCGGGTCCACCCTATTTTGAAGCCTCTGGCTCTAATCGGTGCTTAAAACCAAAAAAAAACCGCCACTGTAATTCATGTGCCCGGCAACCTGAAAGGTGCCGGACGCATGGATAGGGAGTGGCGGCGCCATTGATAGGGGAATGCGGCGCCCGTGCGCCCTTAATGGATGAGCCGCCCCTGGCACTGTGTTACTATAACTGACAACTGCGCAGTCATGCTGGATATTTGAACACCACTGCATTTTTTTTATTTTTATTTTTTTGCGCTATAAACAATTTTGAAAAAAAAAAGTAATATTTTTTACTTTCTGCTATAAAGCATATTCAATTTTTTTTTTTTTTCAAAAATCACATTTTTTTTCATAAATTTAGGCCAATATGCATACTGCTACATATTTTTGGTACAAAAATCCCAATAAGCGTTTATTGATTGGTTTACATGAATGGTATATCGTCTACAAACTATGGGATAGATTTATGGAATTTGCAAGGAAAGAGTACCCCCCAGCAACATAGGACTTTTAAGGCAACATAATGTAGAAATCAAGAATTGTGTATAAAAATGAACAAAATGTATTGAGGTATTGTTAAAAGCTACTAGGTGCATACATCACCAATTAGGACATAAAATTGAAAGAGAAAACAATACAGTTGGTATGGTTGAGAACTGTTGATCTTATTTGTGGTTCTCCCGACGCGTTTCAGGATTTCAGTATTGATCCCTTCATCAGGGAAATTTCTTCAGGAGAAATTAAACAAATAACAATCTATAATAAAACATAATAGAGGACTGAGTATAAAAAACCATAGGAAAGAGAATGAGCATCATTGGAGACGGAAAGGGGAAAAAACACTCACCAATCAACCTGATACTGCACTTTTGCACTGCCAATATTTTTAAGTGTATGTGTAGATGAGTAGATGTGTAATGCCCTGTACACACGATAGGATTTTCCGATGGAAAATGTGTGATAGGACCTTGTTGTCGGAAATTCCGACCGTGTGTAGGCTCCATCACACATTTTCCATAGGAATTTCCGACACACAAAATAGGCTATAAAATTCTCCGACAACAAAATCCGTAGTCGGAATTTCCGATCGTGTGTACACAAATCCGACGCACAAAGTGCCACGCATGCTCAGAATAAATTAAGAGACGAAAGCTATTGGCTACTGCCCCGTTTATAGTCCCGACGTACGTGTTTTACGTCACCGCGTTCAGAACGATCGGATTTTCCGACAACTTTGTGTGACCGTGTGTAGACAAAACAAGTTTCAGCCAACATCCGTCGGAAAAAATCCATGGATTTTGTTGTCAGAATGTCCGATCAATGTCCGACCGTGTGTACGGGGCATTAGACTTGTACAGATGGATCGGTACTGAGAGGACCCCCGCTTTGATAACTCAAACAACCAGATCAAAGAACTTTATGGGTATAAGGTTTGGCTCTGTAAGAATCCCGAAGGAGTGTGTCAAAGCTCGAGTAAGTCAGGAAATGATGACAATCAGCTTGTTAATGGCTTGAATATCTTTAGAATCATGATTTCTTGATTTCTTTATCAAGTTGCCTTAAAAGTCCCATGTTGCTGGGGGTACTCTTTCCTGGCAAATTCTATTTTTGGGGATGTGGGCAACAATTCGGTCTTTTTAAGTGAAACCCCCTTTACAATTTATTTATGGAATTTGTATTTATTATTTTTTTTATACTAGTAATGGCAGCAATCACAGCAAAAGTGACCTGCTGGTGGCACATGCATGCCCCTTGTAGGCGGAAGTGCAGAATCACATATATATATGTGATCCTGCACAGGAGGGATGCCCTGTAGCAGTAAATTTGCTGGTCCGGAAGTTGTTCACCAATCAGCTGTGTGTTAAAGGAGTCTATTTTTAGGAAGCATTTAAACAGCCACCACAAATAGTCCCCATACTTTACCTAATATGTTTATTTCCTATGATCGTCAGCTACATCTAGTGGTCTTGATGCTATATTTTCCTGATTAAGGTAATGATTGAGGTACTGCATTATGGCCACTAGATGGAGCTGAAAATCATAGGAAACAAACATTTTTAGGCAAACTACAGTGATTATTCATGATGGGTGTTCCAACGTGTGAGACATTCACACAGAATTTTTTTTTTATAAATAGACCCCAAATGATATGTGCTATTATCACTTGATGCTCTGTATGTATGTGAAGTATTGATGGTTTGTATTTTCTATAGGCAATGATAGAGGTGTAATCCTGAGCGTGGCAGAGCTGTGTCTTTCACCCATAAATCTGGTTCCATAGGAGATTCTTTTTCCATCTCTGTATAGACGGAGGTATGCAGGTACTTCACATAGCTCTGCTCTAAGTAGTTCTCACTGTCAGGACACACAAGTGCCAGATTAACTCGTGTTTTGCCAAATGCCAGGCCTCTGACATAGAATTTGGCAGCACGATGGGTGCGCACACATCAGTCAGCCATCCCCCCCCCAGTCACAACATGCAGCCACGGGGCACGTGAACATGAATGCTTGCCATGACCGACTCACCCAAAGTCTTCGGAAATAAATTGGGAAGGGTAGTGCTGGTACCTTTTGGTAATCCTAATGATTTAAGGGGTATACAGGTGTTCAACTGAGATGGGTTTTTTTTTTTGGGACCAGCAGCTTCTACACGTCAAAGGACCTCCACTGTCTCCTTGGTTTGGAACCTGGAAATTCTGAGATTGAAGCATCATACAAAAAACCAGATATAGATTGCAAAAATTCTGTCCTGCTTCACATGATCAATGCAGCCAGAAGCAATCTGGTGCTCCTTCAATCTCAACATGGTTGGCCAAAATTAATGAAATACGCCTCATTGAAGACTTTATTTTTTCCTATAAAGGAACCCATGAAACATTTTAGAAAATTTGGTTTTGTTGGACCAGTTTCACAACCTCTGCTAAATATTCAGTTCTTCCCGGCAATATGCCCTCATAACTACCATAATGCTCTGATGTACACCCATCCCCAAAGGGTACTCTATAGTCTGGGGCTGGAGAGGTACCTCTGAACACCCCCCCCCAATCTCAATGGGTACACTTTAGTTTGAGTTTAGAGGAGAGGTACCCCTGAACACTTACCCCCCTTCAACCCCAATGGGTAGGGTATAGTCTGGGGCTGGAGGGAAGGTACCCCTGAACACTTGCCCCCCTCCAACTCCAATGGGTATGGTATATCTCGAGGAGAGGTATCCCTGAGCACGTCCCCGCCCAACCCCAGTGGTATCCCAAAACACTTACCCACCCCTTTCACCCACTGTATCTTGGGATTCCCTAATACTCCCTTCCCTCAGTCATTAGGGAACCAGTAGTACCTAATTGCTATACAGACCCTGCCCTACAACCACCCAAGAAAATAAATAAATAAAAGACTTTCCTGCCAGAGCCAACTGCTCACAATTGTGTTAAATATCATATCATTTCTATTCAGTTCAGTATCCAATACCACCAATATTTCAAGCCCTGATGACGGTGGGGTTGGTGATTTTCGGGTGCATTTCCTGGCCCCCGATAGCGCCGGCTTTGTGTTATAACATTTATTTTATCTTGAAATAAATCTATATAGAAATCTATATCTGATCGATCAGATTTTGGTTTTGCGCTTCAACCTTAAGATTTCGTTTTTTTTAGGTCTTTGCCTGGGTTCTGAATGATAAACCTCTATCAAGGCAATCTGCAGTGTTCCATAGATTGGCCAATTATTGGCTTTTAAAATGTTTTTAAACTCATAACCTATCAAATCAGTAGAAGACAGTAGAAGACAGTGACATCACAGAGGTGTAAAATGGAGGTTTTATTGTTGGACAGTAAATAACTCGGGGACCCATTTATAAAAAAAAATTCACTTTGCAAATGTCTGAACAGTGTGAACCCTAGTGACATCATTGACCGCATATGGTCAGCGTCATCACCCAGAAATCTTTACTTACACTATACTACCAAAAATATTTAGACCCCTGCCTTTGCACACACATGAACTTTAATGGCATCCCAGTCCGTAAGGTTCAATATTGAGTTGGCCCTCCCTTTGCAGCTATAACAGCTTCAACTCTTCTGGGAAGGCTGTCCACAAGGTTTAGGAGTGTGTCTATGGGAATGTTTGATTTTAATTCATCCCAAAGGTGTTCTATTGTGTTGAGGTCAGGACTCTGTGCAGGCCAGTCAAGTTCCTCCAACCCAAACTCGCTCATCCATGTATTTATGGACCCTGCTTTGTACACTGGTGCGCAGTCATGTTGGAACAGGAAAGGGACATCCCCAAACTGTTCCCAGAAAAATATCTTGTTATGTTAACGGCTTAAGAGTTCCCTTCCCTGGATCTAAGGGGCCAAGCCCGTACCCTGGAAAACAACCCCACACCATAATCCCCCCTCCACCAAATGATTTGGACCAGTGCACAAAGCAAGGTCCATAAAGACATGGATGAGCGAGTTTGGAGTGGAGGAACTTGACTGGCCTGGTCCTAACAACAACCCGATAGAACACCTTTGGGATGAATTAGAGCAAAGACTGCGAGCCAGGCCTTCTTGTCCAACATCAGTGCCTGACCTAACAAATGCGCTTCTGGAAGAATGGTAAACATTCCCATAGACACACTCCTAAACCTTGTGGACAGTCTTCCCAGAAGAATGAAGCTGTTATAGCTGGGTGGGCCAACTCACCATTGAACCCTATGGGCTAAGTCTTGGATGCCATTAAATTTCATGTGTGTGTAAAGCCTGGCGTCCCAAAACTTTTGGCAATATAGTGGTTATGCCTATGTATAATGTATATGGTCAATGACATCACCCCTGAACCTTGCACCTTTACTTGTATTGCTGCCGCAGGTACTGGGAGATGAGTTTGGACATGCGATGGGTTTGGACATGTCAGCAGGAGTCGACGACCTTCAAGCATTGTGATTGATGTGGATCTTCATCGCTGGACGGTGGGTTTATATAGTGGGACATTTGGAAATTGTCAAAAAGTGTGTGTTTTTTTTTGTATCGCTGACTTTCTTTTGGTGAATGAGTAGGGGTACTTACTCATTCACCTGGGGTGGGGAGTGGAATCTGGGTGACCCCTTATTTTTAAAGCGGACTTCCAGATCCAAATAAACCCTCCGCCTGCAGACCCCCCATAACCACCGGTCCAGGGTTGTGGGGAAGAGGCCTTTGCTCTCATCAACATGGTCAAAGACGTGTTCACTTTAATCAACCAATCACGTGCAAGTAAAAATGTACCTTGCACATGGGTGTATATTTTATATGAAAAAAGTTTCACCTTTTGTACCAAACTAAGCAAATATAAACTTTGCAATGTGAACATTCACTACAAGAACATCCTTGACTACAACTTCAGTAAATCAACCCCAAAGTGTCACCTTGAGATTTTCTAGTAAAGAAGAATTCTTCAGTCTCAGCAGATTTAAACTTGCAGAAATGCAAACCACACAGTGGATTATGGTGCCTGTGCAAAGGATTTACAGTCATTACAGGTGTACGGGGTACAATGAGTGTAAAGTGAATTGCTTGTAAAGGTTTATGTTGAGCGAGGTGACGGGGTATTATAGAGTGATAAAACTGGAGTCGCAGCCGCAGTCACACGGCACTGTAATAGGTTTGGCAATGTCACGGAGGTTACTACAAAGTGTAGTTTCCCAAGACTTGCACAATGGTAGTTTCTGGAGATTTGGATTTACACATGAACACTGAACTCCAGGCGGATATAAAAAAGACACAAATTGGCACAGCTCTATAATCATTAATACATGCATTTTTTAAATGCAAGTAAATACCTAAATTTGACCTGGTACCAGCTTCTTGCAGTTCCTGTACAGCAGAGCTCAGCCTGGGAGACTGAGAAACAGTACAAGGAGCAACTCAGCATTGCTGCAGTCCTCATGTGCCTACATGGGGCATGCTGATAGGAGAAGAGAGCAGAGATGAGTACCTCAGTCCTCCTGTCACAGTCCAATCGCAGGGTGGGAGAGGAACAAGAGCTGAGTTAGTTAAAGAGGTTGTAAAGGTTTGTGTTTTTTCACACCTGTCAGTGACTCCCCCCCCAGCCCCTCGTTTTACTTACCTGAACCCTCGAACCTCGAACCTCTCTCTCTGCCCGGGATTCTCGGCTCTTGATTGGATAGATTGATAGCAGCGCAGCCATTGGCTCCCGCTGCTGTCAATTAAATCCAATGACGCGGGGCTGAGTCCTGCATTTGGCCTCTGTGGACGCCGAATGCTGGACTCGGGAGCACGCCTGCAAGGTAACCCCCCCGGGAGATCGCTTCTCCCAGGGGGTTATCTGATATGGGGAGGAGCCGCGAGAGCCGCCGAGGGACCCCCAGAAAACGAGGTTCGGGGCCACTCTGTGCAAAACGAGCTGCACAGTGGAGGTAAGTATGATATGTTTGTTATTTAAAAAAACAAACAAACAAATCTTTAGTGTCACTTTAATTCTGAACTCCAGGAAACTTAAAAATCCTCCCTTGCAGTGGTCTGCATCTGCACTCTGCAATGGTTAATTGCTTATTTATGTCTAGGAGGCATGGAGAAGTAGAGTTATTTACGCGATCCTCCTTTCCTCCGTGCTGCTAGACTGGTCCTTGCAGCGATCCTTTGCTCTTCCAGTAGATGGCGCTCCCAATGCTTGGGCAGTGGACTGGCCCTCAGTGTCCTCATGTCCAGTGCAGGGCTATGAATTGGTATTGATGACATCAGGACCTTGGCTTAGACCAGGGGTCTCCAAACTTTTGTAACAAAGGGCCAGTTTACTGTCCTTCAGACTTTAGGGGGGCTGGATTCTGGCCAGTGCGGGTAGAAAATGCCCTGGGCTGGGGGTCAGTGAGAATAAACATGGCCTCGGGGTTGGTGGTCAGTAGGAGGGGGAGTAGTGCCCTATCATTGGTATTAGTGGAAGAAATAGTGCCCCATTGTTGGTGTCAGTGGGAGGAATAGTGTCCAAAGACCCCTGGCTTAGACCATTGCAGTGTGTGGGAGAAGACGCTGTGGGGAGCAGAGGCTCAGGTAAGTAAATCTACTTCTAGATCTAAATGGGCAATTAACCCTTGCAGTACAGGCACAGCCCCCACTGCAAGGGATGATTTTCATGTTTCCTGGAGCTGGACCAGTGGCTGCTGATTCTCAAAATTTTTGGGGGGGCGCAAAAAAAATTTTGAAAAAAAAAATCATCAAACACTGCCACTGTGCCCTCAAATGCTGCCACTGTGCCCTCAAATGCTGCCACTGTGCCAATCAAACGCTGCCATTGTGCCAATCAAATGCTGCCATTGTGCCATCAAACGCAGCCACTGTGCCAATCAAACGCTGCCATTGTGCCCTCAAATGCTGCCACTGTGCCATCAAATGCTGCCACTGTGCCAATCAAACGCTGCCATTGTGCCATCAAACGCAGCCACTGTGCCAATCAAACGCTGCTACTGTGCCAATCAAACGCTGCCACTGTGCCATCAATTGCAGCCACTGTGCCAAAACGCTGCCACTGTGCCCATCAAACGCAGCCACTGTGACAAACGTTGCCACTGTGCCAAACGCTGCCACTGTTCCCATCAAACACTGCCACTATGCCCATCATATGCTGCCAGTGTGCCCATCAAATGCTGCTAGTGTGCCCATTAAATGCCCCCAGTGTGACCCCCGCCCGCTCGCCATCTGCTCGGCACTCTTGGTGGGGCAGCGGGTGACGGCGACGAGCAGTGTCCTTCATGCGTCTCCTGCCGTCCTCACCTCCCATCTGTCGTTTCAGCCAATCAGGTGACAGGTAACAGACCCCAAGCACCTGATTACCGTAGAGGCGGTTTAGTGTTAGGAAAGTGAATATTTGTTCGCTTTTCTAACACAAATGAGTGACCTGTAAGCACTAAAGTTGCCACCTCACCCATTTAAACCCGAACACCTTTGAATTACACAGGTTCTGAGGCTAATTAAATGCAGATAAGGCACCAAGTGAGTTTAATTACCACCTTAATCAGCCACAGAACCTGTGTAATTAATATGTGTTCAGGTTTAAAGGGATGAGGTGGCAACCCTAGTAAGCACCCAGCATGGCGCTCGCAGGTCACCTTTTTTGACGCCTATTAGAACCTGTGGCTCTAATCAGGTGCTTCAAAAACACCCCCCGCCGCTGTAATTCAGGCGCCCTGCGCCCGAAAAGGGGCCAGGCGCCTGAATTGGGGGTGGCAGCGGCAGCCATAGATAGATTCATGCTATGCATAAATCTATCTTTTGGTGATAGAGGGAGTGGCAGGAGAGAGGGGCATCCAATGCATCCTATCCTGTCATATTTACTTTCCAGAGCTTTATTTATTAAAGTGACATCCAAATGCATGAACAATGAGTCAGCTTGGTGAGCATTTGGTAAACAGATGCGTCCACATCATCAGACGGATTCCATGGCTCATAAATAGTGTAGCAGTTAAAAGAGATGCTTGGTAAATGAATAACTGTTATAAATATTTATTATAGAACATCAGATCCTATCTTTTTGTTTGGAACAGTGAAAATTAACCACTTAAGGACTGGAAGATTTTCCCCCTTAATGACCAGGCCATTTTTTTGCGATACAGCACTGCGTTGCTTTAACTAACAATTGCGCCGTCGTGCGACGCTGTACCCAAACAAAATTGACGTCCTTTTTTTTCCCACAAATAGAGCTTTCTTTTGATGGTATTTGATCACCTCTGTGGTTTCTATTTTTTGCGCTATAAACAAAAAATGCAGACAATTTTGAAAAAAAAAAAAAAAAAACAATATATTTTAGTTTTTGCTATAATAACTACCACCCAAAAAATGTAAAAAAACAAATTTCTTCATCAGGTTTAGGCCAATATGTATTCTTGATTTGTTTGCGCAAAAATTATAGTGTCTACAAAATAGTAGATAGATTTTTTTTTTTTTTTTTTTTTTACTAGTAATGGCGGTGAACAGTGATTTCTAGCAGGAATGCGACATTGCAGCGGACAGATCGGACACCTAACTGACATTTTTGACACTTTTTTGGGAACCAGTGACATTATTACAGTGATCAGTGCTAAAAATATGCACTGTTATTGTACTAATGACACTGGCAGGGAAGGGGTTAACATCAGGGGCGATCAAGGGGTTAAATGTCTTCCCTGTTAGTGTGTTTTAACTGTATGAGGGATTGTGTGACCTGGGAAACACACAGATCCATGTTCCTGCATAGCAGAAACACAGGATCTGTGTGATTCCCCTGTCAGAATGGAGATTTGTCTATTTACACAGGCAGATCCCCCTTCTGTCACTGCGAGGAACGATCGCAGGCGGCTGGCGGACATCGAATCCGCCCCACCCGCTGATTGGCTCCCCTGCTGGCCAATGGAAGCGCACGCCCACAAATCGCAGTGTACGACCTGACATACAATGACGGCACTTCGCGCAGGAGAGCCAACCTGCCGCAGTACAACTGCGGCGGCTGGTCGGGAACCAGTTAAAGAGGAGAGCCAGGACCTCCCTCAAAAAAAAAAATTAAAAGTCAGCGGCTAGAAATACTGTAGCTGCTGACTGAATATAAGGACACTTTACCTGTCCAGGGATCCAGCGATGTCCTCGTCGGAGCCGATTCTTCAATCAGCTTTGGGTGCAGACACCGGCATCTCAAGTAAGGGAAACAGGAAGTGAAGCCTTTGCGGTTACTATTCCTTTATATTGGCTTTTGAAATTTACAAATGCAGCAATTTATAAATCACATGAAAGTTTTAACACTGGGAAACACTTTTTGAAAGATAAAAAGTGCATTTTATATACAACTATATACATACCTCCCAACTTTTTGAGATGGGAATGAGGGACACCTATCAGCAAAAGTATGCAAGCATAGGACACACCCCTTGCCACGCCCCCTTAAAGGAGAATTGTACAAAAAACAAAATTGGTTAAACCCACAAGTGCTTTTTTTTTACCACTACTATTCCTTTATATTGGCTTTTGGAATTTACAAATGCAGCAATTTAGAAATCAGATGAAAGGTTTAGCACCTGAAAACACTTTTTGATAGATAAAAAGTTCATTTTATATACAACTATATAGATCAGACCAAAATAAGGGACGAATGAGGAGGAAAGAGGGACAGAGGGACATTGCTCCAAATCAGGGACAGTCCCTCTAAATCAGGGACAGTTGGGAGCTATGAATTTATCAGTTCATCTTTAGGTAAAGAAAAGGGATAAAAGAATATAGAAAATGCACACAGTAATTAGTGCAAAGAAAAAAGAGAAGGGGGGGGGGGGGTTTACAGGTCGGGAAGGGAAATGGGCTGGCTGGGAAAGGGAGGGCCCACCTTCTCCAACAAGGAAGTGGGTTACAAATGCCAGTTTCATATTTAAACATCTGTGCCAGCCGTTGTTTATGTTCATCGGACTCTTTGAAATTAGTCCAGGAAAACCACAGCTTGATGCATGGTTGAAGTCTTGATTTATTAAGATTGATTGTTCCGTTGCAGAAGTGTTGTCAGCTTCCTGTAGGCATCTAACTGCTGGGTATGATTGTTGGGGCAGAATTGATTTGTACCGTGTATCATATATTAAATGATCTCTATACTCACTTAGGATTTATTACAGCAGTCACATAAAAGCCTCAGACTTCATGCATCTATCGGCTCTCCTCTCTCCTGAACCTGCAGTGACCAGAGATTTTCTACCACCATTCTGTTATATGCTTATAGCGGCTTTTCATGTCTATAGACAGGCCTGTACTGGCCATAGGGACTACCGGGAGATTCCCGGTGGGCTGATGGCTCAGTGGGCCAGTCAGGTGCAGTCCTGGAGCCGCTCCTCTCTGACAGTGAGTGATCGCAATTTCACTCCTGTCAGGAGGAGAAGCTTCCTTCCATTAGGCGTTATGCTCCCTCCAGCCTGCAGGGGGAGATAGACCAACGGCAGACTTTCCTTCCTCTCTCCCCTATCACTTGTTATCACGTGACTGGAGAGAGGAACGAGAAGCTGCCTTCAAAACGGTGAGTACATGTGGGAGGGGGAGGAGAGGGAGGACACTGATGTGAAGGGCTGCTGATGGGGGCTCTCTGATGGGGACTGTAATGTGAAGTGGGCTGCTGGTGGGGACTCTGATGTGAAGGGAGCTGCTGGTGGGGACTCTGATGTAAAGTGGGCTGCTGGTGGGGACTGATATGTGAAGTGGGCTGCTGGTGGGGACTGATATGTGAAGTCTGCTGCTGGTGGGGACTCTGATGTGAAGGGAGCTGCTGGTGGGGACTGATATGTGAAGTGGGCTGCTGGTGGGGACTCTGATGTAAAGTGGGCTGCTGGTGGGGACTGTAATGTGAAGTGGGCTGCTGGTGGGGACTCTGATGTGAAGGGAGCTGCTGGTGGGGACTCTGATGTGAAGGGAGCTGCTGGTGGGGACTCTGATGTGAAGGGAGCTGCTGGTGGGGACTGCTATGTGAAGTTGGCTGCTGGTGGGGACTCTGATGTGAAGGGAGCTGCTGGTGGGGACTGCTATGTGAAGTTGGCTGCTGGTGGGGACTCTGATGTGAAGGGAGCTGCTGGTGGGGACTCTGATGTGAAGGGAGCTGCTGGTGGGGACTTTGATGTGAAGGGAGCTGCTGGTGGGGACTGTAATGTGAAGTGGGCTGCTGGTGGGGACTCTGATGTGAAGGGAGCTGCTGGTGGGGACTCTGATGTGAAGGGAGCTGCTGGTGGGGACTCTGATGTGAAGGGAGCTGCTGGTGGGGACTGCTATGTGAAGTTGGCTGCTGGTGGGGACTCTGATGTGAAGGGAGCTGCTGGTGGGGACTGCTATGTGAAGTTGGCTGCTGGTGGGGACTCTGATGTGAAGGGAGCTGCTGGTGGGGACTCTGATGTGAAGGGAGCTGCTGGTGGGGACTCTGATGTGAAGGGAGCTGCTGGTGGGGACTGCTATGTGAAGGGAGCTGCTGACTGGGACACTCTGATGTAAGGGGGACGCTGTTGGGGACACTCTGATGTAAGGGGGACGCTGTTGGGGACACTCTGATGTAAGGGGGACGCTGTTGGGGACACTCTGATGTACGGGAGGGGGGGGTTGGGGACACTCAAAATTAAAGTGGGCCAGTCATGAGGAAGTCCAGGGCCAAATTTTTGTCCCAGTCCAGCCCTGTCTATAGATCATCCGGGGGTGTAACTACAGATAATATGGCCCCTCTGTAAAATGTTACTATGGGGCCCTATGATCTGTAATTACAGGCGACCTCTCTACTGTCAGTTTTCTTAAAGTGGTTGTAAACCTCAGACATGAAATATGAACAAAGCCTATCCCTCTATAGCAGTGGCCCTTTGCTTGCCTTTCTCCGGCCCTTGTGGAATTATTCCTGCCACTGACACCCATAGCTCCCAACTGTCCCTGATTTGGAGCAATGTCCCTCTGTCCCTCATTCCTCCTCTTTTGTCCCTCATTTTGGTCTGATCTATATAGTTGTGTATATAAAATGCACTTTTTATCTTTCAAAAAGTGTTTCCCAGCGCTAAACTTTTCATCCAAATTCAGCATTTTTCAATTTTTAAAGCCAAAATAAGTGAATAGTAGTGGTAAAAAAAAGCACTTTTGGAATTAATTTATTTTTTTTGTTATTTCCCCTTTAAGGGGGTGTGGCAAGGGGCGTGTCCTATGCCTACATACGTTTGCTAGTAGGTGTCCCTCATTCCCATGCAAAATGTTGGGGCGTATGGACGCCAACGATGGGGCATAAATCCTTCCACTGACACCAAAAATGGGGCATTATTCCTCCCTATAATGGGGCATAATTCCTTCCACTAACACCATAAATAGGGCATTATTCCTCCCTATGATGGGGCATAATTCCTTCCACTAACACCATAAATAGGGCATTATTCCTCCCTATGATGGGGCATAATTCCTTCCACTAACACCATAAATGGGGCATTATTCCTCCCTATGATGGGGCATAATTCCTTCCACTAACACCATAAATGGGGCATTATTCCTCCCTATGATGGGGCATAATTCCTTCCACTAACACCATAAATGGGGCACTATTCCTCCCTATGATGGGGCATAATTCCTTCCACTGACACCAAAAATGGGGCACTATTCCTCCCAACAAGATCAACGATGGGGCATAATTCCTTCCACTGACATCAACGATGGGGCATAATTCTTTCCACTGACACCAACTATTTCTCCCGCTAATACCAAAGATTGGGCATTGTTTACTCTAACTGGGCACAGTCCGGCCCCCCCAAAGTCTGAAGGACAGTAATCTGGCCCTTTTTTTTAGAAAGTTTGGAGACCCCTGCTCAATAATGTGTACTTGTCTCAACGAAGGGCACTATGGGGTTGATTTACTAAAGGCAAATAGACTGTGCACTTTGCAAATTCCAGTTGTACTCTGCAAGTGCAGTTGCTCCAGAGCCTAGTACAGGCATATGCAATTAGCGGACCTCCAGCTGTTGCAAAACTACAAGTCCCATCATGCCTCTGCCTCTGGTTGTCATGCTTGTGGCTGTCAGAGTCTTGCTATGCCTTATGGGACTTGTAGTTCTGCAACAGCTGGAGGTCCGCTAATTGCATATCCCTGGCCTAGTATATGAGGTGAATGGGCTTCACTTTGCAAAGAATTCCCAATCACGTGCGAGGAAAATAAGGGAGATTAAAAAACAGCATTTTTGCTTAAACAGGATTGGATGATGGAAGTCAGCAGAGCTTCGGCTCATTTACTAAGCTCTGGAGCAACTGCACTTTGCAAAGTGCACAGCCTATGTGCCTTTAGTAAATCAACCCCTAAGTGTAATTTCCGTCTGCTGCTTCATTCCTCTGCAATCAGTCACTTCTGACAAGTTTTCCTGACACCAAGAGACAAATGGTGACAGGGGAGGGACCTCCAGCTGATTGACAGCCTCCGCTCTGTTCCTGTGTGCTGTGTGAAGGGGGTGTGTCTCTTCCCTCCAATCAGCTGTCAGAGGTCTCCTCACTGAGCTCTGCAGAGTGTAACTCCAGCTCTCCGCCCACTTTTTTTTCTGACCCCTCAGACAAGCTGTATAGGTTCTAGACTTTGAACATCTCTAGAGAAGAGAATCCTGCAGATAAACAGGTACAACTTATGTAGGAGGATTTATTTCATCTCTGCGTATCACCAGAGGCCAGTCACTTCATTCACTGGGTTTATGGAAGGGTTTACAACCACTTTGACGTAGGGGTTGTTCTCACATGCGTCAGCCCCTTCCGCCCCTCTGAAAAGTGACCCACGGTGGATTTTGAGAGGTTGGTGTTTGACAGGCAACAAAAAGGCGACTTGTCACCTCCTCAGAAAGAAGAGGAAAAGAGACAGGAGAGGCGGTGGGGGCGGTATATATACTAATACCTGATCTCTTGTATATTCCTCCTGTGGCAGCTGAATGCCGGCAGGAGTGAGAAGAGAAGCCTACTTTCAGCTGCTGCAGGAATAAAATACAGATCGTTTCTAGTAAATGCCACCCCCGCCAACCGCCCTGTCCAGGTTCCGGGGGTCAGCGCCCACAATCAACGGGTAGATAACGATCAATGGCTTGAATACCCCTGGATTAGGGTGTGCCCAGGTACACCTGCACACCCCATGCATACACCCATGCCCTCTACATCTTAATTGGTCAAATTCAGCTGCCGTATAACTTGCAGGTTATTTTTTGCCACAGCTACGAAGCAAAGCTTCATGGCCACAGTATATAAGCAGTCAATGGTGGTAAAATTGCGGTTCAACTTCCTACTTTTACTGCCCCGCTCCTATGAACAAGTCCTAAAAGTATGTACATAATCAGTACATTACTAGGGACCAGAGCTGTGGTTGGAGGTTGTCAGGGAAGGAAGGTGGGGTGCAGAGGGGCGGGAAACTAACTTTTAGGCTTCGTGTACACCTGACAGGAGAAAGCGGCATTAAATACGCACCTAAAGCCGCAATTTTCAAATATGTTGAGGCACATTAGATGCATCCAGGCACATCAAGCGTTTTTGCATTCATTTAATTGGTCAGAATATGAATTTATCCTGGTCATTGAAATGAATGAAGTGCGAAACGCGTTTGGACACTGGCCATTCTCCAGAACGAGCTGGCCCCGGTCTTCCTTCTGCCTCTAAACACTCCTGCTTCTAAACATCTGTAAACACCTATGTGTGCATGGACACACAGGCTAACATAGACGGGCATTTAGAGGCAAACCACCCAAAAAAGCAGTTTTTTTACGCCTAGTGTGCATGAGGCTTTACCAATTGCCTACCCGCTGCAGTACATATACAGGCACCATGACATACCTGTATGACTGGGCGTGCTGTAGCACAAGCCGATCAGCGATCAATAATTTATGGCTGGGACCTGCTGATCGGCTGAGTGAATGACAGAAGAGAGCTCTGTGTTTGTAAACAACACAGAGCTCTCTACAGACAGCGGCATTGTGCTATTTTTTTTCTCTCCCTGCAGAGCAGGGAGTAAAAAGCGGCACATTGCTTGGAAAAAGCAGCACATGGTGAACATTTTTAGGCACACAT
Source organism: Lithobates clamitans (assembly GCA_037952925.1). NCBI lineage: Eukaryota > Metazoa > Chordata > Amphibia > Anura > Ranidae > Lithobates > Lithobates clamitans. Next base: position 2,614,096 of record JBBGZY010000705.1, read on the forward strand.
TTAACTCCTTGATTGCCCCTAAATGTTAACCCCTCCCCAGCCAGTGTCTAGTACAGTGACAGTGCATATTATTAGCACTGATCACTGTATTAGTATCCTGGTGATTGATCAGTGTCAGTTAGTCAGTCCCCCCCAGCGTCAACAGTGTCAGATTGTGTGCAACACTATCACATTCCCATTATAAGTCGCTAATTACCGCCATTAGTAGTATAAAAAAAGAAAGAAAGAAAAATTCAGAAATATATACCATAGTTTGTAGATGCTATAGCTTTCACGCAAACCAATTAATTAGGGTTGTCCTGATACTGATACTAGTATTGGTACCGAGCATTTGCCCGAGTAAATACTCTGATGCTTGATCCGATACCTGGGCAGTCAGGGGTGATCGGTGCCGCGGTGGGGAGAGTTACAAGCATCGATCCCCCCTGTATAGATTTCAATAAAGCAGCTGACAGCAGCTCCCCCCCCCCCAACCACTGCATCGATCACCCCTGATTGTCCCCATATCCTCCTCCAGTCCCCCTCTGTATCCTCCTCTGTGATCCTCCAGGCTCCACCGGTCCCTTTCTGTGCTCCTGTCCCCCTCCGTTCTCCTCCGTGTCCCCCTCTGTTCTCCTCCATGTCCCCCTCCGTTCTCCTCTGTGTCCCTCTCCGTTCTCCTCTGTGTCCCCCTCCGTTCTCCTCTGTGTCCCCCTCCGTTCTCCTCCGTGTTCCTTTCTGTGCTCCTGTCCCCCTCCGTTCTCCTCCATGTCCCCCTCCGTTCCCCTCTGTGTTCCCCTCCGTGCCCCTGTCCCCCTCCGTTCTCCTCCGTGTCCCCCTCTGTTCTCCTCCGTGTTACCCTCTGTTCTCCTCTGTGTCCCCCTCCATTCTCCTCCGTGTTCTCCTCTGTGACCCTTTCCCCCTCTGTTCTCCGCCGTGTCCCCCTCTGTTCTACTCCGTGTCCCCCTCTGTTCTACTCCATTTCCCCCCTCTGTTCTACTCCGTGTCCCCCTCTGTTCTACTCCGTGTCCCCCTCTGTTCTCCTACGTGTCCCTCTCTGTTCTCCTACGTGTCCCCCTCTGTTCTCCTACGTGTCCCTCTCTGTTCTCCTACGTGTCCCCCTCTGTTCTCCTACGTGTCCCCCTCTGTTCTCCTACGTGTCCCCCTCTGTTCTCCTATGTGTCCCCCTCCGTTCTCCTACGTGTCCCCTCCATTCCCCTCCGTGTTCCCCTCAGTGCTCCTGTCCTCCTCCGTGCTCTGCTCCGGTCCCCCTCCATGTCCTCCCCCACCCCCTTTGTCCTCGATCTGTCAGGATGGAGAGTGGAGGAAGAAGCCGGTAAATCTGTCATTTACCGGCTCCTTCCTTTTCCGAATGAACAGAGTCAGTAAACATTGACTGTCCATTCATAACTGAGCATCCTAAACTGTGTTTAGGATGCTCAGTTTATAAATGAAGAGGAGCCACTGTCTCCTGTCCATTCATCTCCAGTGCAGCTGAGGCTGCAGAGAAAGGGACTGGGGAATCTGTGTCCTCAGTCCCTTTCCCTGTCTAAAAGGGGGAGATGTTAAGACCCCTGATATCTCACCAAAGCCCCCTAACAGGGTTGAGACAAAAAAAAAAAAGAGTTGCAGTAAATAATAAAAAAGATTAATTCTAAAAAATAATAAAAAATAAAATAAAAAACACATGGACACCTTCCACCCCCCCCCCCCCCCAAAAGAAAAAAAAGAAAGCATTGTAAAACATAAATACAAAATAAATAAATAAATTGTAAAAAATAATAAAATGAAAAAAAATTGTAAAAAATAAAATTGTATAAAAAAATAAAATAAAAATATAAAACTACTGACACAGTCCATGCGTCATCAGTGCTGCATGACATTTTAAAAAAAAGTATCAGTAATCACTATCGGCGAGTACATGGAAAAAAGTATCGGTACCTGTACTCAGTCTTTAAAAAAGTGGTATCGGGACAACCCTACAATAATATGTGAAGAATACATTTTGGCCTAAATTTATGAACAAATGTAACTTTTTTATTTTTTTATTGGATATATTTTGTAGCAGAAGGTAAAAATGATTGTTCTTTTTTTTCAAAATGTTCTTCTTTTATTTTTATAAATTAAAAAATAAAAACCCCGGTGGTGAGCAAATACCACCAAAAGGAAAGCTCTGTGTGAAACAAATCAGATACATTTCATTTGTGTACAGCGTTGCATGACCAGTCAGGCTGAGTTCACACTTGTGCGATCGCAGACACTGTATGTGATTCACACCAGATTGCCATGCAGATCACATGCAATGTCTGTGTAATGCGAATGTAGCCATACAAACTTTATGGCTGAACTTGCATCGCATTGGCACCAAAATGGCGCAGGACCCTTTTTTTTTTTGGTCCGCACTGGAATCAGATCGCATGGGTGTTCAACACTAATGAGATCTAAATCCTGTACAATTTGACAGTTCGCACTGCGATCTGCGCTCCGATCTGGGGGTAGCACCCCCAGCGGTTCGCAGATGTCAGTGTGAACCTGTGTGCGACTCAGGAATCGGCACTGAACCGCAGGGTTTCCCACATTTCACCAGTGTGAACCGGGACTGAAAGTAGCGCAGTGCTGAATAGCAAATAATGGCCTGGTCATGAAGGGGGTAAAACCTTCCGGAGTTCAAGTGGTTAACCTTTATTTTCCAGCTAACTACACCGTGCTCAGTAGCTCACCGGTCTTTTTATCATATCAGATCTCCGAGCCTCATGAAAATTGTAAGTCCTTCTACTACCCCTTCCACCACCACAGCAAGCAAGTACTGAAAGAGGTGGTCTAGTAGTCAGCAAAACAGCAAGAAGAAGAAGTGAAGCACCACACCACCGTTCAATAGTCCAAATAACATTTTATACCAGAAAGGGTCAAAGGAAGTATACAACGTATTTTGGGGGGTCCAAAAGTACCTCCTTCATCAGGGTTTGCAACAGGAGACAATGTATCAGGACTGAGTAATGACAGGACCTTAAAGTGGAACTTCAGTCATTTTTTCAACTTTCCATCTATGAAATCTTCTGCCCTTGTTGTTGTTTTAACTTTGGATAGTAAAACATTTTTTTTTCTGCCAGTAAATACCTTATACAGCCCACTTCCTGTTTCTTGTCTGGAAAAAAAGCCTAGGCTTATGACATCATGCACAGCTCTCTCTCTCACTCTTGTGAGAGTTTGCCAGGACGGGAGGGGGGGATGAGTCATAAGAGGCCCAATGAGAGCTGCAGAGCTGGAGCCTCTGTGTAAATCCAGGAAGTGAACAGGCAGCCCACAGTTAACTGCTCAAGGACCAGCCGCCATCATTATACTACAGCAGGTTGGCTCTCCTGGGCGAATCTCGGTAGGTGTATAGGGAACACGCGCGCGCACGCCGGAGCCAATACGCGTGGCCGACGGCCCCCGATGTCCGCTGGCCACCCGCAATCGCTCCACAGAGAACCAGAGCATTCTGACAGGGGAGTAGAGAGAGATCTGCTGTTCCTAGTGATTAGGAACAGCGAGCTCTCTCCTCCTCCAAGTCAGTCCCCTCCCCCCCACAGTTATAAAGACCTCCCAGGGAACACATATAACCCCTTGATCGCTTTATAAATGTCAGTGGTCCCAAAAATGTGTCAAAAGTGTCCGATCTATCCGCCGCATTGTCGCAGTCCCGCTAAAAATTGCAGATCGCCGCCATTACAAGTAAAAAATAAAATAAATAAAAATACTATAAATCTATCCACTATTTTGTAGATGCTATAACTTTTACGCAAACCAATCAATATACGCTTATTGCGATTTTTTTTTTTTTTTTTTTTTACCAAAAGTATGTAGAAGAATATATATCAGCCTAAACTGATGAAGAAATTTTTTGGGGGGGATATTTATTATAGCAAAAAGTAAAAAATATTGTTTTTTTTTTTCAAAATTGTAGTTTTTTTTTTGTTTAAAGCGCAAAAAATAAAAACAGCAGAGGTGATCAAATACCACCAAAAGAAAGCTCTATTTGTGGGGGAAAAAAAGGACATCAGTTTTGTTTGGGCACAGCGTCGCACGGCCGCGCAATTGTCAGCTAAAGCGACGCAGTGCCGTTTTGCAAAAAATGGCCTGGTCATTAAAGGGGCAAATCCTTCTGGTCCTTAAGTGGTTCAAATGGCTGCAGCCAGACTCAGTGAAGGGAGATTTCTGCAGCATATTTGGTAAGTACAGAATCACAGTACATATAAAATAATATGCAATGTGGTTGGAGGGAAGCTTCAGAATGGCAAAGATGTTTTTATTACAAATTATGTGAGCAGACTGCAGTTCCTCTTTAAATAGCATTCTTTCAATTGTGATAACCTCCAAAGACCCTGTTAGCAGATGGTTTGGAAGCCATTAAGAAGCTGAGGAGGCAGCTGGGATTTTTTACAACCCGGGGAAGACTATATTAGGCATACAAGGGTCATTTCATTGCTGGCCGGGATCACCAAAAGCTCTGTGGGCAATAAATCTACACTACTAAGACAGCCTAATGCCCCGTACACACGGTCGGACATTGATCGGACATTCCGACATCAAAATCCTAGGATTTTTTGCGACGGATGTTGGCTCAAACTTGTCTTGCATACACACGGTCACACAAAGTTGTCGGAAAATCCGATCGTTCTGAACGCGGTGACGTAAAACACGTACGTCGGGACTATGAACAGGGCAGCGGCCAATAGCTTTCATCTCTTTATTTATTCTGAGCATGCGTGGCACTTTGTGCGTCAGATTTGTGTACACACGATCGGAATTTCCGACAACGTATTTTGTTGTCGGAAAATTTTATAGCCTGCTCTCAAACTTTGTGTGTCGGAAAATCCGATGGAAAATGTGTGATGGAGCCTACACACGGTCGGAATTTCCGACAACAAGGTCCTATCGCACATTTTCCGTCGGAAAATCCGACCGTGTGTACGGGGCATAACACATTCTTCTTACTAAACAACCTGCAAAGGGGATTTGTGAAGGCATTTTTATTTTTTATTTTGGGTTAGGGTAAGGGAAGGTTATACCCGCCCTCAGGTTTATGAAGATTTCCCTTCACTTCTTGTCTCATAGCTACAACAGGGATTTAGAGAAAATCCCACCATTCCCAAGTGAGGGAATCCCTGGTTGCCACCAGAACTAGTGACCTCATTGGAAGAATTCTCTTTTATGCCTAAAGTCACCAGGACCAGAACTAGTGACCTCATTGGAAGAATTCTCTTTTATGCCTAAAGTCACCAGGACCAGAACTAGTGACCTCATTGGAAGAATTCTCTTTTATGCCTAAAGTCATCAGGACCAGAACTAGTGTCCCCATTGGAAGAATTCTCTTTTATGCCTAAAGTCATCAGGACCAGAACTAGTGACCTCATTGGAAGAATTCTTTTTTATGCCTAAAGTCATCAGGACCAGAACTAGTGACCTCATTGGAAGAATTCTCTTTTATGCCTAAAGTCATCAGGACAAATAGAGAGGGCCAATCTCTTTACAGGGACACAGACAGCAATAAAAACCAGACAGGGGTTCAAATCTCTCTCCACTCTCCAAAACTGAAAAAAAAAGTTTTGCCTTTAGTTATACTGTAATAAAAGCCTGTTATTTGGAAAGCTCTGTGGCCCAAGGTGAAAGTGTAACAACCCAAAAGTGGAACTTCCGCTGATTTGTCTCCTCTCCCCCTCCGGTGCCACAATTGGCACCTTTCGGGGGGGAGGGGGGACAGCCTTACGGCATCACGCCGGAAAACCTTACTGCGCATGCGCGAGGCCCCTCTCCTCTCTCCTACTGGCCCGGCGACAGGGGGAGGGGGAGGGAAGTGGAGGGAGCTCTGCAGTGACGTCACGGGCCGCGGCGCAGACTCCCAGAAGTGGGAACAGGATACCTGTCAAAGATGTAAACATCCCTTGTAATAGAAAAAAAAGCACGACAGGACCTCTTTAATGTGAGATATGGGGTCAAAAAGAGCTCAGATCTCATATTTACACTAAAATGTAATAAAAATAAATAAATGTCTTTTTAACAAAAAAAAAAGAATTCCCCTTTAAGACCATTGGGTGGAAGTGACATTTGAAGTCGCTTCCGTCATCCAATGTTATGGAGCCGAGTGGGGGCCATCTTTCCCTCACTCGGCTCCATGCTACTGAGGGAACCGCATCGGACCGTCTCCGCTGCCACCCGCGGATCCGGTAAGCGACAGAGATGACCGGAGCGCGGCGGGAGGCACCTCTCCTGCCACCGATAAAAGTGATCTCACCGCAAATCTGCCGCAGAGACCACCTTTATCTTAAAGAGGACCACCCACTGTTGCAGAAAATACCGGGGTTATGGCAGCTATCTGGGGGGTTACCTTGAGGGCGCGCTCCGGAGTCCAGCATTTGTGTCCATAGACAGAATGCTGGACTCGGCCCCGCCCCCCCCCGGCGCCCACGTCATTGAATTTGATTAACAGCAGCAGGAGCCAATGGCTGCATTGCTATCAATCTACCCAATCAAAAGCTGAGAACCCCGGGCAGAGAGGAAGAGGGAACGAATGGTCTCAGGTGAGTAAAATGGTGGGGGGGGGGGGGGGCTGGGGGGCCTGTCAGTGTCAGAAGTTTTTTCACCTTAATGCATAGGATGCATTAAGGTGAAAAACACGAGGGTTTACAACCCCTTTAATGCATAGAATGCAATAAGATGAAAAACCTTCTGCCTTTACAACCATGTTAACCCCTAGCCTAACAAAATAAATAAATAATAATAAATAAACAAATTAACCCTTAACCCCTTACAAAAAAATAATAAAACATATATAAATAATAATAAATAAATAAAACAGATGAAAAAATCTAAAAGAAAATGGCAACAAATGATGAAATAGATGATATTTTTTACGATTGCCTAATTTAAAACCCCCAAAGCTCAAAAACACTTAAAAAAACGATGTACACAAACGCTCAAAAACACACATACAAACGATCTAAAAAAAAAAACGCTCAAAACCGCAACACGCAACTGTGATTGCAGCCTAAGAGGAATACGTTTCAACAGAGTGAGGAGGTCTAAAAATATACAGTATCTCACAAAAGTGAGTACACCCCTCAATATTTTATTCTTTCTTTTCATGTGACAACACTGAAGAAATGACACTTTGCCACAATGTAAAGTAGTGAGTGTACAGCTTGTAAATTTGCTGTCCCCTCAAAATAACTCAACACACAGCCATTAATGTCTAAACCACTGGCAACAAAAGTGAGTACATCCTTAAGTGAAAATGTCCAAATTGGGCCCAATTAGTCATTTCCCTCCCCGGTGTCATGTGACTCAGTGTTACAAGCGCCACACACGCTTGACACCATCTGAACCAAATAAGTTTATTTTGGTCTCATCAGACCACAGGACATGGTTCCAGTAATCCATGTCCTTAGTCTGCTTGTCTTCAGCGAACTGTTTGCGGGCTTTTTTGTGCATCATCTTTAGAAGAGGCTTCCTTCTGGGATGACAGCCATGCAGATCAATTTGATGCAGTGTGCGGCGTGTGGTCTGAGCACTGACAGGCTGACCCCTCACCCCTTCAACCTCTGCAGCAATGCTGGCAGCACTCATACGTCTGTTTCCCAAAGACAATCTCTGGATATAACACTGAGCACATACATTTAACTTCTTTCGTTGACCATGATGAGGCCTGTTCTGAGTGGAACCTGTCCTGTTAAACCGCTGTATGGTCTTGGCCACCGTGCTGCAGCTCAGTTTCAGGGTCTTCACAATCTTCTCATAGCCTAGGCCATCTTTATGTAGAGCAACAATTTTTATTCAGATCCTCAGAGAGTTCTTTGCCATGAGGTGCCATGTTGAACTTCCAGTGACCAGTATGAGAGAGTGAGAGCGATAACACCAAATTTAACACACCTGCTCCCCATTCACACCTGAGACCTTGTAACACTGAGTCACATGACACCGGGGAGGGAAAATGACTAATTGGGCCCAATTTGGACATTTTCACTTAGGGGTGTACTCACTTTTGTTGCCAGCGGTTTAGACATTAATGGCTGTGTGTTGAGTTATTTTGAGTGGACAGCAAATTTACACTGTTATACAAGCTGTACACTCACTACTTTACATTGTAGCAAAGTGTCATTTCTTCAGTGTTGTCACATGAAAAGATATAATAAAATATTTACAAAAATGTGAGGGGTGTACTTACTTTTGTGAGATACTGTATGTTTCCTTGGAACAGAAGCCGCCAGACACCTCTAGTGCCAGATATTGTCGACCTTCTCTATAACCATAAACACACATGCTGGGTGTGATCTTGAAATTTGATTGGTGGATATAGATTTCTACTGTTTGCAGGCATTGCCTTGCTGACTATCCTCATGTGTGTAACATGTTACAGGCTGTCAGTACTTATAGTCATGTTTTATAAACAGAAAGACATTTATATTGTGGGAAGTACCTGTTTATATAACACATCCAACAATATTATTAAGTTATTATGTGAAAAATGAGTGCTCAGGTACACAGATACCTGTCAGGACCGCGTCATAGAAGAGGCAGGAGGAGGGACCGCACTACATTTATATAGAGAGTGTTATACTGCAGAGTTCACACCTTAACCATATCTATCTATCTATCTATCTATCTATCTATCTATCTATCTATCTATCTATCTATCTATCTATCTATCTATCTATCTATCTATCTATCTATCTATCTATCTATCTATCTATCTATCTGTCCTCTCTTTCCATCTACTGTATTAATCTCTCTCTAATCATTATCTCCCTCCTTCCCTCTCCTCTCTCTAACCACCATGATCTATCTATCTACACCTACCAGCCATACCCACTGACATGTAAAGTGAATAATATTGATTATCTCATTACAATGGCATGTGAAAACTGGTGGATACTGGACTGGCTATATTAGATAGCTAGTTAACATGTTCTCCTTGAGGTTGAACAATAGGCAAGTGTAAGGACTTGAGCAACTATGATGAGGGCCAAACTGTAATGGCTGGACGACTGGGTCGGAGCAACTCCAAAACTGCAGTTCTTGTGGGATGTTCCCGGTCTGCAGTAGGCAGGATCTACCAGAAGAAATCCTAGGAAGGAAAACTGGTGAACCAGCGACAGGGTCATGGGTGGCCAAGGCTCATCGATGCACATGGGGAGTGAAGGCTGGCCTGTGTAGTCCAATCCAATAGAAGGGCTACTGTAGATCAAATTGCTGATAAAGGTAATTCTGGTTCCAATAGAAAGGTGTCAGAACATACAGTGCATAGCACTTTGCTGTGTTTGGGGCTGAGTAGCAGACCAGTCACGGTGCCCATGCTGACCCGTGTCCATTGCCAAAAGCATCTACAATGGGCATTGGGCATGTGAGCATCAGAACTGGACCACAGATCAATGGAAGAAGGTGGCCTGGTCTGATGAATCATGTTTTCTTTACATCATGTGTGGATGGCCAGGTGCGTCACTTACTTGGGGAAGAGATGGAACCAGAATGCAGTATGGGAAAAAGGTGAGCCGGTGGAGGCAATGTGATGCAGCAAAATGGGGACCTACACAATACTAGGTGAGTGGTCCAAAATAGTCATCTTTCTTTCTTTCTTTCTTGCTTTCTTTCTTTCTCCCCCCTCACTTTCTCCCTCTCGTTCTCTCCTTCTCTCCCCCCCTCTTTCTCTCTCCTTTTTTTCTCTCTATCTCCCTCTCTCACCTCCCCCCCCTCTCTCTCTTTCTCCCCCTCTCTCTCTCTTTCTCTCTCCCCCCCTCTCTCTCTTTCTCTCTTCCCCCCCTCTCTCTCAACCCCCACTCTCTCTCTCTCTCTCTCTCTCTCTCTCTCTCTCTCTCCCTCTCTTTTTTCTATCTCCCTCTCTCACCTCCCCCTCTCTCTTTCTTTCTCTCTTTCTCTCTCTCTCTCTCTCTCTCTCTCTCTCTCTCTCTCTCTCTCTCTCTCTCTCTCTCTCTCTCTCTCTCTCTCACTTTCTCCCTCTCTTTCTCCCCCCCCCCGCACTCTTTTCTCTCTTTCTCTCTCTCTCTTTTTTTTCTCTTTTTCTCTCTCTTTCTTTCTTTCTTTCTTTCTTTCTTTCTTTCTTTCTTTCTTTCTTTCTTTCTTTCTTTCTTTCTTTCTTTCTTTCTTTCTTTCTCTCATCCCACCCCCTCTGTCTCTGTCTCTCTCTCTCTCACATTCTCCCTCTCCCTCTCTTTCTCTCTCCCCCCCACACTCTTTCTCTCTCTCTTTCTTTTCTTTCTATCTCCCTCTTTCACCTTCCTCTCTCTCTCTCTCTCTCTCTCTCTCTCTCTCTCTCTCTCCCACCCCCTTCTCTCTTTCTTTCTCTCTTTTTTCTTTTTCTCTCTCTTTCTTTTCTCTCTATCTCCCTCTTTCACCTTCCCCCTTCTCTCTCTCTCTCTCTCTCTCTCTCTCTCTCTCTCTCTCTCTCTCTCTCTCTCTCTCTCTCCCTCTCTCTCTTTCTCTCTTTTTCTCTCCTTCTCCCCCCACCCTCGCTCTCTTTTTTTCTCTCTCACCCCCCCTCTCTTTTTCCTTTTTCTCTCCGCCCCCCCCCCCCCCCCCCCTCATTTTCTCTCTTTCTCTCTCTAAATCAACCCCTGAGGTTTCTGCTGAGTTCACACCCTAACCAAAATCACTACCTGTCTTTCTGTCTCTTTAGTTTTTATTTCTTTCTTATTACATAGCCTTGTGTATGATGTTGTGTTCCAGAGAAGTATGATCTGTGGGATCTTCTGTAATTCCCTTACCACAGGTCGCATTCTTTGAAAACTGGCTCATCTTTTTAAAAAGAATATAGCCAACTTTACAGTCCAATAATACAATAGATCCCTTTAAATAAGCATTTACTTACTCGAGGTAAACATATAATTATGATAGTTCAGTGTAGTCCGCAGGAGATAATTGATGTGAGCAGTACAAACACATTACACCCAGGCTGTGTTATCTGTTCTGAGGTTGGCTCATCTGATAGGGAAATAACACTATTGTCATCTCCCTTATTTGCATGTCTGATCCTTCTATGGCTCCAGAAGAAGGCAATCCTGGAAGATCATTAAAAAATAAAAATACCAGGTTGGAACCATGGGATTCTAGGAGGTTGTTATGTCCCACTGACATTATAAAATCGTTTTCACACTGCCCATAAATTATTGGGACATCTTCTGGTTACAGACTTTTCTTTTTAACATACACTCACGGGCCAGCCGCTTTATTTCTGTTCAATTGCTTGGTAACACAAATTGGTAATTAGCCAATCACATGGCAGCAACTTAATGTATTTAGGCATCTAGACGTTGTGAAGACGACTTGCTCAAGTTCAATGGTAAGAATGCTGCTTGCATTAGTGGTCAGTTGGAAGAATGCTGCTTACATTAGTGGTCAGTGGGGAGAATGCACCTTGTATTGGATTGGTGGTCATTTGGAAGAATGCTCTTTACGTTGGTGGTCATTAGGAAGATTGTCCTTTACATTGGTGGTCAGTGAGAAGAATTCTCCTTACATTGGTGATCCGTGAGAAGAATGCTCCTTACATTGGTGGTCAGTGGGAAGAATGCTCCTTACATTGGTGGTCAGTTGTAAGAATGCTCTTTACATTAGATGGTGGCCATTAGGAAGATTGCTCCTTACATTGGTGATCAGTAGGAAGATTGTCCTTTACATTGGTGGTCAGTGAGAAGAATGCTCCTTACATTGGTGATCAGTGGGAAGAATGTTCCTTACATTGGTGGTCAGTGGGAAGAATGCTCTTTACATTGGTGACCATTAGGAAGAGTAGTCCATATATTGGTGGTCAGTAGGAAGAATGCCCCTTACATTGGTGGTCAGTGAGAAGAATGCCCCTTACATTGGTGGTCGGTGGGAAGAATGCTCCTTACATTGGTGGTCGGTGGGAAGAATATCCCTTACATTGGTGGTCGGTGGGAAGAATATCCCTTACATTAGTGGTCAGTGGGAAGGATACTGCTTACATTTGATTGGTGGTCATTAGGAAGAATGCCCCTTACATTAGTGGTCAGTGGGAAGAATGTTCCTTACATTGGTGGTCAGTTGGAAGAATGTCCCTTACATCAGTGGTCAGTGGGAAGGATGTTCCTTACATTGGTGGTCAGTTGGAAGCATGTCCCTTACATTAGTGGTCAGTGAGAAGAATGCTCCTTACATTGGTGGTCAGTGGAAAGAATGCTCCTTACATTGGTGACCATTAGGAAGAGTACTTATATTGGTGGTCAGTGAGAAGAATGCTCCTTACATTGGTGGTCAGTAGGAGGAAGGCCCCATACATTCGAGGTTAGTGGGAAAAGTGTACCCCCCCCACACTAATGCCACGCACACACAATCGTATTTCTCGTTGGAAAAAGACATGGCGGCTTTTCCGACGGGATTCCTCTCAAGCTTGCCTTGCATACACACGGTCACGCAAAAGTTCGCTGGACTTCCGTCAAGAACGCGGTGACGTACAACACTACGACGAGCTGAGAAAATTAAGTCCAATGCTTCCGAGCATGCGTCGAATTGTTTCCGAGCATGCGTAGGAATTTTGCGCGTCGGAATTGCCGAAGGCGATCGCATTTTCAGATAGGAACTTTACCTCATGCTCTCAATCTTTTGCTGGCTGGAATTCCGCCAGCGAAAGACCGACGGAGCATACACACGGTCGATGAAAAACTGTCATCTGTCTTTTGCGGGCCGAAAATTCCGATCGCGTGTAAGGCTTTTTACATTTATAACTTTCCATATTTACTAATACAGAAATGTGAATCGCCTCTGCTGAAGAAATGCGATGGTGAACTGTTTGTTGTGTCTCCGGAAAGTGTTAACAGGGCTTGAGGAAAAAACGGCGTGCACACAGGGTAATGTGCCTCTGTCTATAAAGAGACACATTTGTTGGTTAAGGCTGAAGGAGAAGTTAATCTCACAACCAGCTTAATCATAATGTCAGCTCCAATCCGCCTTGTGAACTCCTCACCCACCTATGACTGGGAGGCAGAAGAAGCTATTTTCGGGGCCCTCGCCAGGTGCATGCTGAGCAGTTATGTTCACAGTGACAGTCTGGGGTCAGGAGGACTTCAATCTTTCATGTTGAATCTGTGTCATTCCACACTGCCGTTTACTGTTCGGGATAACTAAAAGATGGGCAATCTGCCCCCCCCCCCCCCCCCCCCGAGGAACTAAAGCAAAAAAAAAAAAAAAAACCTGAAACTGATACTCTGTAAAAGGCCTTTAAAAATACGCGACCCATGAAAATGGACCCTGGCCGCACACAGAAAGCATTCTATGGTTCGGGTGGAATATTTATTTGGAAATAAGACAATTGTGTCGGGCTTCCAAAATAATGTGACACCAGCGCTCTGCGTCCCAGAAACACAACACCCCGACACTTGCACCCAGAATTTTTATTTTTTTAAAGAAAAATAACAAACATGCCTATACCCACCTGTTCTGTGCAATGGTTTTGCCTGATCCTCCTCTTCTGGGGTACCCCGCCGGCGCTCCAGGCCCCTCCTCTTCATCGGGTGCCCCCCCACGGAAAGCTACTTTCTCTCGGGGCACCAGTGCAAGCTCGTTCCAAAGACGCAGACTCGCCCCCCCCGCTCTCGTGTCACTGGATTTGATTGACAGCAGCAGGAGTCAATTTGTCCAATGAGGAGAGAGATGGCGGTTGGAGCCACTGCACTCGCTCACGTTGCTGGATCATATCGGGCTCAGGTAAGAAAAACGGGGTGGGGGGGGGGTCTGGAGGGAGCTGCAACACAGAAGGTTTTTCACCATAGAATGCATTAACCGCTTACGGACTGCCCACCCCCGATATACGGCAGCTCTTTGAAGATAATATAGTTGTTGTGGCAGCAGCTAGCTACCATAACCCCGGTATCCTCTTCTTCAGCAGGCGGTCCGCTTTCAGATAAAAGTGGTCTCTGCAGCGGATTCGCCGCAAGATCACTTTTATCGGCGGCGGGAGAGGGCCCCCCCCCCTGCCTCCCGCCACGCTCCGGTGCCCCCTGCCGCTTACCGGAGCCACCGGCAGCGGCGATCGCGTCCGTTCCCCTCTGTTGTATGGAGCTGAGTGAGGGGAAGATGGCCCCCACCCGGCTCCATACCATAGCAGGGCGGAAGCGATGTCAAAATGTCATTTCCGCCCATAGCTCTTAAAGGAACGTTATATTTTATTTTTTTATTGCACTTTAGTGTAAATATGAGATGTGAGGTCTTTTTGACCCCCAGATCTCATATTTAAGAGGTCCTGTCATGCTTTTTTCTATTACAAGGGATGTTTACATTCCTTGTAATAGGAATAAAAGTGACACATTTTTTTTTTTTTTAAAGAACAGTGTAAAAAGAAAAGGTAAAATAAATAATAATAACAAAAAAAAATTTTTTAAACGCGCCCCGTCCCGCCGAGCTCACGTGCAGAAGCGAACGCATACGTGAGTAGCGCCCGCATATGAAAACGGTGAGGTATCACCGCGATCTTTAGAACGAGAGCAATAATTCTAGCCCTAGACCTCCTCTGTAACTCAAATCATGCAACCTGAAGAATTTTTTTAAACGCCGCCTATGGAGATTTTTAAAGGGTAAAAGTTTGTCGCCATTCCACAAGCGGGCGCAACTTTGAAGCGTGACATGTTGGGTATCAATTTACTTTGCATAACATCATCTTTCACAATATAAAAAACCATTTGGCTAACTTTACTGTCGTCTTATTTTTTACTTAAAAAAAGTGTATTTTTAAAGTGCGCTTGTAAGACCGCTGCGCAAATACGGTGTGACAAAAAGTATTGCTACAACTGCCATTTTATTCTCTAGGGTGTTAGTATAAACATATATAATGTTTGGGGGTTCTAAGTAATTTTCTAGCAAATAAAAATGATTTTAACTTGTAAACAACAAGTTTGAAAATCAGCACGGTAATTTAGTGGTTAAGGTGAAAAACCTTGAGGCTTTACAAGCACTTTAAGGCAGGTCATACATTATGCAATTTTCTTTCCTTCTACCACAGGTTGATGGAAAGAAAATTGTTCGATTCAGCAGGAACCGACCAAATTTTGATCAGTCTATGGGCAGGTTGGTTGTACTGACGTCAATCCATCGATCGCCAGTACAACTAGCCTGCCCATAGACAGATCAAAATTTGGTCGGTTCCTGCTGAACCAGCTGAATTTCGATCCGCTTATGGTTGTTGGCTTAAGTCCTCGGCATTGACCAAAAACTGAAATATTGGTCCTGAGTGGATTAATCCTTTAACATTCAGGCAATTATTCCATTGTACACCATATTACCAAAAGTATTGGGACGACTACCTTTCCACGCACATGAACTTTAACGGCATCCCAGTCTTAGTCTGTAGGGTTCAATATTGAGTTGGCCCACCCTTTGCAGCTATAACAGCTTCAACTCTTCTGGGAAGGCTGTCCACAAGGTTTAGGAGTGTGTCTATGGGAATGTTTGACCATTCTTCCAGAAGCGCATTTGTGAGGTCAGGCACTGATGTTGGACGAGAAGGCCTGGCACGCAGTCTCCGCTCTAATTCATCCCAAAGGTGTTCTATCCCCCATTTTGTGGAGGGGGGATTATGGTGTAGGGTTGTTTTTCAGGGGTTGGGCTTGGCTCCTTAGTTCCAATGAAGGGAACTCTTAGCCCACGTTCACATTGAGGGCGGGTTTGAAATCGTGTGAGTTCAGCTGAACTCGCACGATTTCTAACTGGCATTTCAGTCCGACTTCGGGGGCGATTTGACAGACATCTGTGCGGGTCCCTGCACAGATGTCTATTGTAATCGCCACCCGAAGTCGCCAAAAGTAGTGCAGAAACTACTTTTGGGAATCTGTGCGGCGCCGCAAAGTCAGCCTGATTCGGACAGTGTCCCCCTGTGTCCTCCCCCCCAGTGTCTCCCTGTGTGCCCCCCCCACAGTGTCCCCCTGTGTTCTTTCCCTCCCCCTGTGTCCTCCCCCCAGTGTCCCCCTGTGTGCTCCCCCCCCAAAGTGTCCTGCTGTGTGTTCTCCCACCCCCCACAGTGTCTCCCTGTGTGCTCTCCCCCCTACAGTGTCCCCATGTGCCCTCTCCCTCCCCCAGTGTCCCCCTGTGTGCTCACCCACCCCAGCGTCCCCCTGTGCCCTCTCCCTCCTCCAGTGCCCCCCGTGTGCTCTCCCCCTGGCAGTGTCTCCCTGTGTGCTCTCCCCCCTAGTGTCCCCCTGTGCCCTCTCCCTCCCCCAGTGTCCCCCTGTGCGCTCTCCCCCTGGCAGTGTCTCCCTGTGTGCTCTCCCCCCAGTGTCCCCCTGTGTGCTTCCACCCCCACAGTCTCCCCCATTGTGCTCTCCCCCTCCAGTGTCCCCCTGTGCCCCCAGTGTCCCCCTGTGTGCTCTCCCTCCTCCAGTGCCCCCCTGTGTGCTCTCCCCCTGGCAGTGTCTCCCTGTGTGCTCTCCCCCCTAGTGTCCCCCTGTGCCCTCTCCCTCCCCCACAGTGTCCCCCTGTGTGCTTTCCCTCCCCCCACAGTGTCCCCCTGTGATCTCCCCCCCCCCCCCAGTGTCCCCCTGTGTGTTCTTCCGTCCCCTACAGTGTCCCCCTATGTGCTCTCCCCCCTACAGTGTCCCCCTGTGTGCTCTCCCCCTGGCAGTGTCTCCCTGTGTGCTCTCCCCCCTAGTGTCCCCCTGTGTGCTTTCCCTCCCCCCACAGTGTCCCCCTGTGATCCCCCCCCCCCCAGTGTCCCCCTGTGTGTTTTCCCGTCCCCCCTACAGTGTCCCCCTGTGTGCTCTCCCCCTGGCAGTGTCCCACTTTGTGCTCTCCCTCCCTACACAGTGTCCCCCTGTGCAGGTGTGGCTTGAGTGTGGGCGGGGACACAGGAGGCCCCATGATCTTCTATTGCCCGGGGGCCCCATGAGTTGTCAGTCCGCCCCTGAAGGTAAGTATTTCATAATGAGCTAATATGTGATGCATACTATCTCATTATACCTTTGTCTTGCAGGTTGTTTTTTTCTTTTTTTCTTCCGGCGTTTACAACCACTTTAAGGTGTCAGCATACCAAGACATGTTGGACAATTTCATGCTCCTAACTTTGTGGGAACAGTTTGGGGACGGCCCCTTCCTGTTCCAACATGACTGCTCACCAGTGCACAAAGCAAGGTCCATAAAGACATGGATGAGCGAGTTTGGGGTGGAGGAACTTGACTGGCCTGCACAGAGTCCTGACCTCAACCCGACAGAACGCCTATGGGATAAATTAGAGTAGAGACTGCGAGCCAAGCCTTCTCATCCAACATCAGTGCCTGACCTCACAAATGCGCTTCTGGAAGAATGGTCAAACATTCCCATAGACACACTCCTAAACCTTGTGGACAGCCTTCCCAGAAGAGTTGAAGCTGGTATAGCTGCAAAGGGTGGGCCAACTCAGTCTTGAACCCTAAGGACTTAGGCTGGATTCACACCTATGCAGTTTTAGTGCTTTTTGCATTTTGCAGATTTGCACTACAGTCCGTTTAACATGGTTTTCTATGGAACACGTTCTGTAGTGCAAATCTGCAAAATGCAAAAAGCACCAAAAAGGCATAGGTGTGAATCCAGCCTAAGACTGGGGTGCCATTAAAATTCATAAGACAGTCGTCCCAATACATTTGGTAATATAGTGTATATCTGATACCTTATCTGTAATCACCAGTAAACTGTTTTACTTCCTCCATCAGCTCATCCCTCACATCTATTACCTTTTGTATCAATTGACCCTCCCTTTTTAGATTGTAAGCTCTAGTGAACAGGGCCCTCTGATTCCTCTTGTACCAAATTGTAATGTAACTGTAATGTCTGCCTTTATTTTGTTAAGCACTGCGCAAATTGTTGGCGCCATATAAAACCTGTATAATAATAATAATAATAATAATAATAATAAATGTGTCTGATATCATATATGTAATGACAGCAGTTGGCTCCTTGTGCACTGCAGGCATCCCTTGCACTGTCCGACCGGACGGAGAATGGGGGGGGGGGGGGGGGTAGAGGTGGTGCCCCCTGGCCCAATGCAGGATGCCAGCAATAACATACTTGTGATGTAACTAAAAAAAAAAATGTCAGAGTATGTAAACTTCCTGAGATAGCCACAAAGTGAGCAGATGAGAGAGGCAGGGAGGAGTGAGTGAGGGAGTTAATACACACACACAGGCAAGGGGGGGTGGAGAGCATAGTCTCAGGGGTGGAGAACATCAGACAAGCAAAAGAGCTGGGCTCTCCTAAGTGTGAGATTCCTGCAGGAGGCTGATGAACAGTGTAGAGCCCCCTGGGCTGGCTAATGCAGCTGCATCTGCTCAGGGAGAGGGCACCAGGGGCCACTGCATCTGCTCAGGGAGAGGGCACCAGGGGCCACTGCATCTGCTCAGGAAGAGGGCACCAGGGGCCACTGCATCTATAGGTGAGTGCTGAGCAGCAACCATATACCATAGCGTCTCCGCCAGCGTTACATATATCCTGGGGATGATGATGAGGATATATTGATGATGCTGGTGATGGGTTCAGGGGGCACTTCTGTTTCTTAAAATACAATCATTGTAACAATATTTGTTTTTAGTTGTTTACAATCATAAAGCATTGTATGGGAAATATTTATAAATGACTGGCTGGAGAGGTAAGGTGACCCACAGGGTGGGTGTTACTTTTCATGAAGGTGCACATACTTTCTATGAAATGCAGCATGCTTGGACCTTGAAGAAGGAGGACAACCCCAAAAACTTGTCCTGAAAATTTGGATGTTAGTGCAAATAAAGTATCATGGACTGTACTCGATTGTTTGTTTTTTGTTGTTTTGTTTTGTTTTTTTGTTGCAAGTCTACAATGCAACATACTGCAACTCCAATCTGATACATTAAATAGAAGGAAAGATGTGACTGTATAGAAGCTCCATGTATTATTGGAATGGATTATGTGCTATAATATAATGCTCTTTGCTACAGCTGCTGCTACTGTATAGTTAGGAATCATCCCCCCCCCCCCCCCCCCCGGTCTTCCAGATTTTATCCTTGATTTTTCATTTTGCTTAATATGATGCTCACTATATAGATAGATAGATACTCAAATGAAGCTGAAACATGACCGGTCGGATATATCTATCTATCTATATATATATATATATATATATATATATATATATATATATATATATATAATTATTATTATTATTATTATTATTATTATTATTATTATTATTATTATTATTATTTTTTTTTTTTAAAGATTTTATGTGTGTGTGTGTGTGTATATATATATATAGTGTGATTGTGACAGTGTGATTTCATCTGCTCCGACTTTAGAAAAGGTTCCTGTACTACTTCAAGGCGACTTCTATCCAACTTGTACCCATAGACTTTAATGGAAGCCGCCTCCAAGTCGGATCCTCCTCTATATTGATGCGATATGGATCCGACATTACAGGAAGATTACCCAGGCGGTGCATGGCATCTTCCTATAGGCTGTTATCTCTGCATACCTGCACAAGACAAAGTCGCTTCAAAGTAGTACTCAAGTTGCATTGAGTTGCCATAGTGCATATATATATATATATATATATATATATATATATATATATATATATATATATATATATATATATATATATATATATATATATATATATATATATATATATATTTTTTACATATATGTAAAGAGAACCGGTCATGTTTCAGCTTCGCTTGAGTACACAGCAGACTAGGCGTTGTGCATTCTATGGGTTGGGGAAATCTAGACTGGTTCTCTTTTACTGAAGATCTGACCTTTTTTTCTTTTCTAATCTCCCCTCCCCCGTTCACGCTGCATGCGGCTTTGAAATCGCGCTAGTTCAGCACGATTTCAAAGCTTGCAAGATGGTGCGATTTCCTCTGCGGCTTGCCGACATCTGTACGATTTTATGCACAGATGTCAATGCAAGTCGCACATGGAATCGCCCAAAAATTGTGCAGGAACTGTTTTGGAAATCGTGCTGCCTCAAATCGCGCCTATTAGGACGGCGCCAATTTTGAAACTGCACTGCAATAGGATTGTATGGTACTTTTGTACCATGTGATCCGATGTGGGCAAATGAACGGTGTTTGCTTCCTGCGTTTGGGTTGCCATTAGGATTGCACTGACACCCACTGCAGATTACAAGGGCAGTGCGATTTGAATGCGGTGTGGGAAATGCATACGGATTGCAGCGCTTACATGTATTTATATAGCACTGAGCATTTACACAGCACTTAACATATACAGTATATTGTATGTTCACATCAGTCCTGCCCTCAAGGAGCTTACAGTCTAAGGTCTATAACTACATACAAATATATAAAGAGAACCAGTCATGGTTTCAGCTTCCCTTGAATACACAGCAGGCTAGGCGTTGTGCGTTCTATGGGTTGGGGAGACCTAGACTGGTTCTCTTTATTGAAGATCTGACCTTGTATTCTAAGCCCCCGTTCACACTGAATGCGTCTTTGAAGTCATGCTACTTCAGCGCAATTTCAAAGCTGCAGGACGGTGCGATTTCATCTGCGGCTTGCTGACATCTGTGCGATTTCATGCACAGATGTCAATGCAAGTCGCACATGGAATCGACATAAATAGCGCAGGAACTATTTTTCAAATCGCGCTACTTCAAATTGCACCTATTAAGATGGTGCCATAGAAAGACATTGGATGTGACCTTGTAAATCGCATTTCACACCTGAAGTTCACACCTCTGGTGTGAACGGGACCTAAATCTTGGTTCACGCTACTGCGCTCCAAAAGTTACGTGGCTTACAGTGCAACTTTGCCAGACAACTTCCTGGTGATTTTCTGGCAACTCAATGTGACTTAAGTACTATTTTGACTTTGTCTTGTGCAGGTATGCAGAGATAACAGTCTAGAAGATGCCATGCACCGCCTGGGTAATCTTTCTGTAATGTCAGATCCAAATCGCATCAATATAGATGAGGATCCGAATTTTAGGCGACTTCCATTGAAGTCTATGGGTACAAGTTGGATAGAAGTCGCCTTGAAGCAGTACGGGAACCTTTTCTAAAGTCGGAGCGACTTCAGTGGTGCTAATTATAATGGCTCTTATTGACTAACATGGGATTTTCACATATCATGTGACTTGGGGTCTCACAAGTTGGATCCCAAGTCGTGGCAGTGTGATCCGCACCTAAAGTAGAATTCTAAAGATTCTTAGCTTAACAGAGAGTCCCTCTGTCCTCTACATTGGTTCCCGGATCTCTACATCTTAGCATGCTTATATTTATTTATTTATTTGCCTCGGTTCACACTATGAACCGCATGTGAATTGCACAGGAACCGCACCACATTCCTGTTTAATTCACATGTGATTCAGTGCGGGGCAATTTGAGCCCATCCATTTTGAACAGGCTCTAATCGCGCCGCATCGCACCAAAGTCATGTATGCACCTATTTTGGAACCGCACTGCAACCGGATCGCATGGTACTTTTTGTATCGTGATCCGATGTGGACAAACGAACTGCATTGCGACCTGTGTTTCGGTTGTTTTTAAGATTGCACTGACACCTGCTGCGGATCGCAAGGGCATTCTAACGCATTATGACAGACTTGCCTGTCAGAGGATGCCCTCCAGCGCTGCGTGATGATGTCACCCCTGTGCACGTGCGGGGGGGGGGGGTCACTTCTTCACAGAACAGTGTCAGCGTGATGATGTCACCCCTGTGCACGTGCGGGGGGGGGGGGTCACTTCTTCACAGAACAATGTCATAAATATACCCTGAGCTGTGCATGCGTGGCTCAGTGTACCTTACTGGTGACAGGCATGGGGAATCATTTGACAGAAGAGACTGTTAGGGTCTCTTCTGTCCTAAAAAAAAAAAAAAAACACCTGTCCGTTGTATTTGTAAATTTATAGGTTTAATACCTCTTTTATATACATTAAAAATTGGAAAGAGGAAGATTTTTTTTTTTCTCTGCACTAACTCTATGTTCACACTTCTGCACTTGGCTATGGGTGGGAGAATTACAGCGATTCCCGCAACCACCCACAGTGAAAACGCACTGTTCTGCGTGAAAAAAAAAATTGCAGATTATGGGAACCGCAGGGAAATCGCATGGTCAAAAATACCATGATGCGACTTTCCTGTGGCAGCCTTTTTTTTTTTTTTTTTTTTTTCAGAAATGCAGGCATGCCCAAAACGCATTGGTGTGAACCTAGTGTAATGTATTCTTCCCTTCCTTCCTAAACTGTATGCAGAGCTATGCATGTGCAAGCTCTGTGTACAATCCTGGCATTTGGTGACTGTACTCCTATGTGCATGCGCAGCTCAGTGTGAAATGATGGTATTTGCCGGGTGCCAGGTTTAATATACTCACTTGTGCATGTGCAGCTCGCTGTTTGTATTTGCCAGGTGCTGGGATGAATGAACTCCCATGTGCATGTCCAGCTCGGTGTACAATTGTGCCGGGATGGATGAGCTCCTGTGCAGCTCAGTGTAGATTCACAGCATCTGACAGATGATGAAATGAATAAAATCATGTGCGCATGCGCAGCTCAATTTACAATTCAGGCATCCATCAGGTACAAGGCTGAATGAACTCCCATGCACATGGGTAACTCAGTGCACCCTGCAGTTACTGGGATGAATTAACTCCCGCATGAATCCACAGTGTACAAACCTGGCCTCTACTGGGTGCCAGGATAAATGATGTATATCAACAGAGCAGTGGGCGGACAGTGTCAGTGGAGCAGAGATTGGTGTGAGTATTTTTTTTTATTTTTTACAATATTATTATTTTTATTTATTTTTTTACTATTTTTTTTTTTTTTTTTTTTTTAGAGCCCCATTGAAGGGCTTTGGAGTAATATCAGGGGTCTAAACTGACTCCTGATGTCTCACTTTTGAGACAGAGAAAGGGACTGAGGACAGAACTTCCCCAGTCCCTTTTTTCTGAAGCCTCAGCTGCACTGGGAAGTGAGTGAATCGGAAGTGCTCTGTACTGAGCGGCTTCCTGTTCATTCACAAACTGAAGCATAGTAAACATGGTTTACTATGCTTCAGTTAAGAATAAACATGAGCGCAGTGGCATTACTAGGTTGGTGTCACCCCTCCCCCCCTATCATAAGCCCCCCCCCCACAGTACAGACCCCCTTCCATCAGTATAGACCCCCCTCAGTGCAGACACCCTCTCCATCACTGCAAACCCACCCAGTGCAGACACCCCTCTCCCCTCCCATAGCGCCCCCCCCAGCACATGTCCATTTGCATTTACATTAAACTACAAACCTCAGAACAGCGTGGGATAGGCACAGCGCTGTGTCCCTCGGACTCCCTCCTCACTCTCACACAGCAGAGCGGACCAAAGCCGCCTCCCCCTCCTGTGTAGATGTAAATGGAGAGTAGGGGGAGGTAGCTTCGGTCCGCTCCGCTGAGTGCGACAGCCAGCGAGACATCAGCGTAGGGGTAAGGACAGTGCGGCGTTAGCGGTGGCGCTGCCCACAGGTGTCACCCCTCTGGCGAGTGTCACCCGTGCGCCCCCCCCCCCCCCCCATCGACAACAATGCAAGAGCGGCCTGTACAGATCACTCACTGTGTTCATTCAGAAAAGGAATATTTGCTGGCCCCTTCCTTCGCTCTCCATCCTGAAACATCCCCCGCTGCAGGAGGAGTGAAGTTGGCAGCACTGCGGGGGGGGGAGACAGGGGGCGTCAGGACGCAGGGCAAATCGGCACTGCACAGGGTGATTAGGGTGTGCCCAGGCACATCCGGCACACCCTGTGCGCACACCTATGGATACAATACAGTAAGTGTTGCCACCCTAGGACAAAAAGTTTGTTTGGAGTGCAGAACACATTCCTCTCTTCTCATCTCCTTTAATATAGGAGGGCAGCCACTGTATTTATTCCATGCAAGGTTTTCTTTTAAGACGGCTTTAATTCTGTGCGTTGTGGTAATATGGGGTTAAAATGTACTTTTACCATATATTATCACAACACACAATAATGCATATTTGGCAGTCTGGTGTAATGTGGTAGATTTTGAATGGCAACCCAACGCACATCTATTGCAGTACATCACAGAGCACAGATGAAAAATGTTTTTTTTTTTTTTTTTTTTGTGCATTGTGGTCAAAATGAACGGGCTGCCGTAACACAATGCATGTTAGCGCTCAAAATACTGCAGATTAATTTGCATGCAGTTGCGCAATACATGGAGCCCATCTACGGGTCAAAAAAAAAAAGTGTTCCCATGGAGTGAGGCTGTACCCGCACTGCACTGGTCAACTGCTCATTTTTTGTCTAGAGAAGAAAAGGGATATATACTGTACTTACCTAATCCTCTGATCCTCCCAACCCAAGACCGGTCCGGTTGTGGACTGTTCCTGATGTCATCAAGCAAAGAGCAAAGAGCAGGATCCATAGACCAGGAACAGTCCATTGCTGGACCATGGGGGAGCGCTGTTTTCTGGCGGGAGGAAGGATCGGGTGAGTATAAGTTTTCTCCTCGCCCCTAGACAAAACGGGCAGTTGACCCGGATAGTACAGGCTACTGTGTGGGCTAACTTTTTTTTTTTTTTTTGCCCGGAGTTGGGCTTTTGGCTGGGTTCACGCCATCACCCCATGCGGTCCGGTGTGTCCTGGTTCATTGTTTCAGGTCCCATTTCAGCCTGAATTTTTGGCTAAATTTGGATCTGAAACAGACCAAAAGGCAAATTCACACCGGAGCCGCAGCGGAGATATGTGAACCGGCTCCATAGAGAGCCAGTCAAAATCTCCTGCTATACGAATTGGATGCGGTTTCTCCTCATCCAATTCGCCTAGTTGTAAACCCAACCTAAAATTAACATTTCAGGAAACTTGAACATTTTCTGTGCCCAGACAGCACTTTGCGTAGCAGGAACTCGTGTTCCCACTCGCGATTTTGTGCGTCACACATAGGGCAACTCATTCACTTAAGTGGGATGCCCTATGTGCGTTTGTCACCCAAAAGAAGCTTCTGCTTCCCGAGCGACAAGCTTCACTTGATTTTGCCGCGATTGCAGCACGATTCGGTGACATCACAGCCGCGGCAAAATTGCACCGTGTTTGGGGTGCCATTTAGATTGAATGGCACCCGAATGCACGTTTTGCAGCGATTGCCACTCGATTTGGCAAAATTGCGGAGATTCCACCTGTGATTCCAAATTGCCAAGTGTAAATGGGGCCCAAGGCTATAGAAAAGAAGAATTACTTACCCAGTGCTCTGCCCCCACACCAGGGGCGTTGCTAGGTCTACAAAAGATCTGGGGCTAGAGCCCATAGCAATGTAGTAAAGAAAGTCATACGCTTGGGCAGGCATACACATGTATATAATATAAGTGTGTGTGTGTGTATATATCCCCAGAAAGCCTCCCCCTTGCATCAGGGTTCCCAGAGAGCCCCCCCTTAAATCAGGGTCCCCAGAGAGCCTCCTCTCCCCTTGGGGACCCCTGCAGAGACTCGGGGCTATGGGCCTGAGATTCTGGGCTATAGCCCCAAAAGCCACCCCCTAGTGACGCCCCTGCCCCACACCATTAGACCTCACAGTGTCTTGTCCCCCATACTCCAGCGGTCTAAGGTGATGCATTGGACATGATGATGCCAAGGAACAGAACATAGGAGGAGCGCCTTCTACCGGGACTGGAGAATCAGGTAAGTAAAAGCACTTTTACTCTCCCCTAGAATAAACGAATAGTTTACCCTTGTAGTGCCGGAACAGTCCCACGGCAAAGGGAGAATTTTCAGATTTGGGATTTTATATTATGGCTAGTTTAAGTGTAAGTAGAACTCCTTTTCATTTTAGGCTAGGGATAAAATCTTGTGTTCTGTATACGGGTAAAACCTGTATGATAACCTTCAGCATGTACCTATATTCATATCTACAGTATCTCACAAAAGTGAGTACACCCCTCACATTTTTGTAAATATTTTATTATATCTTTTCATGTGACGACACTGAAGAAATGACACTTTGCTACAATGTAAAGTAGTGAGTGTACAGCTTGTATAACAGTGTAAATTTGCTGTCCCCTCAAAATAACTCAACACTCAGTCATTAATGTCTAAACCACTGGCAACAAAAGTGAGTACACCCCTAAGTGAAAATCTCCAAATTGGTGGGAGTGTCATGGCCTGGGGCTGCATGAGTGCTGCCGGCACTGGGGAGCTACAATTCATTGAGGGAACCATGAATGCCATGATAACGACCCCAAACACACCTCCAAGACGACCACTGTCTTAGTAAAGAAGGTGAGGGTAAAGGTGATGGACTGGCCAAGCATGTCTCCAGACCTAAACCCTATTGAGCATCTGTGGGGCATCCTCAAACTGAAGGTGGAGGAGTGCAAGGTCTCTAACATCCACCAGCTCCGTGATGTCATCATGGAGGAGTGGAAGAGGACTCCAGTGGCAACCTGTGAAGCTCTGGTGAACTCCATGCCCAAGAGGGTTAAGGCAGTGCTGGAAAATAATGGTGGCCACACAAAATATTGACACGTTGGGCTCAATTTGGACATTTTCACTTAGGGTTGTACTCACTTTTGTTGCCAATGGTTATACAAGCTGTACACTCACTACTTTACATTGTAGCAAAGTGTCATTTCTTCAGTGTTGTCACATGGAAAGATAGAATAAAATATTTACAAAAATGTGAGGGGTGTACTCACTTCTGTGAGATACTGTATGTTCTTCCCATTCACCTGCAGACCAAGCTGTTCACAGCGAGTCAATGGAGCAAACTATAACAATAGCAGAGGTTCTGTGCCAACTTTATTTTAACAGAAAATGTAAACCACTGGGAAAAACTGGGCACCTTGGACAGTGGTAGTTTAACATCACCGCCATCACTAAGATTCAGACCCCCTTCGTAAGCTTCACCAATAGAATCAGTGTTTTTGAATAATGGCAACCAATGTACAAATATAATCACAAAAATTATGGGTTTTAAAATATGAAGAATTAGATATATTTATTAGATATATTTAGTTTTGTATTTGTGTCGCTCACTCCCATAGGGGCCACTGTTTTCACCCTCTGGAGCTCTCTGTCACATTTAGCCAGCTCTTGTTAGGACATGCGGCTCTGCAGCAAATGCCTAGGGTGCTCTATAGCCAATCCGGGCCTGCTCCAAAGCAAAACAGGTGGCTAATGGAGGCCTTTTTTTATCTTAGTACCCTGTTTCCCCGAAAATAAGACCTAGCGTGATTGTCAGTGATGGCTGCAATATAAGCCCTACCCTGTTTCCCCCGAAAATAAGCCCTACCCTGAAAGTAAGACCTACAAGGACTTTAACTAGGGCTTATTTGGGGGGTAGGGCTTATATTGCAGCCATCACCGACAATCACGCTAGGTCTTATTTTCGGGGAAACAGGGTAGTAGCAATAGTAATTACGGAAGTAGTAGATGCAAGCTAGGAGCTACTCAGGACAGGACAGGACCTGGAAGATTTGCAGCAATCACTGTAGTAGCCCCCAATACTATAGTGATTTGTCACCTTCCACAGTGGTCCTTCTTCAGCATTATTATATTGGTCCAAGCTGGACCATGGTAACTATGCAATAAATATCCATACCTGGAGTTCAGCTTATAAAAAAAAAAAAAAAAAGAGCTCTGCAAATTAGTAAAAAAAAAAAAAAAGTCATTGTGCCGTCCTTCAAGAAAAAAGATTCCCCCTTCGTTGGGACTTTTATAGGCAGCAACCACACAAATGAATATGAAAAATGTAATTTATTAAATATTCATAAAATCATTAAATTATACAATGACCGATGGTTAAAAAGACATAGAAAAAATGCTACACGGATACACAAAAAAGTATAAACAAGACAAAAACCACAACAAGTTACATGGTATGTATGACAAAAAAGCAGTTGTTCCTCTCCAGTATATAATGATCTCCGGTACCCAACGCGTTTCTGGTTCAAGCACCTTCATCAGGGTTGTTAGATAAGAGTATATGCAGTCATAATTTTTGTCTTGCATGTGAAATGTTCCACCATACAACTTATAAAAAATAGATGAAGCACTACCAGTAGGGGTATCAGTGGCTGCCCAACAGGAACACCAGCAATGCACAATAATATCAAAGGAACAGGGGATTACCCATTCAATTGGCCTGGTGATCGCAAGGAGGCATATGTGGCGGATTACCAAACAAGGTCTGTAAATATTAAGTAAAAAGCGATATCCGAAGCCTTAAATGTGGCTCCTGATCCATATACAGCAGCAACACATTCCAGATCCTTGAACAATACACCTCCCTGTAAGCAAAAATGCCCCCATCTCTGTGTCACCGTGCTCCGCAGTTGCACCAGAAACGCGTCAGTACCGGGGATCATTATATACTGGAGAGTAACTACTTTTTTGTCATACAAACCATGTAACTTGTGGTTTTTGTCTTGTTTTATACTTTTTTGTATATCCGTGTAGCATTTTTTCTATGTCTTTTTAACCATCGGTCATTGTACGATCGAATGATTTTATGAATATTTAATAAATTTACATTTTTCAAATTCATTTCTGTGGTTGATGCCTATAAAAGTCCCAACGAAGGGGGAATCTTTTTTATTTTTGATAGACAATTAGGGATGTGGCAACAGCGCATTGATCTGACATGGTGAAACCCTCTTTCTTTTTTCTTTTTTTTTTTTTTTTTTAGCTATTGTGCCGTCCATCGACCTGTTCCTCCAGCAGTCTGACACATGTTGAAGAATTAAAGTGAAACTCTCCTTTACTCAAAGTAAAAAACAGCTTGCCCTAAGTAAACTATATGCATTGTGAAGAGTTTAGCAAGATATCTCTGATCCTTATCTGCTTCTCTTCTGGAGATATTTTATTTTAAGCCTTGCAAGCATTCTCATGAAGTGTCTGCTAAACCTGAAAAGTGTTTTTTTTTTTTTTTTTTCGCTATCACCTGATCAAGCTGAGTAATGTGTTTAATTTTGCTGCAGCCTCAGCTTTCCTTTACTCATGCAAGAGATTTAAAAAGTATCTTGCTAAAGATTTAGGCTCGATTCACACCTATGCATGTTGCTTTTGAGCGTTTTTGGAGGTTTTTTTTTCATGCTTGCAGCGTTTTTGCCGCGATTTGCGTTTTGTGTTTTTTTTTTTTTGTTTTTTTTTTACAGTCTTAAAAAAAAATTTAAAAAAATAAAAAAAACGCCAAAAACGCATCAAAGACGGTGCACTTGCGTTTTTGATGCTTATCCATTGATATCTATTACATGCAAAACGCTGCATTTTGCATGAAAAAAGTCCCTGACCCTTTCCAAAAATGCAGAGAAACAAAAAGGCATTGATGTGAACATGTTCCATAGGAACCCATGTTAAAAAATTCCCGTGCATTTCTGCAAAATGCAAAATGCATCAAAAAACGCGCTAGTGTGATAGGAGCCTAAAGGCTGGCCATACATTATATAATTTTATTTTGTACAATTTTTTTTTTTTTTTCCTTTTTAGATTTACCAAAACCATATAATATGAGGTCAAACCCAAACTCTTTCAATTTGCATGCAATCAGGCAGGCCCTTGCACTACACAGTTAAAAGGAAAATTGTATAATGTATGGCCAGCTTAATGCCCCGTACACACTGTACGAAAATCGTCTGATTTTTCTCGCCATAGCTCAACGGTCATAACCGTTTTTATTTGGTAGCACTCTATGTTGTACAAATTTTCTTGTCCGATTTTGTGACCTCCAGACGTTATAATATTATTATTATTATACAGGATTTATATAGCGCCAGCAGTTTACGCAGCGCTTTACAATATAAAAAAGGAGACAATACAGTTACAATACAATAAAATACAATAGTGATAAGAGGGCCCTGCTCAGAAGAGCTTACAATCTAATAGGGTGGGGTGGGTGGTACAAAAGGTTGTAACTGTGGGGAATGAGCTGTTGGAAGTGGTAGAAGATTAGTTGGAGACGTGATAGGCTTTCCTGAAGAAATGAGTTTTCATGGATCATCTGAAGGTAGCAAGAGTAGGGGATAGCCGGACCGGTGGAGGTAGCGAGTTCCAGAGGATGGGAGATTATATCGTAGATTATACACTGTGATGTAATCTACGTGTGACCCCATAGAGAGAGATAGATGTATGTATAATGTTTTGTACAAAGAGGGAAGTTCTGCTTATATTTGGACAACAATACAATTATGGTTAAGATTATTTCACTTTTTTAATTTCATTTTGATATTTTTCCGGGTCGTCATGCGCGGACTTGCGTATCCCTGTTTTATCGTACGAATTGTGTACACGCTAAACGAAAATTGGTTGTGCTGCTGACGGGACGACAACAGTTTTGCTGTTTGTCCCTCCTGTTTTTTTCCGTTCGCTGGACCGGAATCGGCGGTGGAAAGTTGTGTACACACTAGTCGAAAATCGTACGATCGTTCCTTGGGTGAAAATTTCCCGCCCGATTTTTTGACTAGTGTGTACCCCACTTAACACTGTTGCAGGGGATGCCTGTGATTTGACTTCAAGCTCTGTGCAGAATTCTGGCTGGGGGAGGGGGGCAGATGTAATGAAATGAGGCAAGATTTGCTTTTCTCTTCTATAGCTTCTACAGATTGAAGTATATTTTTTATTGTTATATTACAAATGTTTGTTTTTTTTTCCAGTTATAAAGGTGACACATTTTCAATGAAAGGGGAGCTTTCCTTTTAAAAAAATTGAGTATCAGTATGTGGCCACACCTCCCATGTTTTATCAATCGTGGTCTGAAGCACAGAATTTCAGTTTGTACAATGACCGTTGAGCTTCTTCAGATTTGCTTTTGTAAAATGTCAGCATCCATGAGCTCTCCGTCAGCATGACATGGCACAGGAGGAGGTCACGGCCTCAACATTTTTTAGGGTGTCAGGTCCTACTGTTCTTATTAGCGGCTCTTCCTCTGCATGTGCAGGAGATGAAAGCATCAACCGGTATTAGGTATTTCAACAGTGGGACATTTTAAAGCATTATCTGATTTTTTTTATTATTTAATTAAATGCTCCCCCAGGGGGACCACATTAGGGATCATACTCTTTAACACTGCAGGAGGTTATGGGGAAAGACCTCTGCTGCCTGTGACCCCCTATAGAAGAAGATCTAAAAAAAGAGATCTTATACTTTTGTTTTTATATTTGTCAGAAATCATGAAATCAGGCCGAGACAGAAGTACAGTTAAATCACACTTGTTTAATAATAAAAGTAGAAAGAACAAACGTAGTCAAAACATGGCCAAAGTTCAGTAACCGGAAAGGATAGTCAGCCAAGCCAGAACTCAGGGATCAAAGTAGTGGAACAGCAAGCAGGATACGGAGCCAGAAGGGATGTCAGCAAAGCCAGTCTTTTTAAACAGGAATGCAGGCGATGTTTCTTGTGATGTTGACCAAGCCAAAGGCAGAGCTCCTCTGGACTGGACGGCTTAAGTAGGCAGGACTGACGAGCAGGATATCATCAACAGCTGAGTAACTGTGGAGAGAGATGGGAGCTGGCGATTAGCCGACAGCTGAGCGGCCAGCTCAGAGAAGGAAGGGCCGAGCCCAGCCCTGACAATATTATACTGCAGTGGTCTCCAAACTGTGGCACAAGGGCCGGATGCAGGTCTTTGCTTGCCACTCTCCAGCCCTTAGGGCACTATTACTCCCACTGATACAAAGCATTCTTCCTCTCACTGACAACAATCAAGGGGCACCATTCCTCCCTCGGACACCATCGAAGGGGCACTATTGCTCCTACTAATACCAGTGATGGGACATTGATTACTTCCTCTGACAGCAGGCATTTTCTACTCCCACTGGCCATAGTCCGATCTAAAGGACAGTAAATTGGCCCTTTGTTTAGAAAGAATGGAGACCCCTGTTATTCTGTATAAAGTTTTTAAAGCAATAATTGTATGCTGTACACAAGCATTGGCAACATATATTTAAGGTACCTTCAAGGAGAAAACTCTTGCTCCTTAACCCTGATCTGCCCACATCTGTAGATGGGGGTGCCAGCTAAATGGAGCTCATCCAAGCTCCCCATGTGTAAAAATGAAAAGACCAAATGCACTTCCTTGACATCATCTTGAGCTTTATTATTTGCAGCACAGAACACAGAAGATCTGCCCAGATCCTCCTCCTGCTGACGCATTTCACCCAACCTGGTCTCAGTTGTAGAGGAGTCCTCTATGACTAAGCACTGTTTGAGTGAGCATGTCAGCCGGAGGAGGGTCTGGGTGGACCTTTTTGTCTTTAGAGTGCAGCCAGATAAAAACAGCAGGTACCCCCCCCCCCCCAAAAAAAAGAGTGCCGTTCGGTGAGGAGGGAGGAAGTGGAACTTTCCCTTTTGGGTGGAGCTCTTCTTTGAAGTTAGAGATATATACAACTACATATCGAAGATGGCAGATATCACCCAGAGGGCTATCTTCTTGCACAAACCACCCAAGTGCTAGGACCCACTGACACCATCGAAGGGGCACTATTGCTCCTACTAATACCAATGATGGGACATTGATTACTTCAATAGATATTGCCCATCTATGGAGAACCCCGCTGTCTAGTTTTTCATATCTATAACCTTGGATATACAACCCCAGTTCCGAAAAAGTTGGGACGCTGTGTAAAAATCGACAAAAAAAACAGATGGCAATGATTTGTAAGTCTCATAAACCCATATTTTATCCACAATGGACAATAGAAAACCTCACATGTTTTAACAGAAAATATTATATTTTAAGAAAAAAATAAGGTAATTGTGAAACCTATGGCAGCAACAAGTCTCAAAAAAGTAGTTTGTTTAACTGATTGCGGACCAGCCACTGCAGTTATACTGCGGCAGGTTGGATCGGCTGCGCGAATCGCCGTAGCTGTAATTGGTCCCTTGAACAGCTATAGCAAGCGCGCCAACGAAGCCTATGCGCGTGGCCGGCGGCCGCGATGTCGGCCGGCCACCCCCGCTCGCTCCACAGAGAGCTAGAACGGGGATCTGTCAATGTAAGCAAACTGATCCCCATTCTGTTAGGAGAGTACAGAGTAATCTTCTGTTCCTAGTGATTAGGAACAGCGATCTCTCTGTACTCCCTGTCAGTCCACCTCCCTAAGGAACACTTAACCCCTTGATCCTCCCCTAGTGTTAACCCCTTCCCTGCCAGTGTCATTTTATACAGTAATCAGCACTGATCACTGTAATAATGCCACTGGTCCCAAAAAAGTGTCAAAAGTGTCCGATCTGTCCGCCACAATGTCTCAGTCCCGCTAAAAATCGCTGATCACCGCCATTACTAGTAAAACCAAAATTAATAATAAAAACACCAAAAATATATCCCCTATTTTGTAGACGCTATAGCTTTAGCGAAAACCAATCAATATATGCTTATTGCGATTTTTTTTTTTTTTTTTTTTTTTTTGCAAAAATATGTAGAAGAATACATATTGGCCTAAATTGATGAATTTTTGATGAAGACCTTCTTTTATTTTTAATTTTTTTTGGATATTTATTATAGCAAATATAGTAATATAGTTTTTTTTTTCAAAATTGTCGCTTTTTTTTGTTTTGTTTTATACTACAAAAAATAAACGCAGAGGTAATCAAATGCAACCAAAAGAAAGCTCTATTTGTTGGGAAAATAGGACATCAATTTTGTTTGTGTACAGCGTCGCACGACCGCACAATTGTCAGTTAAAGCGGCGCAGTGCCGTATCGCAAAAAATGGCCTGATCATTAAAGGGGGTAAATCCTTCTGGGGCTGAAGTGATCAAAAAAAATTCTGGACGTGTTTCTAAAAGCACAAAATACAACTGGCTATTAAAATATAAGTATTGATGAGCCAGGAAGTATCCAAGTGCCTTTGAGGACCAGGAATGATTTTTCACCAAATTGGACCACAGTTAACTTCCGGTTCAAGTGCAGATTTTTAGGCTGTAATAGTTTTTTTCCTTTTTTATTTTTGTCTTTTGAATTGAATGGACGTTTGTTGCTTTTTTAAATGAAGTCACAGATGTATAAAGTTTGTATGTCCTTCTTATCAGGTAATGATTGATGATTCATTCCATAAAGTGGTTTGTATAGGTTGTATTGTATTGTTTTTGTCCCAACTTGCACGTTAATCACACAGTGATGAATATTTTGGCTCCTTCCCTCGCTATGTGCCTGAATAGGTGTCACAAATGTTTACTACTTTTAAAATGATGCTTATTATGAGTAACTTCACACGGGAAGCCCAAAAGAGGAACTTAGGAAAGAGAATAACAAGTAGTAATTACTGTGACTAGTAATTCATTATAGTGAGTCTTATATGTGCCAGAAATGACATCTACTCTTTTATTCTGCAAACACCGCTGAGGTTGCCAAGTGTTGTGCAAAGCCATTAAAGTGAACCTGTCATTGAAGGAAGAGTGGAGTCAGGAGAGACTACCTTTTACTGATCTCCTAAAAAAAAAATACCAGCTGGCTGGCTGTCATCCCTGATGCACTTCAATACTTGGCCTGAGACAAGTTTGGAGATCAGCAAAAAGGGTTTCAGGTCAGTGACTTGGAAAGGATTGAAGCACTGGGTTCAACATGACAGCCAGGGAACTAGCATTTTCGGAAGGAGAGGTTAGCTTTTGCCAGGCTTGACGAGGCGGTCCACACTTACATTATAGGATAATTCTTCTTTTTAGAATCGCCTCCTTTGTTCTCCTGCGGCCCGTCCCCGAGCTGCTGGCACCCCCTGCCTGTTTGTGGCCTGGCTGCTAAGAAAACACCTGTACGTGTGCCCACGGGCACACACAGCGCCCGACAAAACCACACTCCTGCTCCCTCCTCTGTGCAATTTGATGGCAGCAGCAACCTATCACTCTCAGTACCCTCCCAACTGTCCCTGATTTTGAGGGACTGTCCCTGATTTTGAGGGACTGTCCCTGATTTTGAGGGACTGTCCCTGATTTTGAGGGACTGTCCCTGATTTTGAGGGACTGTCCCTGATTTTGAGGGACTGTCCCTGATTTACAACAATGTCCCTCTTTCTGCTTCATTTGTCCCTCATTTTGGTCTGATCTGTATAATTGTATATAAAATGCACTGTTTATCTTTCAAAAAGTGTTTCCCAGTGCTAAACAATTTCTAAATTGCTGCATTTGTAAATTTCAAAGCCAGTATAAAGGATAAATAGTGGAGAGAAAAAAGCACTTGTGGGTTTACTAACCTTGTTTTTAATGTATAACTCTCCTTTAATGAGGCGTGGCAGGGGGGTGTCCTATCACTACATAGTTTTGCTAATAGATGTCCCTGATTCCCATCTCAAAAAGTTGGGAGGTATGCCCTCCTCTGTAACCCGGAAGATCAAGGAAGCGGTACAGATTGTGAAGGACCTGGCGACATGGACCTTAGGAAACGTGTTTGGAGATGGGAAGCACAGAAAGGTACTAGGCATTTTTTACCTTCATGCAGAGAATGCATTCAAGCTGATGTCCAGGTTTACTTTCACTTTGAATAGTGGGTTTGGGTTCTTGGTGTGAAATGAGACGTTCCTGTCTCGCAACTGGAACAAAATAGCGCTGGTCGGAGTGGTGCTCCGCCATTCATAGGCAGCTTTGTATTTTATCAATGAATACAAAGCTTCCTATGATTGGCAGAGGTAGTGAGGTGGTCTTATGACGTCACAATCTCTGATTCATCCAAGCAGAGGAAGCTTTGTATTCATTGCTAAAATATCAGGCTGCATATGAATGGCTGAGCACTGCTTAGACTGATGCTGTTTTGCCCAGCGGGCACACACGTTAGTGAAGGCAATGGTTAGTTTGGGCCAGCTTAGAGACTGCAGGGTGTGTGGGATGTTTTCAATCAAAGAGGCCTAGTAGCCCACTGACATAAAGTCTACAAGGGATAAGGTCTACAAGATACAAGGACTTGAGCTTGTTGGACATCCCATTCCAAAACCATGGGCATTAACATGTTGCCCCACTTTTTGGCTATATTAGCCTCCACTCTTCTAGGAAGGCTTTCCACAAGATTTTGAGCTTGTCTTTGTGGGAATGTGTGCCCATTCAACCAAAAGAGCAATGGTGAGGTCAGGATGAGAAGATCTGGCTTGCAATGGGTGTTCCAATGTATCCTCAGAAGTGTTCAGTAGAATTGAGATCAGGGCTCTACACAGGCTGCTTGTGTCTCCCCACACCAAACTCATTAACCATTTCAGCCCCGGAAGATTTAGCTGCTCAATGACCAGGCCATTTTTTGCGATACGGCACTGAGTCGCTTTAACTGACAATTGCACGGGCATGTGACGCTGTACCTAAACAAAATTGACGTCTGGTTTTTCCCACAAATAGAGCTTCCTTTTGGTGGTATTTGATCATCTCTGTGGTTTTTTATTTTTTGCGCTATAAACAAAAGGAGAGCGACAAGTTTGAAAAAAAGCCTATCTTTTACTTTTTGCTATAATAAATATCCCACATTTAAAAAAAAAGAAAAAAAAAATTTTTCTTCAGTTTAGGCCGATACGTATTCTACATATTTTTGGTAAAAAAATTGCAATAATCATATATTGATTGGTTTGCGCAAAAGTTATAGCGTCTATAAAATAGGGGATAGATTTATGGCATTTTTAAAATATATATATATATATATATATATATATATATATATATTATATAATATATTTTTTTTTTTTTTTTTTTTTACTAGTAATGGCAGCGATTTTTAATTTTTTTTTGGGACTGCAATATTGTGGCGCGGACAGATCGGACTCTTTTGACACATTTTGTGCACTGATTACTGTGTAAATGTCACTGGCAGGGTAGGGGTTATCACTAGGGTGCGTTAAATGTGTTCCCTAGGTGTGTTCTAACTGTAGGGGGAGGGGACTGACTAGGGGAAGACAGAGATCGGTGTTCATACTTAGTATTAAGACATGATCTGTCTCCTCTCCCCTGAGAGAACCAGGATCTGTATGTTTCACACACACAAATCCCGGTTCTTGCTCTGTCACAAGTGATCGCGGGTGCCCGGGCACTTGCATCGGCTCCAGGCACATGCTGCGGGCGTGCACGCATGCCTCTGACGGTGCACGCGCGCCCCTAGTGGCCAAAAGGACAAAGCGACCTAAGGTAACATCAATTTGCCAGCCTGCTGCAGTACAACTGCGGCGGCTGGTCCGGAAGTGGTTAAACCATGTCTCCTTTAGGGATGAGCTTGAGTTTGGTCCGAACCAGGTTAGGTTCAAAGCTGGAAGTTAGGTGACGTTGCTGGGCCAATGAGTGGGCAGGAGAACCCTCACCCCGCGGCTCCACATGCAAAAGGTGGGAATGCTCATGACATCATTAACCTCCATATGTCATATTAGGTCAATGACATCAACCTAATATGGCCATGTGCTGATATTTGGTAAATGATGTCACAAGCATCCCCCTGCCCCATTGTGTACATCAGCTGCGGGGCAGGGAATTCCTCCTCATTTGTCCCTCATTTTGTTCTGATCTATATAGTTATGTATCTAACATGCACTATTTATCTTTCAAAAAGTGTTTCACGGTACCAAACCTTTCATCCAATTTCTAAATTGCTGCATTTGTAAGTGTCAAAAGCAGTGGCGGCCCATGCATTAAGAGCGAACGGGCGCCGCCCCCTCTCTCCTGCCACCCCTCTATCACCAATAGATAGATAGATTCATGCATTGCACCCCCTATTCAGGCGCCCGGCCCCTTTTTGGGCGCGGGGGGGGGCTGTGTTTTTGAAGCACCTGATTAGAGCCATAGGTTCTAATAGGCTTCAAAAAAGGTGACCTGCGAGCGCCCACTGCGCAAGTCACTGAGCTGTGTTAGAAAAGCAAATGAATATTTGTTTTCCTAACACTATACCGCCTCTCCGCCAATCAGGTGCTCAGGTCTGTTACCTGTCACCTGATTGGCTGAAACGACAGGCGCCGCTATTGGACGCCTATCAGAAGGAGAGGACGGGATATGAGGACCGCAGGGGACGCATGGAAGAACCCGCTCGTCGCCGTCACTTACTGCCCCAGGGTAAGTGCCAGGCAGACGAGTGGGCGGGGGTCACACTGGCAGCATTTGATGGGTACAGTGGTTGCGTTTGATGGGCACAGTGGCTGCGTTTGATGGGCACAGTGGCTGCGTTTGATGGGCACAGTGGCTGCGTTTGATGGGCACAGTGGCTGCGTTTGATGGGCACAGTGGCTGCAATTGATGATTTTTTTTTTTTTTTTTTTTTTTTTGCGCCCCCCCAAAAAATTTTGAGCACCAGCCGCCACTGGTCAAAAGTCATTATAAAGGAATAATAGTGGTAAAAAAAAAGCAATTTTGGGTTTAACTAATCCTTTTTATTGTATAATTCTCCTTTTTTAAGGGAACGTGGCAGGGGGTGTGTCCTATGCCTACATATTTTTGCTAATGGGTGTCCCTCATTCCCATTTCAAAAAGTTTGGAGGTATGGTTGTACACATGCTGCGGCTGTGATGGTTTGCTTCAGCTGTGGCAGGAATTGCACCCCCATTGCATTTGGCGGTGGGCACTACACCTGCTGAACCCAACCTATTCAATTGAATGGGGCTGTGCTATTTCTCACGATTGTGGTGCAAGCATTCAATGGGTTAAAACAGGCTGTGAGGAAGCAACATATCTCCTCTGTCAAACGCCTATAAAAAGATTTGCGAGAGACGATTTGCTTTTCAAGAAGTGACAGATCTTCCAGCAAGTGTAAAGGAGCCCTAAAGTTAAACAAAATTTTAAATCCTTGTAATCATCATCATTATTATAATTATCCTCCAGATGATAAAATTTATTTCAATTTAAACTGATCTCTGAACTGTAAAAGACTGTGGTTTCCCCTTTTAAATAAGAAGCAGCCCACTGAGCTTTTGATGCCTTAGGCTGCAGCCTATGTGGCCGTTCCACGATTCCAGGCGTGCCTCCCTGCGTGCCATGCCGGCTGTCATTCTCAGCCCTAAATAATTGAGCATTTATGCCTGACAGAATTCCATCATCTGCTGGCGTTACATCACCGCCTCGGAGAAAGAGGATGCTTCAGTGTCTTGTCACTCTGTGTCACTCTTTCCGTGTACAGAACACGCGGTGTGTGTTTTTTGCCGGGATTTCCCCCTTTGAAAATGTCATTCTTGCTTTCCTTATTAATGACACAGAAACCCAAAAGCCACAATTGTTTTTTCCTCTTCCTGTTAGTGAAAATGATTAATAAAGGGATTTTCTGTTCTCGCCATAAATTCAGCCAATCCTCTTGTAAGTTAAATTTATATGAATATTTCTCCAGGGTTAAAGCTTAAAGCGGAGTTCCACCCATATAAAAGTCAGCAGCTACAGAAAAGTGTAGCTGCTGACTTTTTTATTAATCAGACACTCGCCTGTCCCGGGGTCCAGCAAAGCGGGGGAACGAAGCCCCGCTCCTCTCTGCGGCGCTGGCATTGTGTCACTGTGGGCACCCGGCTGTGGCTTCACACCCGGGCACACACTGCGCACTGTGTCCAGCCGGGCAATCATCTGGGACCTGTGACGTGTCTCAGATGATTGCCGAGAGGGAGGGGGGGAGAGGTGAACTTCCTTCCAGCGCCACGGGAGGAAGTGGGAGCTGGATCCCTCTAAAAAGAGGGTATCCGCCCCCCCCCCAAAAAAATGACGTGCCACATGTGGCCCACGGCGCCCTCCGATGTGGCCCGCCATGTCTTGCTCTGAGATTGCGGGTCGGCAAGCCGAGATCACGGGTTCCCGACCCACCATCTCCGAGCATTAGTGCAAAGAATGGAGCCGCCGCTAGAGGAAGCAGAGCCGATGCTTCCTGTATAGCGCCGGCTCCTTCACAGGCGGAGTGATACCAAATGTAACATCAGGCTAGATGTCTCCAAATTGATGGACTCCTTCACTGCTGCTCCCCTGAAAAGCGATCCATGCTCAGGTCACTTTTCAGAGGTGTTTGACAGGCAGTGAGGAGGCAATATGTCACGTCCTCACTGCCTGATTTTCACCCTATAATAATTGCCATGCTACCAAGCTGCGATCACGTGCATTGCATGTGATTGTGGCGCGGTTGCAACATGGCCCCGCAGAACTGCATTCGTTGCGTTTTGGCGGCTGAAAGCGACAAGATGTTTAAGGTATGTGTAAAGCTGTAGGTTAGTGTTCAGGCAATACATCTGAATATCCTAGCCCCTTGGCTGTCATAAGAATGCACTCCGTCACCGAACAAGGGCAAGTATGCAGCAGGTGAAGTCTTAAATTCCTGATCTGCATATATGCTTTTGTATCAATTACTTACAATCTTGATCAGGGGTCTTCAAACTGCGGCCCTCCAGTTGTTCAGGAACTTCAATTCCCATCATGCCTAGTTGTGTCTGTGAATGTCAGAGTTTTACAATGCCTCATGGGAAGTGTAGTTCTGCAACAGCTGGAGGGCCGTAGTTTGAGGATCCCTGATCTTGATGGCCTCTGAAGGCCTTTTTTAACCTGTTATGGACTGCCCCCCCCCGCAGGGCGGCCCTCCTGCGCAAAATCACATACTTCTTTCTGATTTTGTGGTCTGGGGCGCGCGTCGCCCGCCAACCCTGCTCCCACTGTGATTGGACACAGCGGAAGCCAATCAATGGGTCCGGGTGGACGCGATGTCCGCCGGGACCCGCAGATCATTCTCAGGAGTGACAGGACTATGTAATAAGCTATGCTGTAAGAGAAAAGTGCTAACTAGTACTGAAAGGGGCCACTGAGCTGCATTCCCTCCAGGAGAAAGCAAGCATTTAATCCATTTAGTTAGGTTTTTATGTATCCATCACAGTTGCATGAAGAGATTCTTAAATATCCCAGCTGTTTCACATATATGTGTGTCAGATGTCCATTGAGCTGTTTGGCCAAGGCTGATCTCTAAGAGCAGTCATCTGCGGATATTAAACATTTTCTAGTAGTAAGTGTGTCACTGTCACAAAGGTCAGAGTAGGTTCTTTTTCTGAGGGGAATTGGCTTTGGCAGTCTAGGAAGAGGGGGGAGGAGGGGATGTGCTAAGGTCACCCCCCCCCCCCCCCCCCCACCGTCCCTAATCCTTCTGTTTCCTCTGTTCCTACCCCCTCAGCATGCAGAATCCTCATGTCATTTGGCAGACACACTACCATTATTTGTTCATGTCAGTGTAAAGTTCACAGACTGTCTCACTGCCTAGTTGTGTGGGTTATTTTTGTTTTTTCTTTAATGGAGAGTTTACGCCAAGTCATTGCAAACAGTTATCTGTTTTACTGGGCAAAGGGAACCCAAAATGGTCCATAGACAATAAAGATTGAGATCAAGACTCAACCTCTCTTGGGAATCTGAATCTAGTGGCAGAACCCACACTCCTAGGTAGAAACCTCCACTGCTGGTAGAACCCACACTCCTAGGTAGAAACCACACTCCTAGGTAGAAACTTCCACTGCTGTCAGAACCCACACTCCTAGGTAGAAACCTCCACTGCTGGTAGAACCCACACTCCTAGGTAGAAACCTCCACTGCTGGTAGAACCCACACTCCTAGGTAGAAACCTCCACTGCTGGTAGAACCCACACTCCTAGGTAGAAACCTCCACTGCTGGTAGAAACCAAACTCCTAGGTAGAAACCTCCACTGCTGGTAGAAACCACACTCCTAGGTAGAAACTTCCACTGCTGTCAGAACCCACACTCCTAGGTAGAAACCTCCACTGCTGGTAGAACCCACATTCCTAGGTAGAAACCTCCACTGCTGGTAGAACCCACACTCCTAGGTAGAAACCTCCACTGCTGGTAGGACCCACACTCCTAGGTAGAAACCCCCACTGCTGTCAGAACCCACACTCCTAGGTAGAAACCTCCACTGCTGGTAGAACCCACACTCCTAGGTAGAAACCTCCACTGCTGGTAGAACCCACACTCCTAGGTAGAAACCACACTCCTAGGTAGAAACTTCCACTGCTGTCAGAACCCACACTCCTAGGTAGAAACCTCCACTGCTGGTAGAACCCACACTCCTAGGTAGAAACCTCCACTGCTGGTAGAACCCACACTCCTAGGTAGAAACCTCCACTGCTGGTAGGACCCACACTCCTAGGTAGAAACCTCCACTGCTGTCAGAACCCACACTCCTAGGTAGAAACCTCCACTGCTGGTAGAACCCACACTCCTAGGTAGAAACCTCCACTGCTGGTAGAACCCACACTCCTAGGTAGAAACCACACTCCTAGGTAGAAACTTCCACTGCTGTCAGAACCCACACTCCTAGGTAGAAACCTCCACTGCTGGTAGAACCCACACTCCTAGGTAGAAACCTCCACTGCTGGTAGAACCCACACTCCTAGGTAGAAACCTCCACTGCTGGTAGAACCCACACTCCTAGGTAGAAACCACACTCCTAGGTAGAAACTTCCACTGCTGTCAGAACCCACACTCCTAGGTAGAAACCTCCACTGCTGGTAGAACCCACACTCCTAGGTAGAAACCTCCACTGCTGGTAGAACCCACACTCCTAGGTAGAAACCTCCACTGCTGGTAGGACCCACACTCCTAGGTAGAAACCTCCACTGCTGTCAGAACCCACACTCCTAGGTAGAAACCTCCACTGCTGGTAGAACCCACACTCCTAGGTAGAAACCTCCACTGCTGATAGAATCCACACTCCTAGGTAGAAACTTCCACTGCTGGCAGAACTCACACTCCTAGGTAGAAACATCCAGTGCTGGCAGAATCCAAACTCCTAGGTAGGCACCTCCACTGCTGGTAGAACCCACACTCCTAGGTAGAAACCTCCACTGCTGCTGATAGAACCCAAACTCCTAGGTAGAAACCTCCACTGCTATCAGAACCCACATTCCTAGGTAGAAACCTCCACTTCTGGCAGAACCCACATTCCTAGGTAGAAACCTCCACTTCTGGCAGAACCCACATTCCTAGGTAGAAACCTCCACTTCTGGCAGAACCCACCCTCCTAGGTAGACACCTCCAGCGCTGGCAGAACCCAATTTCCTAGGTAGGCACCTCCTAGTGTTGATGGAACATAAACTCCTAGGCAGACACTTCCAGTGCTGGCAGATTCCAAACTCCTACCATGTTTCCCCGAAAATAAGACCGGGTCTTATAATATTTACAGTATGTACCAAAAATTTCCTCCCCCTGTCAGCTCAGGAGTCAGTATTGTGAAATTCTGTAATCCCAAAAATAAACCTTGAAGACCTTGTAAAATCATGTAATCCGTTGTGTAAAAAGATTCTATAATGTGCAGTGTGTCTCCTTGTGTAATGGGTTTGTGAAAAATACCTTATTTACAGCGCCGCTGACCCGCCGGAGCTCTTCTTCCCCAATCCGAATACTTCAGAGGGAGAGGCTGAGATCCCTGCTAAAGTCAGCCTGCTCTGAGCGCTGCAAAGGGAGGTTCTCCTGATGTCAGCCGGGAGGAGAAGAGAAGAGCTCCAGTGGGTCACGTGAGTGCCCGGCTGTAAGTAAGATGTTTTCCACAATAAAGTTACACAAGGAGACACACTGCACATTATAGAATCCTTTTACACAACAGAATACATGATTTTACAAGGACTTTACCTAGGGCTTATTTTTGGGGTAGGGCTTATATTGCAGCCATCCCAGAAACTTACATTACCTTTTTATTTTCGGGGAAACAGGGTAGGTAGACACCTTCAGTGCTGGCAGAACCCAAATGATTAGGTGGACCCCTCCAGCGCTGGCAGGTTCCAAATTCCTAGTTATGCCGCGTACACACAACCGTACTTTACACCATACTTTGCCCGGCGGACTTTTCGACGGACTTTACGACAGACTTTCCGAATGAACGGACTTGCCTACACACGATCAACCAAAGTCCGACGGATTCGTACGTGACGTACGACCGGACTAAAACAAGGAAGTTCATAGCCAGTAGCCAATAGCTGCCCTAGCGTCCTTCTTTGTCCGTCGCACTAGCATACAGACGAGCGGACTTTTCGACCGGACTTGAGTCCGTCGGATAGATTTGAAACATGTTTCAAATCCAAGTCTGTCAAACTTTTGGGAAAACAAAGTCCGCTGGAGCCCACACACGATCAAACTTTCCGACGAAATCCAGTACGCCGGACCAAGTATGCCATAAAGTCCGATCGTGTGTACGCGGCATTAGACCCCTCCAGTGCTGGTGGAACCAACACTCCTTGATAGACTCTTCCAGTGTTGGTGGGAACCCACACTCCTAGGTAGACACTTTTTCATTATTGGCAGACCACAAACTCCTAGATAGACCTCCAGTGCTGGCGGAACCCATACTCCTACATAGACATCTCCAGTGTTGGATGACTGGGGGAAATTAATAGCTATTAGATGTGGTTTATAGAATACAGCTGGCTGAAATGGGTGACTTTCATCTCGGGGTACATGAAACCTCTGTGGGCACCTCATTACAGTCCATAGGTTTAAAATTACACTCATCCATTGGCTGGTTTGGTCATTGTCCATGGCAAACTTTTGGAATCTGTATGAAATGATTAAGAGAAGAGAAAGCACTTAAGTTAAACAAAGCAATATCCCCCTTCCATCAGAGCCCCCTTACATCAGAGTCCCCCAGCGATGGCTCATATAGACTTTGGGGATAGACTTTACCCACTCAGAG
The DNA here is from genome assembly GCA_037952925.1 of Lithobates clamitans. NCBI lineage: Eukaryota > Metazoa > Chordata > Amphibia > Anura > Ranidae > Lithobates > Lithobates clamitans. The sequence continues at coordinate 2,658,607 of JBBGZY010000705.1, forward strand.
CAGGCTGAAATCGAAGGTTACCTATAAGCATAATGTGGTCATCGGGACTCATCGCACCTTATCCATGATCTGAAGAGTCCACCATTCAATTGGTCAGCCCACCGATCTCACAAGACAAATTGATCAGCTAGTTTGGATTGCTCTGGTGTAATGGCTAGTTTGGGATAATTCTCCGATTTGTGATATCTGAATGGCACATAGACATAGACACTTGGCCAATACGTGCATGAATGTTTCATAACTGTAATCCATGTAAAGAAAGATTGGTCATTCAGCTGTTGGATCTTTTCATCTTCGTCTTAACACTACGTGCGGTTTTGTTGCAAATAGCTAAAGTCTAGCTGCTTGTGATATAAATGTAGATAACACCCGTGCAAAACCATAATGGTATTGGAGGCTTGCCACCTCAACCTGAAACCGAAATATAACAAATTGTGAAAGATAAGCAACAAACAAAATTTGATGATTCAAGAGGACAATAAACTAGCTAATTTAGTCCAACCCCCCACCCACCCCGATCTATTTATACACCTTCTTGTGTCCCAGGTACGAAGGAGGTATGAAGAAGCATGAGCTCTCCACCCAGCATTAAGTGTTTGGCCAATCACCGGGACCGAACACCATGTGATTAGGAGAAGTCTATCATTAGCCCTGTGTAAGCTTCCACACTACAAAACATGGAGCTTGCACGTGGTGTAATACAACAGAGGGGCGGGGGGTGACATTGCTCTCAACTTTCCCTCATTTGGAGGGACAGTCCCTCTTTAGAACATATCCCTCTGTTCTTATTTCCTCCTCTGTTTTCTGTCTTTTTGGTGTAGAATAGTAAGAGGCTGAATGGGCAAAGTAACACAGGGGCTAATCTATATCGGAGAGCAGAAACCCGTTATACTCTTCAGGGCTATGCACACTGTCACCTGGATTTTACAGCCCATTTCTAAAATGTGGGCACAGCATGGAGCTTGCCGTAGTTCACAAAGTTTTCTCTTCTTAACGCAGCACAGAGAGAGTTCAGTAATTGGAGGAGACCTTTTTTTCCCTCCATTCTTTTTGTTGCGCTCCATCTTTTTTGGTCTCCCAAAGCTGGTGATCGCAATGCACATTTTTAAAGCACATTGCTGTTTTTTTCTGGTCTTAGGCTCTATTCACACTAATGCGTTTTTTTGATGCATTTTGCAGAAATGCATGGGAATTTTTTAACATGGGTTCCTATGGAACATGTTCAGATCAATGCATTTTTGTGCCTCTGTGTTTTTGGAAAGGGTCGGGGTAGTACTGCGTTTTTGCCGCGTTTTGCGTCTTTTTTTCTTTTTTTTACACTGTATACAGTATAAAAAAAAACGCAAAACGCGGCAAAAGCGCATGTTCAAAAACGCGGCAAGCACCGCAAAAAGCACTGCAGAAACGCTCAAAAGCAACATGCATAGATGTGAATCGAGCCTTAGGGAACCCCTGATAATATGATACATTAGTGTGATGGTCAGTGAGAAGAATGCTTCTCTCACACCTGTTCGTGGACGTAATCACGGCGCTATCAAATTGCTGCAAAACGCGGGACTTCTAATGGCACCCCCATTTGCCGCAAATTGCAATGCGCGTGCTGTCGCCCAAAAGAAGCTTATGTTCCTTTCTTGAGTGGGTGGGTTTTCCTGCATCCAATTCGCAATAGCAGGAGATTGTGACCGGCTCTCTATAGAGCCGGTTCACACAACTCCGCAGCAACTCCAGTGCCAGAGCCCTGTGCGTCTTCTGGTCCGTTTCAGGTCCGAATTCAGACAAAATTCAGGCTGAAATCGGACCTGAAACAGTGAACGGGGACGCATCGGACCCCTGCTGTGAGATGCTGTGTTCTCAAGTGTGAACCCTGCCTTAAAGTGACCTGCAGGGCTGGTGCAAGGATTTTTGACACCCTAGGTGAAACCTAATTTTGACGCCCCCTGGCTCCACCCCTGACTCTACCCCCTTTGCCCTGTCCATGTACATCCCACCTTTTTAATGACGCGCCCATCAAACGCAGCCTCACCAGCGCCCATCAAATTCAGCCTCACCAGCGCCCATCAAATGCAGCCTCACCAGCGCCCATCAAATGCAGCCTCACCAGCGCCCATCGAATGCAGCCTCACCAGCGCCCATCAAATGCAGCCTCACCAGCGCCCATCAATAAAGGTTTGCTTCCATTCATTTGGGAGTCGTGACACAGACACAGTCTTCCGCCGCCGCTGCGCCTCTGACACTATGTGCGAATGGAGAGGTGGCTGCCTGCTGATGCTGAGACTTGGTTGCTTGCTGCAGAGAGAAGAGGGTACGAACACCAGTGGCCGAGTGCCCTAGGCGGCTGCCTAGTTTGCCTAGTGATAGCACTGGCCCTGGTGACCTGTAATTATAGACGTACAGGATCTGCCATTGCTGACTGGTTCTAAGGTATGGATGCTACCAATGAAGATGACCAACCCTTATCGTAATAAAAAAAAGAAAAAAAAAAAGCATGCCAGCAACAACAACTCTTCTATTGACAGGCTGTGATCATAGGTTCCTTTTTTCCGGTTTCATGAGTAAGGGACTTTTTAGGATGGGTGAGGCCAGGGCTCCAGTTTTACCGTTGCCCACCTGAACTGCCACAATGAACGGCACCGCTTGTCAAACTTGCTTGTTGAGTTCAGTGGAGCCATGCTGTAACTGAATGCAATGCACCGCGGTCCTGTGGCGTTCCAGAGTTAAATCGGGGGGGGGGGAGGCGATATGGTGCCTCCTCACTGCCTGTCAAATGCCCTCTGGAAAGCTATCGGAACACAGATCACAATCTCTGTATTTTTGTGTGTAACCTCATGCAATCAGTATGTAATCTGCTGTTTTGGTTACTGCTGTTCCGAAAAAGGACATTTGCAAGCGGCTCCAATAGAGTGCACTTGTGTTGTTCACTATAAACGTTTACCTGCTTACAGTGCAAAATATGCAAAAGAACATGTGTCTAAATGGGGAATTGATGTGTGTTGTTGTTTCTTTTTTTTTTTTTTTTTTTTTTTTACAACTCTCAACATTGCTTTTATTATCCGGGTCTAAAATGCACATAGACTCATAGGGGTTGTTTTACTAAAATTGGAGAACTCAGAATCTGGAGCAGCTGTGCATGGTAGCCAATTGGTTTCTAACTTCAGCTGTTTTCAAATTACGCTTTGACAATAAAACCTGGAAGCTGATTGGTTCTACACCAGATTTTTCACTCTTCAGTTTTAGTAAATACCCCAACTGTCTATAATAGTATCACATTTATTAAAAAAAAAGCTATACGAATCTAGCGTCCTTTTTTTTTGCATCCGCTTGCATGAGGTCTTCGCAGCGTTTTATCTTGCATCCTAATAGTTATTCTCGGCATCTGTTCTTATTAGATCTCTAAATGTAACCTTCAACTTCCTATGTCTGCTCAACATCCCCTTTTTTTTACACCGCATCTTGTAAGGCCTGGTTTACACCTAGGCATTTTTTAGTGCGTTTTCAGTTTTTGCAGAAACACACTACAGTCCATTTAACATGGTTTCCTATGGATGTAGTTCACATCTGTGCATTTTATGGAAAGGGCCAGGGACTTGTTTTTGGTTCCATAGACTTCAATGGATCAAAAATGTATATTGAAAAAACGCAAAATGCACCTGGAATATGCAAACTGCAACCTGCCCTAAGGCCCCTTTCACACTGGGGCGGTGGGGGGCGTCGGCGGTACAACAGCGCTATTTTTAGCGCTGCTGTACCGTCGTTCTTGTAGCGGTATTCGGCCGCTAGCGGTTCGGTTTTAACCCCCGCTGGCGGCCAAAAAAGGGTAAAATCCGCTCGTACAGTGTGGTTATAGCCGCAGTATTACCGCGGTATAGCCGCGCTGTTCCATTGATTTCATACACCGCTCCTTCCCCGCTCCAAAGAAGCGGCTCGCAGGACTTTTTTTACCGTCCTGCGAGCGCACCGCTTCAGTGTGAAAGCCTTCATCGAGCACTCTCTCCTCTCCCATCTGTATGTGGGGGATTGTTAATGTTGGCTTTGGGCAGTGTGAAAGAGCGTATAACGGACACTCTCAGCTTAGACAACTGCAGCCAGCAACCCTGCTGGGAAGCCATAGTCCAGTCTGAATAATGTGTCCAGGTTTCAGGTCTGAAACCCGGACAAATGATTCCAAACCTGAACTGTCCGGGTGAATCCTGGACAGGTGGCCACCCTACCTAAGACCTTTTTTTTTTTTTTTTTTTTTTTTTTTTAACTTTTTTTTACTATAATCCCCCATCCTCCTATACACAGATCTCCTTGGATGACAGCTCTGAAAAGTTTGGCTCAGTTTCTCATCCTTCTTCGGTCTAAGACCCCATACACACTCTTAGATTTTCTGCAGATTTTTGTTTTCAGATATACCAAAACCATGTAGTACAAGGGCCTGCCTGATTGCATACAATTTGAAACTCTAATGCCGCGTACACGCGAGCGGACTTTACGGCAGACTTTGCCCGGCGGACTTTTCGACGTACTTTACGACGGACTTTCTGAATGAACGGACTTGCCTACACACAATCCACCAAAGTCCGTCGAATTTGTACGTGATGACGTACGACCGGACTAAAACAAGGAAGTTCATAGCCAGTAGCCAATAGCTGCCCTAGCGTGGCTTTTTGTCCGTCGAACTAGCATACAGACGGCGGACTTTTCGACCGGACTCGATTTCAATGGATTAATTTAAAACATGTTTCAAATCTAAGTCCGTCCAACTTTTGAGAAAACAAAGTCCGCTGGAGCCCACACACGATCGAATTGTCCGACGAAATCCCGTCCGCCGGGCATAGTCTGCCGTAAAGTCCGCTCGTGTGTACACGGCATTAAGGTTTGACCTCATATGGTTTTGGTAAATCTGAAGACAAAAATCTGCAGAAAATCTAATATTGTGTATGGGGTCTTGGGCTAGGTTTAAACCTACCATATTGTGAACTTGCGTTTTTTTTTTTTTTTTCTGTGCATTTTCACGCTACACGCATAGGGCAGCCCATTGACTTGAATGGGCTGACCTACACATGACAAACAATCCTAAGAAGCTACTGTTCCTTTTTAGCCATTGAGCTTCGGGTTTTATAACTGCTCATTTTGACGTGATGCAAAAATGTACATCTGTTCATCTGTTTGCCGCGTTTTGGGTTGCCATTAAGAATAATTGGCACAGCAAGCGCAATGCGGCTTCACTGCGTTCCGTAAAAACGCACAAAAATGCACTTTTTTTTTTTTTTATACACATGCTCACAGAACACTCAGATGTGAGGTGTATTGGGGTGCCATGTCATGTGAAATGAATGACAAGCCATGTAACATGCATTTCCAGGAAATATAACGCTAAGATATAAATGGGAAACAGAATTTTCTCTGCTGTGAAATATTTTAGTGCTACGTAAATTTAAAAAAATGAAGGCCTTGTGCATGCAGGACTTTTTGCGATCTCTCCTCTCCTAAAAATGAAGGCCTTGTATATGCCGAACGTTTTGCGATCTCTCCTCTCCTAAAAATGAAGGCCTTGTGCATGCGGGACGTTTTGCGATCTCTCCTCTCCTAAAAATGAAGGCCTTGTGCATGCGGGACGTTTTGCGATCTCTCCTCTCCTAAAAATGAAGGCCTTGTGCATGCGGGACGTTTTGCGATCTCTCCTCTCCTAAAAATGAAGGCCTTGTGCATGCAGGACGTTTTGCGATCTCTCCTCTCCTAAAAAATGAAGGCCTTGTGCATGCAGGACGTTTTGCGATCTCTCCTCTCCTAAAAAATGAAGGCCTTGTGCATGCAGGACGTTTTGCGATCTCTCTTCTAATAAAAATGAAGGCCTTGTGCATGCAGGACGTTTTGCGATCTCTCCTCTCCTAAAAATGAAGGCCTTGTGCATGCAGGACGTTTTGCGATCTCTCCTCTCCTAAAAATGAAGGCCTTGTGCATGCAGGACGTTTTGCGATCTCTCCTAGACGCCTTTCCTCCTGGCAGCAACGTTCTGGCAGAAACAACGCTTAAAGCTTCTAAATGCATGTAATGCGTTTAGGCGCATCACACGCTTAGGTGTCCATTCATCTCTTTGGCCAGAATGATCATTTAATCTGGCCTTTTGAAATGCATTAACGCTCAAGTGCTAAACGCACCTAGCGTTAATGCCTGTTTAGACACGCTAATGCCGCGTACACACGGTCAAATTTTTCGACGGGAAATGTTCGATGGGAGCTTGTTGTCGGAAATTCTGACGGTGTGTAGGCTCCATCGGACATTTTCCGTCGGAATTTCCGACAAACAAAATTTGAGATCTGGATCTCAAATTTTTCCGACAACAAAACCTGTTTGTCGTAAATTCCGATTTGTGTGTGTGTGTACACAATTCCGACGCATGTTCGGAATCAAGCAGAGGAGCCGCACTGACTATTCAACTTAATTTTTCTCGGCTCATCGTACGCGTTGTACGTCACCGCGTTCTTGACGCTCGGAATTTCCGACAAGATTTGTGTGACCGCGTGTATGCAAGACAAGTTTGAGCCAACATCCGTCTGAAAAAATCCATGGATTTTGTTGTCGGAATGTCCGATCGTTTGTACGCTGCATTAGTGTTTTTTCTGCCAAAACGCCACTGCGCCAACGCAGTGTTTTTTTTTTATTCTGCGTCTAAACTCCCCCAAACGCCTATGTGTGCATAAACACATAAGATAACATGAAGGGGTGTTCAGAGGCAGAAAAGAAAGAAAAAAAAAAAAGTCAGACCCCAATAACAGCCACAGTAAATTGTCCCGTGTGCATGAGGCCTAAAAGACCAATAAATGAATAGATAGAAATAAATCTTGCTGGGTTTTTATAGAATAAATTGCGAGCGTGCTTCCACAATATTTTTTTTTTTTTTCTGTTTTTTGTTTGCTCCGGAGTCTGGATTGCTGTTCTCAAACACTGATGTTTAAACTGGGATGTTTGTAGTATCAAAATGATGTTCTACCAAGACCAACTCGGCAAACACTGATTCTTGTTTTAGGCAATTTGATGGACATTTCTATTTCCACTGTTTGTAGACTGCAGCAATGACAAAAATGTCTTCTGAAACAAAAAAAAAACAAAACAAATGTGAGTCTGTGTAGGAGAGTAAGGAAGGTGGTGAATAGTGTGAATATCGTTTGTTATTTTTTATTATTGCCTGTGCTGTTTTAAAGCAAAAATGCCTAATAAAATTATAAAAAAAAATACATCTAAATTGAGATAGAATTCTGCAATAAAATGGCAGAAGTCTCATATTTTTATGTCGCATGATATGTAAAAAATACATGCAAGTTAATTTTAGGGCACACAAACGCAATATATTACCCAATTTATTTGGTTAAAGTGTAAGTTCACTTTTTACAGAAAATCTGTAAGATTGAACTTACACTGGACCCTGCCCCCATCGCACCCGGTCCAGCTAACCTGGAGTCCGGCAATCGTCTGTTCTGACAGCTCATATGGCCGCTTTACCTGTCGGGGGATTTAAAGTCCCCACGGCTTTCTCTCCTCATCTCCCACAGTGACAGGACGGGCTACGCGAGTTCTGACTGGTCAGCGCCGCTCAAATGTGATGGCGCCGACCAATTAGAATGTTCCTAAACGTACCTCCTGACGAGGTACGTTTAGGAGATTAAGCCAAGGGGATTTCTAAGCCCCGCACCGGTGAGGCGGCTTTACGATGTCTCCTAGGGTAAAGCACAGTTCTGCTTTAATGGTTCTTCTTTTTTTTTTTTTAATTATTTTTATTCAGTTTTTTCATACATGGTATACATTGAAAACATAGAGGCTGAGAGGGCAACATACCTTCTCTTCTCTTCGCCTCGTAGGGCCGCAATTTGGGACTAACATAGTCCAACCAAACAACCTAAATAGAAAACTAGAAGTTCCTCCAACCCCCTAAACTCAACCATCAGCACCAGTCCAGGAGAAACAGAGCACCAGTAAGTTATAATCCAAGTTCAGTTGTATCACTTGTCCATCTGAAATCAGGGGAATGGCTGGTAAAGTGATCATATATACATGTAGAGCAAGCTCTTGAACATCAGAACATAGCAAGCAATAGTTCACATTGCCCACCTCCTGTTCATGAGATTATGCAATCCAATAAGCTAAAATTGGTTGTATCAGCCCACTGTTGTAGAAGAGTCTAACCATGGCTGCCAGACCTTATATAATTTTTTCTAACAGCCCCTTGAAATGTATGCGGCCTTATAAAGATGGATTACAGAGTTCATCGGACCCTTCCAATATGCTATTGTAGGAGCATTTGCCTTTTTCCAATGTAGTAAGATGGCCTTTCTACCATAGAACAACCCTATATTGAGTAAAGTGCAGTGAGCTAGAGAAGGGACAACCTCCTCCACCAAACCGATGAGGCATACTCTTGGGGTTGTAGGGATTGGAATACTGAGAACCTCCGACAAACGGGAGGTAATTGCAGACCAGAAAATCTTGACCTGCAAGCAACTCCAGAAAATATGTTTTGCATTCGCAGGTGAGGAAGAACACCTCCAGCATTCATCTGTGGCAGAGGAATAAATGCGTGCCAGCCTGGCCGGCGTGTAGTAAATCCTATGCAGATACTTAAGGTGTATAAGGCGGTCCCTAGTGGATACCAAGTGTTTAAATGGGTGGTTCCACATATCTTCCCAGTCTTCTCCTTGGATTTCAGAGATATCTGCTACCCATTTTTCCCCAACATCTAGTTACCACCGGTGGCGTTTTTTTGAAAAAGGATTTGTGTGTAGCTGATAAGGGTTTAGGCAATTCTTCACCCGCCAAGAAATCCTCAAGGGTAGCACCTCCACCTTCCGGGTGGAGAATTGTGTCTGAAATGCATGGCGCAGTTGTAAATACCGAAAAAAGTGTGTGTTAGGTAGATTATGTCTTGCTTTTAGTTTGTCAAACGTTATGAGTTCTCCCTCCCTTGTAATATCTCCTAGTACTTTAACCCCCCTACTAGCCCAAACCATGGGGTCTGGCAGGGAATAGAAATGAGGCAAGTTGGGGTTCATTCATAAAGGGGCAGATGGAGTGATTCCCACATAGCTGGGGGACATTAGAGTTGTGGCTATTTCCCAAGCTTTAATGGTTGCTTTCATGGATTCTGTTAAAGGTAAGTTAGATTTTGGGCCTCTATAGAGCACTAGCCTTAAACTCTCATAGGAGCCCAAATGAGAAGCCTCAAGAACCGTGGCTGAGTCCCCATCCTCCGCCAACAGCCAGCGTTTTGCAAAAAACATCTGACCAGCCAGGTAGTACTTCTGCCAATCAGGTAGTGCTAACCCCCCTTGCCCCCATGGTTCCTGAAGTACCTTTATGCTTATGCGGGGTGATTTGGGAGACCACAGAAAGGAACCTATAATGCTGTTCAGTTTGTGGAAAAATGATTTGGGAACCCATACTGAAGAGTGCCTTTTAGGAAATACAAGATTACTGGCAAGAACTTCATTTTCAGGAGGTTTATATGTCCTATCAGAGACAGGGGAAGCTGTTTCCAAGCCTGTATTTTTTGTGTCAGATGGGGAACTAATGGTAGAAGGTTTAGTGGCATATAATCCCGTATATTGGCCGTAACTTTTACCTCCAGGTAAGTGATGGCGGAAACCCATTGCAGTGGGAGATTGTCGTGCCTCCAGACCCCAAGGTAGTATTACATAGCTATGAGTAAGCACCTAATGTAAGTGTGAAACGCGTCAGCTGTTTTTCTGTACCATCCCACTGTGGTGCCCTGTGTACTCCATGATCCTGTTCTACGAATAAAGGCGAATATAATTTATCCCGGTGTGCGGCTGTCCAGATTTCTTTGTCCATATCTACTAGTATTGATGACTTGCTTCAATTCACCCGAAGACCCGAGAAAGAGGCAAACTTATTGAGTATGCGCAATGCCACCTGTAAAGATGTTCCCGGATCTCCTGAGGAACAGAAGAAAGTCTTAGTGCATAGAGCGCAAGGCTCTCCCGTATGGAACCCGCCCTGATGGCACCCACCTCCCGAAACTGACGTAACGCTCTCGCCATAGGCTCAATCATTAGGGCAAAGAGGAAGGGGGAAAGAGGGCAGCCCTGTCTAGTGCCCCTTTCAACCACAAAAGGCTCTGAAGTTAAGCGTACCAACCGAATTGCCGTCCGAGGGCCACTGTACAATAAAGTGACCCATCGACGGAAATTAGGCCCGAAGCCCATACTCTCCAACACCCTGTGCATATAGAGCCAATCAACCGAATCAAAGGCTTTTTCAATGTCGATAGACACTATAACTTTTTCTGGGGCTTCTGCAGTATCTAATTGTAAATGAGTGAACAATCTCCGGAGGTTGGTGTCCGTGGATTTCCCGGGTATAAATCCCATCTGGTCAATGTCCACCAGTGAAGGAATGACCTTGGCCAGTCATGATGCCAACACTTTGGTTAGTATCTTTAAATCTGCATTTAGTATTGCTATGGGGCAGTAGGACGAACACTCTTGTGGGTCCTTACCCGGTTTCAACAGAAGAACCATGTGTGCTTCCATCATTGAACACGGGAGGGCTCCATTTTTAAGGCAGTGGTCAAAAAGGACACTGAGTCTTGGGGCCATTTGTGCTATATAATGTTGGTGGAAGTCTGCCGGGAAGCCATCCTGGCCCGGGGACTTGTGTGGCGGAAAAGCTAAAATCGCTGCTTCAATTTCTAGAGCAGAGATATCGGCATCTAGAAGAGTAACATCTGAGTCTGACAATATGGGGAGAGAGAGGCCACTCAATAGCCCATCCAGCTCACTGGTATCATATGCTGGTATAGGGGAGTATAGAGTAGTATAATACTGCACAAATTCTTCCAGTATACCAGAAGGGTCAGTAACCACATTCCCTCCAGTGGTTTTAATGACAGGAATACTAACTGGTGTTGTTTGATCCACTGCTAAAAGGGCCAAGAGTTTGCCATTCTTGTCCCCCTGAGCAAATATCGACACTGCCCTCTTCCCAATTTCAGTTCGGCCCATTTCCAAAAAGTGTACAGAAACAAGTCGCCGAGTCTCCAGCAGAGATATATAGTTGGTCTCTGTCGGAGAGTTAGCGTGGGTACCTGCGCACTCTCGTTCCTTATTTAGAAGAAGTTCCCCCTGTGCATTATGGTCTCTCCTGGCCACCTTAATTGCAGAAATATATTCACCTCTTGTCACAGCTTTAAATGCATCCCAAACCATGGTCAAGTCGGCCGTATCAACATTGGTTGACCAGTAAGCTGCAATGGAGCTCTGTACCTGTGAGGCGACTTGTTCCTCTTGTAACCAGTCTGGTGACAACTTCCAGCCTCCCCGCCTCCCCCCCCAACTCGGAGTGCCAGGGTGACTGAAAGTGAGCAGTGGTCTGAAGTTCCCCCAGCCAAGTATTCAGTATCATTAACATACATTAGCAGTGAAGGGTTGCCAAATGCTAGATTGATTCTGGCAGATAATCTATGTGTAGCAGATAGGTGGGAATAGGATTTATCATTGGGATGCTTCTAGCGCCATAACTCAGTGAGACCTGTCACCTGTCATCCAAGTACATAGATCAGGTGAGGCCGGTCTATTAGTATTGGATGAGTCTAGTGTAGGGTCCAAAATAACGTTGAAATCCCCCATAGATATGGTGGGTAGGTTAATAATAAAGGGAGCTAATTTTACCATAAGGTCATAAAGCACTTGCACTGTACAGGAGGGGGCATGTATATATGGGGGCAAGTATGTCCAGTACCACAGCCACATATCAATCCCCTTACAATCCAGGACACCATCCTGAGGCTGCTATCCATCGGTAAAAAACAGATGAGTAGGCAGTACAAATGAACCAGTAGCTTTCCAGCCCCTGGGATACACTTTCAGAGTTAGAGCAGTAATTAGTGCAACATATCTAAAAAGACAATCAAGGAACATGCTAGATGGTAACCCCTCCCTGCTGTTATACCAGAAACTTACAACCAAAAAATAAAAAACAAAAACAGTCCTGTATGCAGCTTGTACCCAGAGAACAAAAAAACTGAAGAGGTCCAACCATTGGTGTCGATAGTTCGGCATTTTTAGATGAAAAAATTCTGTCTCTTCATGCAGAACGCCGTGCCCATCAAATATAGGAGTGGAGCCTCCTTCAAACCGCAGGTTAGAGCCATCTTTAGGAAAAGATCTCTCAACAGCAACTTCTGGTGCTAGCCAGCACCGCAAATGGTGGGGTAACCAGAAAGGATTAGACTCTCATGAGATGTTGGGGGTTGCCATCTAGCCAATCAGACGCATCTTGTGGAGTGTCAAAGAACTTGACCGAGCCCTTGTATTGAACCCGTAGACAGCTGGGATACAACATGCTGTACTTTATTTCTTTTTCTCGGAATCGCCTGAGTACATACGTGAAGGAGTGGCGTTTCCTCTGTGTCTCCGCAGAAAAATCTGGAAAGCGCATGATGCGAGTATTTTCAAACTTTAAATCCTGGTGCTTTCTTGCTTCAGCCAAGAGCATATCGCGGTCTCTGTAGTTTAGAAACCTGACCAGGAAGGGCCTGGGTGGGGGAACCAGGGGGTCTAGCACTAGTGGGAACCCGGTGAGCCCTCTCCACCACTTATGTGGGTGGAAGATCCTCTAGGGAAAGCAGGGTTTTAAAGAACTGTTCAGCAAAGAGGACCGGTTTGGCTCCTTCTGCACCCTCAGGAAGACCCACCACCCTCACATTATTTCTCCTTTGTCTGTCCTCAGCGTTATCAGGGTGGTGTTGGAGTGATCTTACCATGTCCTTGAGTTCAGGCAGCTGGGAGCCCTGGGAGTGTGTGGCATCTTCCACTTCAGAGATGCGGTCTTCTGCCGTTGTAAGCCTGCCTCTGATCTTGTCCAGGTCGTGTCTGATCAGATTGCATTCAGAGGCAAAGTAGTCATGAGTTCTGTTTTGGAGGCTGTGATCGCCTCCAGGATCAGGCCTGTGATTGCCGTTGTATCCACCTCCAACTCGGGAGGTATAGATGCTGGTAACAGCTCCGGTGCACCATGAGCATGGCCCGAGCCTGATTCCTGCTCCATCCTCACGCTCTGCTGTTTGGCGCGCTGTGAGGACGACACAGGAGCCAAGATGGCAGGGGTGGGGCCAGCGTCTCCTCCACGCTGGGAACAGAGCGGCCTTTGATCCTTTGGCAGCGGACGGCTCTCCTTGAGCTTTTTTGTGGACGAGGACGGCATTTTTGTGTGCTCTCACCTATTCCAGGCAGCTTACTGGGTAAGAGGTCGGTTTGAAGGGCTCCAAACGGGGTATTTGGCAGGAGTATAGACAGAGCTCAGAAGAGACACATCTTGCCCTTGATCACATCCGGCCACGCCCCTTGCTTTAATGGTTCTTCTGGGGTAAAAGCATTGAGAAAGGCTGGTCAAGGGCAGTGGGAGTAAAAAATGCCCTAACCTCATTGGGAGTAAACAGTGCCTTAGGCTTGGTGGTCACTGGGAGATAAAAAAAAAAGGAGGAATAGTGCCCCATCATTGGCGCTGATTTGAGGAATCGTGCCCCATCGTTGTTGGTTTGAGGATCGGCGCCCCATTGTTGGTTGGAGGAATGGCGCCCCATTGTTGGTTAGAGGAATGGCGCCCCATTGTTGGTTGGAGGAATGGCCCCCCCATTGTTGGTTGGAGGAATGGCGCCCCATTGTTGGTTGGAGGAATGGCGCCCCATTGTTGGTTGGAGGAATGGCGCCCCATTGTTGGTTGGAGGAATGGCGCCCCATTGTTGGTTGGAGGACTGGCGCCCCATCATTGGTGTCGGTTGGAGGAATAGCGCCTCCTCATTGAGTGTGAGAAATAGGGCTCCCAGAGCCAGATGAAGGCTAAAAAAGGCCACATCTGGCCCGTGGGCCGCAGTTTGGAGATGACTGGTCTAGCGCAATTGTGCTCATATAAAATATTGTTAAAGCACAATATTTTCTGAATAATTTCAATACAAAATTGTCATTTGATTGGAGTTTACCTTTTGCCTAGCAGAAAATTTACAGCACATTACACAACACGTTGCAAATCTCATAAGTCTGTACAGCAGTGGCCGTCCCTTCCATGTGACTATCTCTTTTCTAACCTCCCACCTCTTAAATCCCTTTCTATTGTTATAAACCGAAAACTTCCAGATTACAGGTCTGTACCAGTTAATAATTGACATGTATAAAAGCTAATCAATAACTCCAAATTCTTTGCAATACAGTAATAATGTCCATCTATACAGTTTTTTTATTGCTATTCTGGTGACTTCTGAAGGTATGTCTTATCTAGCAGCACAGATGAGAAATACCACTTGTTACAATATGGGGAGGGAGCAGTTTGCAAGCTTCGATTTCATCTTGATAAGTTTCAAAAACTCTACAAATAGTCTTGGCACGCATATCTCTCATTACATCTTAAAAACTGTTAGTTTCGGTGATTCAGTTATAACAGAAAATAAGGATGCACATATATAAAACAAAACAAATCGCCACATTGCAAAAGTTAAGGGAATATTGTTTTCTATGTACTGCAGGTATCTCAACCAAGCTCCTGCAGTCCTAAAGGTGCCCATAGACCCAGGGCCAAGCCTTTAGGCACACAACCTTTGGCACAGGAGAGGACTTGGCTGGAGGCCAAGGGGACATTGTCCCAATGGGCCAGTACGAAGATATGTTGGGCTGGTGGCCCTTAGTGGAGATGTTTCACACTTCAGACAACTGCAGTCAGTGACACAAGCTAGACCAGCCTTTCTCAACCTTTTCAACACACAGCAACCCTTGAAGTACTGTAACTTTCTGGTATCATGGAACTCCTGCTAAAAATTACTATAACTCACGATACATTAATTTGATGGTCAGTGGAAAGAATGCTCTTTACACTTGTCATTGGAAAGAATCACACTCCTTACAGATAGTTAAAAAGGTCATTGGTAAACTTTGGTCACATATATTAACTGCCGCACGATGCTTGGTGGCATTAAAATGGAAGCAGAGGGAACCACCTTCGATATCGGAATTGCACTCCAGGATCAGGGATGTCAAGAGAATGGAGTACCTCACAGCCTCCCTAAATGATAATCTTGAGAAGCATACGGTAATCGAATATGGGAACTATGGGTCCTCTTTGAAAATCCCATAACCTAGTTTTTTCCTATGGCAGGTCCAGGGCTGTTGGTTTCCTCCATTTTGTGAGGGAGCGGTGGGCTTCAGGGGTGGGGCGCGGCTCCGTTCCCTTCATCTATCTTCCCTATCCCTACCCATCCCTACTTACCCCATCTTCAGCCCTCTTCTAACCCCCCCCCCCTTTTCTATTTTCCTCTCTACTTCATTTTCTTTTATTTCCTTTAACTTATTTAATTTTGTTATGTTATACAAGGTGTACAAGCAGTAATATTTGACTAAGGTAATGCTTTGTCAATGTAATCTGTTTCTCAACAATCAGATCGAGCGGCACATAGTGACCAGCATCTTCTACCGAGAGATGTAATGTTTGGACTTTATCCCAGAAGTACCTACTATGCTTTAAATTGTATTACCTTGTATTTTATGTTATTATTTTTGTTCTCTTTTTGAAAAATTAATAAAAATTGTCAATTTTTCAAAAAAAAAAAAAAAAAAAAAAGGTAATTGGTGTCATTGGGAACTTATCTGAGAGGCAGAAATTGCTCATTGATCAAGGAACCCCTAGCAACCTCTGGAGGAACCCTAGCATTCCATGGAACACAGTTTGAGAAACCCTGTGCTGGATGTTATTGAGCTACATTGTCTGGGAGAGAGAAGTCTTCCAGCACCAACTTCCTATACACCTTTGGCTTGTCATGAGACCGCATGCTGAGAGCTGAAAAGGAATTTGTTTCTGGAAGATATGAAAGGTATGTTACAATAAAGCATCCAGCACACTAGTCCACCCCAAAAAAAAGGGGGGAAATAGCTGCTCACCATAAAAGCAAATGTTGGGTTTATTGAAACAAACCAACGCACGATCAAGTCCACCTGGGGCAAGCAACCCTAACACGTTTCACTCATAAAGAGCCTAATCACAGAATCGTTTCTTCGGTTTGTTTTAATAAACCGAACCGTGGGTTTTATGGTGAGCAGCTATTTCCCCCTTTTTTTGGGGTGGACCAGTGTGCTGGATGTGAAGTTTTTCACCCTGGGGAGCCTGCTTCTGACACCAGGAGAGGGGAGAGGAGGGTGCAGCCTCTAGCAGCACAGTAGAATAAACAATGTCCATTGGAACTCTTACCTTTTACTATGACCACCAATTTAATGCAACACCATGGTGCACGTTCTTTAGCCCACAGAAATGTGTTCCTACCATGAAGGGTTGTCATTGGCTCCTAAGTTCCCAGTCCCCCATTTTTTTGGCCTTCAAAAAACACTGTGTGGACTCAATTATAGTGAGGGTAAATCTGCTACCTGTGCTGTTATAATTTTAATTCTTCACCTGCTATTCTGATTGGCCAATATTTCTCCTATCACTCACAGCACAAGCCCTGATAAAGGGGGAGTGTGAGCTCCTGAAATACTTTGGGCTTTACCTACTGATCTTTCATCAAATTTATTAAATCTAACTGTTATGGAGCTCTCATCTTCTTCTCTTTCTTCTTACAGCTCTGGGGACCCCATAGGGATAACCTGTATGTTAGAGAGCTGCCTCCTAAGACCAGAGATCGCTGAAGATTATATTTACTTCTGGGTCCAGCACTCCACCAACAACAATTTTAACATAGACCTTAGACGACAATCTTCCAATCTGGCCCCAATGTCTTATGGGGCATCCACAGACACTATTGCCCAGGGATCATTGTGTGCTTTTTTTTAATGTGTGATCACTATAGTTTTCCTCCTAGTAAAATGGCAGAAAGGTATCTGCAGTGCTTTTTCCCCGCTATGCTCCATAGACGGAATACAAACATGAGTGGCTCATAAAAATATATCTAAAACCAAAACTTGATTTATTTTTTTTATTTTTTATTTTTTTTTAGTTTACACAGCTCGTCTCAACGATTTTGCTTAAAAAAAAAAAAAAAAAAAGACTTGGTTACAAAGCTCAATAGCTAAAGCACAGTTGCCAGACAAAGCTAAATGTTTTAAAGCAGTGAGTCCATCATCCATCATCATTCTTCATTTTCTGCCTGCCCTGTAAAGAGCTTAATTTAGAGACCGAAAGTCTGAAAGCAGAACTGTTGCTGCTTTGCTCTCTGTTTGGACAGCCCATAATGATGTTCTGTGAATTGCAGGTCATGGGTGCACTTTATAGAAGTGTTCATTTGCAAATAAATTTTAATGTGAGCCATAAAACACAAAAAAACAAAGAATATGGGATAAAAAATGATTCTCGTTTCCCTTTCAAGCTTTGTTCACAGAAAATAAGAAGTTAGTCTGTGTGCTCACCTCTAACTAGTTCCTCCATGGAGAGATTCCTCTGAACGAGGATTACAATACTTGTGGTATGAACAGGCGTGACACAGCTCTGTTGTTTGCCAGTAAACTGATAACATTGTGTATTGTGGGTAAGGGGAAGTATTGAATGCTGTAATGTTTTATTTTTATTCATTTTTATTTTATTATCCCAATAAATAACTCAGTGTCACCTATACCTGGAGTTCTCCATGTCATCATTTTATAAATGAATACAATAAAGACACAAAACACATTGGGGGAGGCATGTTTATCAATAATGTCATAGTTGTTAAACCGCATTTTTGGCACAAATGATGAATAACAGATAATTTAATTAATGTAGGGAAAAAAAGTGTGTGTGTGTGTGTGTATATATATGTATGTATATATATATATATATATATATATATATATATATATATATATATATATATATATATATCTGTATATATCTCTTTTATTCCTATAAAACATTTTTTTGTAATAATGATATACTAATAATAATGCTCGTTATACCCACAGCTGTTTTGGAAGCGTCCTTCCCGCTGCTGCTTTATCAGGCCACCCTCGGCAGGATCAGCTACGCCTGTTTTTCTTCACCCTGTTGCCCGCATGACCGGGAGTCAAACCCTTCTGCCGTACTTTGCGGTGCAGCTCAACAAGATGGGCTCATTCCGGCGTCCCAGGCCGCGGTTCATGAGCTCCCCGGCTCTCAGCGACTTGTCACGGTTCTACGCCAACCGCCAGGTCCTGCAGCTCAACTCCAGCGTCCTGTGGAACAGGTGCAGTATTTCAGACATGTAGATTTCATCTAGGAAAAAAAAAAATATAGTTCTAGTTGAACCTAGTGATTTGCAGCAATATTAAAAATGTTTGTTCAAAATTTAGAAAGGAAAAAAAAAAACTTGGTCTTTAAAATTGCTATTTTATAACGTATTTTGTAACATAATTTATGCACGGTGTGGAATAGCAAAGGGATCAGCAGATTTCATGAGACGTCTACTTTTTTAAATGATTATTTTGGATGTGCATTCACACATTTTGTAGTACAAGCTTGAAACTCCAAAATCCCAGCGTTCTCAGTTGTACCTATGCACACCTGAGGGTAGTGTCACTTCAAGTTTGTAGCTCAAAAAAAGTAGTCGAGTATTTTACGCTACGAGCTTCAAACGGTTTTGGCTCCAATAAATTTCAATGGGAGTGTTTTGTTTTTTTTGTAGTAGTAATTAGCATTTCATTGGCTAGAAAAAAAGCCTGAGACCTCAGCAAAAAAACCTGTACGAAGAAGTCTGTACAGGGCTGATGGGGGGTGCTTTTATTTATTTTTTTTATACTTTATTTCTATCACAAGGGAGGAAACCAGCCTCTTTGTCCGTGGTCTCCAATTTGTGGCCCGGGGGCCAGATGTGACTCTTCGCTTGCCTTTATCTGACCCTTGGGGCACTATTCCACCAACTGACACCAGTGATGGGGCACCATACCCCCTACTGGGATGCAGTAGCAGCCCGTTAATAGGGGGTGCACGGGCGCAACTCCCCCCACCCCCCATAGCTAGTCACAAAAAAATAAAATAAAAAAAAAGGCCCTTAAAAAAAAAATGTCCTTAAAGTGCATTGTGTTCGTGCGCCGAACACAATGCACTATGGGAAGCGTGACGTCAATGCAATCACGTGATTATAGACGAGACTCTTCATTTGCCTGTTTTTTTGCTGCCTTGTGGTGCAATGTAATGCGCCTGAACACTCCATTCACGTTGATGTGTTTTTTTGTTTTTTTTTTGATTGGCACCGGTGGGCGGTGCTTTCCCCCGGAGCATCACTTCCGGTTTCTCTGTCCCAGTGAGAAACCGGAAGTGAGGCCTCCACTCCATGGATAGAACGCATGGCCCGAGCAGTGCCTATTTGCAGAAGAATATGATGGTAATGTTGAAACCCCCATTGCTTGGGCCTAGCAATATCTACAGTCAACAGATACAGGATCTATGTCTGAGTGTCTAAGTCTACAGTATTTTCTGCAGTCCTAACTCTAAATGTTGACTTCCTCCACGGTGGGAGCACATGCAGTATAATGAATAGGCAGAGGTGAGCCTGGAGGGTAATTCGGTTGGTTGTAGGCTGGTCAGTAAGTTGAGCTTTCTTTGTTTTTGTTTTGCATGTGTCGCCCTTCCATGTGCTCCATGCCTCAAAGCCAGTTACAGGTGGGGGTAGTAGCCATTTGTTTGTACTGTTGAAACACTGGTGAGGGGATTCACTGGACGCCTTTGCGTCTGTCCATTTTTATCATCCAATCATGTGCCAGCAATAATTCAGTTTTTTATGTTCCCCTCAGATCTTGCAGTGCACAGACTATTTACCTTTAGTGAATCAACCCCAAAGTGTTCTTAATTGAGACGAGTGCACACTATAGAGGGATATGCTTTGTTCATATTTTTGTCTGAGGTTTACAACCACTTTAACCACTTCCCGCCTGCCCACCGTCAAATGAGGGACGGTGCAGCTCTCGTTCTGGGTGGATGTCATATGACGGCGCCCAGAATGGCTGCTCTTGCGCAGCACAGTATTCACGGCTGCGCCGTGTTGCTAGGACATGTCGTGACCCCGATCTCTGTAAAGAGACGATCGTGCGACTCTTAAACCATGTGATCAGCTGTGTCCAATCTCAGCCGGTCACAAGTAAATGCAGAAATGCCGTTGACCGGCTCTCATCGCCTCACACTGACAGAGTGTGTGGCGAGGAGAGCCAATCGGCGGCATCTCCTCGCAGGGAAAATCCGGACCTGTAATCAGGGCACTGATCATCAGTGCCCTGATTAGAGTAAAGCCCCCAGTGCCACCCATCAGTGACACCAATCAGTGCCCATTAGTGATGCCAATCACTGCTACCTACCAGTGCCTCCCATCAGTGCTGTCCATCCGTGCCGCCTATCCGTGCCCCCTTCCAGTGCCGCTTATCAGTGCCCCCTTCCAGTGCCGCTTATCAGTGCCCCCTTCCAGTGCCGCATATTGGTGCCACCTAATCAGTGCCCCATGAGTGTCGCCTCATCAGTGCCCATAAGTGCCCACCAGTGCAGCCTCATCATCAATGAAGGAGAAAAATTACTTCTTTACAAAATTTACTGACAGAAACTAAGAAAATCGTTTTTGTTTTGTTTTTTGTTTTCTTTCTCCAAATTTTCGGTCTTTTTTTTTTCTTTTTGTTAGTAAAAAAAAATAAAAAACCCAGCAGTGATTAAATACCACCAAAAGAAAGATCTATTTGTGTGGGGAAAATGATTAAAAATTTATTCGGGTACAGTGTTGCGTGACCGTTCAATTGTTGTTCAAAGTGCGACATCGCTGAAGGCTGAAAAATGGCCTGGGCAGGAAGGGGGTGAAAGTGCCCGGTAGGCGAGTGGTTAATTGCAGAAGAGACATACTGTGTGTCATCTGCAATTAAGAAGCTGCCTGTTCTCAGTTTTTAACACAGGGAAATAGTTCTACTTTAGTCAACATGCCAGCCAGGCAGCGATCATTTCCAGAAGCTGAGCTCAAAAATAGACTTTTTTTTTTTTTTTTTTTTTATTGCAAGTTTTCTTTAAACTACCTGCACATGTTGCAGTCCGATGAAATGATCCTATTATAGAATGTTGGTATTATTGCTGTGCTGTTGGGGGGACAGATGTGACACACTAATTTACTCGTGGTTTCCTTTCTCAGTGTGCAGAACGCCGTCATCAACGTGTTCAAAGGAGGGGGCCTGCAAGCCAACGAACTCTACACCCTGAACGAGAACGTCAGGTACGCTATGGTGGGGCGCAGCTGGGGAATGCGGCTGCCGGTTC
Organism: Lithobates clamitans; assembly: GCA_037952925.1. Lineage (NCBI taxonomy): Eukaryota > Metazoa > Chordata > Amphibia > Anura > Ranidae > Lithobates > Lithobates clamitans. Next base: position 2,679,814 of record JBBGZY010000705.1, read on the forward strand.
ACACAGAGACGCCAGGCTTTGTTCTCACACATGTGTGACTCTCACTTTCCTGCTAACTGCTCATTCTGGGACCCATAAGGGCCACGCCTTGGTCACATGACTGACAGAAAATCAGAATGCAACTGGGGGGGGGGGGATGAGTTCAATGGAAAGTTACAGGGGATGGAAGAAGACAGAACCGTGTGAAACTCTGCCGTATCAGAGATTAACCATTAAACATTGGTGTGTGCAGCCTATTGCATTAGGGTGTGTACCCCAGAACACAAACACACGGACAGTGTCAGTACAGCAGAGGACGGTGTCAGTACCACAGAGATTGGTGGCAGTAGACAATATCAGTCGTTTTTTTTATTTTTTACCACCATTTTTTTTTTTTTTTACAATTTTTTTTTTTTTTTCAATTTTTTTTGGGAGCCCCATTGGGGGGCTTTGGCTATCAAGGGTCTAAACCAGGGGTCTTCAAACTATGGCCCTCCAGTTGTTCAGGTACTACACTTTCCATCATGCCTAGTCGCATCTGTGAATGTCAGCTTTTTTCAAAGCCTCATGGGATATGTAGTTCCGCCACAGCTGGAGGGCCGTAGTTTGAGGACCCTTGGTCTAAACAGACCTCTGATGTCTCACTTTTGAGACAGAGAAAGGAACTGAGAACAGAGCTTCCCCAGTCCCTTTCTCTGCAGCCTCAGCTGCACTGGACAGTAAATGAATAGGGAGTGCTCTGTGCTGAGCGGCTTCATGTTCATTCACAAACTGAAACATAGTAAACATAGTTTACTATTTTTCAGTTAAGATAAGTCAGTTAAGCCCAGATATGTATATTTTATACATGTGTACATTGATCCAGTAACTATGTCTATACCACACCTGGCTGATGCCCATGGAAGCTGGAAATCACAGTTACTCCAGTGATCTCCACTTGGTTACAGGTACTGTGCCGAGCGGCTGCCTTGCTGCACTGTGAACACAGAAGCTCGTCCACTCGACATGGGCGCCTTTCAGAGAAGGCTTTGCATTTTCTGAATGAATGCAAAGCATTCTCTAATTGGACAAAGTGAAAGTAGAGAGAGTGACATCACTACCCCGCCTCTCCATCTGGTCCAATCAGAGCATGATTTGCATTCATTTAGAAAATGCAAAGCATTCTTTGAATGGTGCCCATGCCGAGTGGGTGAGCTTTTGTGTTCACAATGCAGCATGGCAGTTGTTTTTTTACTCGATCTAGAGGAGATCGCTATAGTAGTGGTAGTGCCAGGACAAGGTCATCCAGCTCCCAGGGCAAAGATGCCAAACTGCGCCTGGACCCCCATTTTATGCGAGTCTAGGGGATACTACCCCCCCCTCCCCTCCAGGAGTTATCCGCTTGTCAGTAGGAGGATTTTTATTAAAAGTGAAGTCATTGCAAGGACCGAGGCTGTGGCAGAGAGGAGATAGAGAGCACAGCCTCCTCACTGGTCCCAGCACTTGGCTGACAGGGGTAGTGATGCCGCTGTCACTACTCCTGTCAGGCGTATTGTCAGAATGGTGGCACCCCCACCCCTGTAGTATACAACTGAGCCCAGGGCAGCCGCTCCTCCTGCCCACCCCTTGTCCCGGCCCTGAGTAGTGGTGTCTTCATCAGTGATTTCCAGTTTCTAGAGGGATCCCACAGGTATGCTATATGCATAGTTACAATGGTCCAAGCTGAATCAACGTAACTATGTATAAAATATCCATACTTGGAATGATTTAATGTATTCTTGAAAAAATTGAATTAAATGTATATGGGTGGGTGGGGCACACATTTTTGCTCTTTACACATAGGGAGATTTACCAAAACTGAAGCGTGCAAAATCTGGTGCAGCTCTGCACAGAAACCAATCAGGTTCCAGGTTTTATTGTGAAAGCTTAATTGAACAAACAGAAGTTAGAAGCTGATTGGTGCCATGTACAGTTGCACCAGATTCTGAGGGCTGAGGTTTTAGTAAATCCTCCAGTCTCTGCATTCTGGTTATGCCTGGCAGATCCTCATAATACTACAAGTCTACCAGATGGGGTCTATTTGAAAACCATACACCGGACATGTCGAACCGGTGTTTTTGGGCCACATGGGCCCTCTCACGTCTTTTTGTGATTCTTAATAGCTTAAACTCTCTGGGATAAAATGTTGTAAGTTACAATAATATGAACTACCGAAGTGTATAATCCCACTTTTTTTTTCTTAAATAAAGTAGCTGTGGCCCTCTGTAGACATCATGTGGTCCCACCAATGCTGGCAATAGCCTCTCTATATTCTCCAGTGACTCCAAAAACCCCACAAGTAGTGGTGGAAGCCTGGTGCCTATGCTTTATGTCATATGAACTCAAGAATATATTTTTTCTTTTTCATTTTTGGGCAAAAAAAAAAGTTTTTGCTTATAAAAATTAAGTGAATTGTTATTTCTGAAATGTGTGCTATTATTTCATGTGAGGGTTGAATTTTATTGATCCGTGTTACAGTGACCTTTCAACAATTATACAAGTTTGCATGAAAAAAATCCTGACATGTCACAATCTACAGTGATGAATAATTTTTCAAGAAAAGTACATTTAAAGAAACAGCCCTTGAGCTCCAAGTAATTGCCTAGGCTGAAATGATGTCATCAGTCTGCTACTGGCAGGAGGTGGCGTTTCATCAATCTCCTCTCTTGCAGCAATCGGAGAGCAGCATTGTAACTTTGATACCTGAACAAAGAGGGCTCTGTCATCCAGAAGTGGTAGGTCCACCTTAGACAACACAAAAGTTGAAGGTACACCTTGGACATTACGGGAGTGGTAGGTCTACGCTGGACATTACGGGAGTGGTAGGTCCACGCGGGACATTATGGGAGCGGTAGGTCCACTTTTGACTTTGTCAGACAGGTAGGCCCACTTTTGAACTTGCCAGACTGGTAGGCCCCCTTTTGAACTTGCCATACTGGTAGGCACCCTTTTGAACTTGCCAGACTGGTAGGTTCCCTTTTGAACTTGCCATACTGGTAGGCCCCCTTTTGAACTTGCCAGACTGGTAGGCCCCCTTTTGAACTTGCCAGACTGGTAGGCCCCCTTTTGAACTTGCCAGACTGGTAGGCCCCCTTTTGAACTTGCCAGACTGGTAGGCCCCCTTTTGAACTTACCAGACTGGTAGGCCCCCTTTTGAACTTGCCAGACTGGTAGGCCCCCTTTTGAACTTGCCAGACTGGTAGGCCCCCTTTTGAACTTGCCAGGCTGGTAGGCCCCCTTTTGAACTTACCAGGCTGATAGGCCCATTTTTGAACTTACCAGGCTGGTAGGCCCACTTTTGAACTTACCAGACTGGTAGGCCCATTTTTGAACTTACCAGACTGGTAGGACCACTTTTGAACTTACCAAACTGGTAGGCCCACTTTTGAACTTACCAGACTGGTAGGCCCACTTTTGAACTTACCAGACTGGTAGGCCCACTTTTGAACTTACCATACTGGTAGGCCCCCTTTTGAACTTGCCAGACTGGTAGGCCCCCTTTTGAACTTACCAGACTGGTAGGCCCACTTTTGAACTTACCAGACTGGTAGGCCCACTTTTGAACTTACCAGACTGGTAGGCCCACTTTTGAACTTACCAGACTGGTAGGCCCACTTTTGAACTTACCAGACTGGTAGGCCCACTTTTGAACTTACCAGACTGGTAGGCCCACTTTTGAACTTACCAGACTGGTAGGCCCACTTTTGAACTTACCAGACTGGTAGGCCCACTTTTGAACTTACCAGACTGGTAGGCCCACTTTTGAACTTACCAGACTGGTAGGCCCACTTTTGAACTTACCAGACTGGTAGGCCCACTTTTGAACTTACCAGACTGGTAGGCCCACTTTTGAACTTACCAGACTGGTAGGCCCACTTTTGAACTTACCAGACTGGTAGGCCCACTTTTGAACTTACCAGACTGGTAGGCCCACTTTTGAACTTACCAGACTGGTAGGCCCACTTTTGAACTTACCAGACTGGTAGGCCCACTTTTGAACTTACCAGACTGGTAGGCCCACTTTTGAACTTACCAGACTGGTAGGCCCACTTTATGGATTGCCAGAAGACATCACCAAATATTACGGGATTAAAAGAATAATAAATTAGTGTCCCTTTAAACAGACATGGACCTTTGCACTGCAGATTAGTTCAGGTTATGCAATCTGGCAATAATTGTGCAAACGGTAAAACTTCAGAATTGGTTTCTTTACTTCATGCCACATGGCCAAGAATAATTTTCATCACCAGACAAAATGTGAAGGAAGAGCCCCAAGCATAATGCTCACATCACTGTGACTTAGACTCTAAGTCTTAGAGCAAACTTGTCAGCTAAAGAATCCTTCTTCAAACCACAACACATGTCGGCGTTGGTGCTGTTTTAATGGCTTAGAACATTTCTCTTAAAGCCTAAATACACTTTTTTTTAAATTTAAATATAAGTTGTAAAAAATTAAAAGCAAGCCCCCTGATGAAGTATAATTTACCTTCTGTCCAGCGCTGTCTCCCAGACTCCATGCTGAGGTCCAGAGACAGACCTCTTTTTGGATTAAGTGACACCCAGCATTGTTCAGCCCATACCTAGTGAGCCCAGGGCGTCAAGAATCTGACCCATAGGGGTGCATTATCAACCCGCCCTGGGCTCACCAGACGATGCTGTATTTTCACCACATGACATTCACACATGTGAATGCTCTGTGCGGCTGTGAGATGCACTGTAATACATATGTATGAATGTGAGTTAGGGACCTTAGATTGTAAGCTCCTTGAGGGTAGGGACTGATGTGAAAGTACAATGTATATGTAAAGCGCTGTGTAAATTGACAGCGCTATATAAGTACCTGAAATAAATAAAATAATAAAATAATAATACATAGTACAGTACACCTAGAGGCATGGTGAGAGTCCAATATGAGAATGAGCTGCCGTAACGCAATGCAACTCAACCCACATCGCAACACATATGTTGTATGGGCCAGATTCACTATGGAGACCCATGACACTCACTTAGCCTTCTGCGCTCACTGCCAGAAAACATAAACCTCACTGAAAAGATAATGAAATGCAGTCAGAGTTGAGATTTTTTTTTTTTTTTTTTTTATATTTTTTATTGAATTTTTAGTAACCCAGGGAAGCAGTCAGCACTGTTCAAAAAAATGGTATATCTTTATTTAATTTAAAATGCCTGAATATGTGTATATATAATTTTAACAGCAGACCAATGATTTCAAATAACGAGAATTTATTTAGACACTCCTTACGCCTCACTTGCTTGAGTCCACATTTACTGCACATTCGCCACCCTGCAAATAAAAGCTTTAGCTCCCTGCACTCCTTGTCGGCAAAATACAAACCTCGCTGAAAGTATAAAGGTAAAATGTGGTCAGAGTTGAGATTTTTTTTTTTTTTTAGCAATAGATTTTTATTGGATTTTCAAAGTAAAAGAGAGAGAGCACCACTCAACAAAAATTGTACATATTTTTTCAAAGTAAATATAATAATAAATAGCCCTGTGCGTGCACTGCTGAAATGGTCCAGGTTGAGGTTTTTTTTTTTTTTAAGCAATAGATTTCTATTGAATTTTCAAGTAACAGACAGAGAAGTGGGCACATAAGTATGGGCCACCGACACCACTCAAAAATTCCAAGAGATTTTTTTTTTTATTATTATTAAAAAATCTTTTTACCAGCATACCAAAGAACTCAAATAATGATAATTTCTTTATATAAAAGGTATTACTTACAGAAAATGTAGATGCTTACTTTATCAGATCAGCATATTCCTTGAAAGTGCCAATAGCACTCTGAAGGGTACAAGTACCGATATTGCTTATTTACGCAGCTAGTAGTGTTCACTTTCAGCTGGACTTGTAATACTGAAAGCATTTCACCTTCTGCTCAAGTGGCTTTCCAAGTTCTAGGAGCCACTTGGATGAGTGGTGAAACATCTTCACCGAGGATGAACAACACTGACCTTTTTTCTCTTTGCTGAAATTTCATCAAAATATTCTCCAAATTTTGCCATTTTGGCTGTATGCATTGGAGTCAATGGAGAAGGCAGAATTAAGGTCCTCCTTTTAGTGGTTTTTAAAGGTGCATTTTATTTGTTTATTTTTTTAAAATTTGACTTTATTGTTACAGAAAGGAAAAAAGTTTAAAGTAATTCAAGTGAAAGCCTATTTGTTTTTTTTCCCTTTTTTGTTGTTGTTACTTTATGTTCTTTCGCAGAAAGCCAATAAGCCCCGGTTCACACAGGGGCGACTTGTCAAGTCGCGTTCCGTTCTGTACTATGGAACCGTTCTAATAGGAACGACTCAAGTCGCTCCGACTTAGAAAAAGGTTCCTGTACTACTTTTGGACGACTTCAGGGCGACTTGCATTGACTTCTATACAGTCATGTGCGGGTCGCCTTACAGAGTCGCACTGCAAGTCGGGCTGCCCCTGTGTGAACCGAGGCTTAGGGTTTAAAAAAAAAAAAAAAACAGCACACACATATTTTTGTTTGATTTTTTTTTCCCCCTGTATATTATTTAGTAAAAAAGGACAATAAAATGCATCCCAAAAAAATGTTACAAAAATAAATAAAATACATTGCAAAACAACAATGCTACGTTTCTGTAAACACATCTAAGCAAATTTTGCTTAAAGAGGAACTGCAGTCTGCTCACATAATTTGTAATAACATCTTTGGCATTCTGAAGTTTCCCTCCAACCACTTTGCATATTCTTTTATATATATACTGTGATTCTGTATTTGCCAAATATGCTGCAGAAATCTCCCTCCACTGAGTCTGGCTGCAACTATTTTAACTGTGGGCAGCTGAAGCTGCTGCCTGTTCACTTCTTGGATTTACACAGACACACAGAGGCACTCCTCCAGCTCTGCAGCCCTGCAGCTCTCATTGGCCCTCTTATGACTCATCCCCCCCCTTCCTTCCTGGCAAACTCTCATGAGAGTGGGAGAGAGAGAGCTGTGCATGATGTCATAAGCCTAGGCCTTTTACCAGACAAGAAACAGGAAGTGGGCTATATAATGTATTTACTGGCAAAAAAAAAAAGTTTTACTATCCAAAGTCAAAACAACAAGGGCAGAAGATTTAATAGATGGAAAGTTGAAAAAATGACTGAAGGTCCGCTTTAAAGAGGAGCTCCAGCCCCCAAATACTACAGCTGCTGACTTTTAGTATTAGGGCACTTACCTGTCCAGGGATCCTGCGGTGTCCTCAACCAAGCCGATTCTTGGATCGGCTCTGCGGTTGTGGCGCCGCCATCTTGGTTAAGGGAAACCGGCAGTGAAGCCTTGCAGTTTCACAGCCAATTTCCTACTGTGCATGCACGTATCGCACTGTGCTTTCTCAATCGGCAGGGGGCGGCAAGGTCTGAACTTCCGGCTAAGTGCACCGTGGCAAACTCAGCAAGAAGTGAGAGCAGGTACCTGTCAAAACCAGGTACCCGCTCCCCCCCACAAGGTGCCAAATGTGTCACGGGGGGGGGGCGACAAGCGGAGCTTCCCCTTTTGGGTGTACTGAACTCTAGGCAGATAGTAAAGACACAAATGAATGCAGCTCCGTAAATCATTATTACATAATTGAATATATATTTTAAATAGGTGCAGTGTAAGTATTTGATTCTGACCTGATATCGGACTCTTACAGTCCCTATACAGCAGTGTTGGAGTATATAAGAGGAAGAAGCAGAGCAAGGAGCGAATTAGCGATAAGCTGATAGGAGAGAGTGGAGTGATAAAGATATAAAGCTCATCACTGTGCTGTTTCTCCTTTCACTGTCCAGTCACAGGCAGGGGGCTCGTCGTCCGGGATGACTTGGGCTCAGAGGAAGCGGGTCGAATGATGCTAGCCCACAGACTGAGGACATCTAGTGGCAGAAAAAATGACTTTGAGGAAAATATCTGGATTGAAGCTAAATATTGCCACGAAAAACTGTTTTTCCTTTTATTTTCTAAGGGCTTTTCATTTTCATCTTGTTGTTTTTGCCTGTACTTTCATGGAAATCTAAATTTGTAGCGGACTTAATTTCTCAAAAATCACTTCGCTCATCCCTAGCTTTCAACATTACACACCGAGTGCAGTAGATTGTGACTCACTGCTTCCAGTACCATGACCATATCAATGTGAACCTTCACAGATATGTATTCATGCACTTCTTTTTACTTTGAATTCTTTTTTTTGCAGACAGTTGCTGAAAAGCGAGCTGGGCTCATTTATCACCGATTACTTTCAGGTAAGCAATGCAACTGCTTAGAGTAACTAAAATTTCGAGTGGAGACCTGCCGGGGTTTTCACCTAGTAATTTTACAGCGGCCTCGATCCCTCAGCCTACGGTTTAGTGATTATGAATCAGACGGCGTTAACTGTAACAAGGCTCTCATTTGTGGTCGCCGCTCTCTGCATTTTGGTTTTGTTTTTACTGTACGTGTCTCTTCCAAAGGCTGCATTCTGTCCCTTGTGCATTTCATAACTTGTACAGCATGCTGTAAATAATGATGCTCGGTCAGCGGTTTGCTTTTGTTTTTTTTCTTTGTTGTTTTGGAAGCATTGTTTGCTACTTTTATACGTTTCTTTTGGGGATGCTTATATACGTGTTTGTTAACAAGTCTAGATGCAGTTATGGTTTGAACCAACTGCTGTCCTGAGCAGTTTTTTTTTTTTTTATTTTCACGCACATTGAAATCGGCTTTTTTGCTAGAAAGTTACTTAGAGCCCCAAACATAATTTTTTTTTTTTTTTCTGAAAGCAGAGTCCCTGGAGAATAAAATGGTGGCTGTTGCAAATTTTTTTTATATCACAAGATAAATAGAAACCAAACATGCTGAGATTTAAAATTGCATAGGCCTGTGAAATTACGACAAACCACAGTACCCAAAATTGTCCAGAGGGGATGCTTTAAAAGCCTGTACGGGTTACTGGTTTAGAGTTTAATTATGAATTATGGCCCTAGAATTATTACTCTCACTCCGACATTCGCATAGACCTTCATATATGGTGCAATCACTGTTTACATATGCATGCGGGACCTACATGTACATTTTGCATTTGTGAGTGAGCGGGGGGGGGGGGGATGCTTATTCATTCTATTTTTGATTTAAATTTTTTTTTTTTTATATAACCTTATTGCTATCACAAGGGGGCTAAAAAGCCCCCCTTGTCACAGCTTTGGGAAGTGACAGGTCCTCTTTATAGAGACATCAGGGGTTTATGAGCACCCAATGTTTCCCCTGTCCTCCAAAGCAACTAACCAAGCATTGATTGGCTATAACAGCCAGGGAATGACAGCTCTGAAACTGGAAGTGATGTCACTTCCGGGTTCATTAGACGCAGAGGAGATCAGGGAACAGATGGGATTTCCTCTGTGTGAAGCCATTCTGGGTGTTTACCACCGTCCTGGGTTCCTCAGAAAAAAGGGAGAACCCAGGAACCGCCGCAGGCATTGGCAAGAGGAGGGCAGTCCTTCTCAGCACTGTAAAAGTGATCGGACGGCTATAAAGCTGCCTGGATCACTTTTACAAAACAGTTGATTGGCAGCCATGTTTTTTTTCTTTTTTTTTTTTGACCCTGACATTTCTCTAGGAGTCTCAGCTGTGCCTTATCATAGGATGGACCCATTGACACTTGGCCGTTGAGGCAATGCGCACAGAAATGCAACACACCTGCTCTATGTGTGGCGCTATTCATTGTGAATAGCACCCCAACGTATTGTGCAGTACAGCCCAACACACACCGCAGACTCACAACGCATATACCATGTGTTATGATGTGCTGCATTTTTAAAGAATTATGTAAGCTGATCTACAGCACACCTCCCATTATCCTACGCTACATCTGATGGAGCAATATCAATGGAAAGTGATCCTTGGTTCTTTTGAAAACAAGTAGCCTAATGTTTTTTGGTCCAATAGGTGGTGTGTCAAGTGTATCAAGGCAACATTGTTGCATAAGGGATAGTCAATGTTTTTAGCATTGTTTAAATTGTAAATATGCTGTAATAAAATCTGCCTTATGTCTGCCTTACTATGTTGTCATTGTGGTGCCTATAAAGTCAATCATCCAAATTTCCTTAATTGTCTAAAGAGTTATGTACACCTTTTCATTTGTTGTAGTGTGTTGGTAGCCCATTCAGCATTCAGCCCCCCCCCCTCCCCCAGCACACAGCGGGTCATTGAGAGTCTTTAGCAGTGCATAATTCACTTTGGGACTGTGTAGAGGGTTGGTATCCATTCCCACTCAAGTCTCAAACTACACTTAGCTCCCTGCTATATGCTGTGTAGTGAGTGACGTCACCTCTCAGCCTTTTTTTTTGTTTTTTTTTTTTTTTTTTTAGCATATTTGCTAGAAATTTATTTAGAAGCCCCATTTTTTTTTTCTTGAAAGCAAAGTACCTGGAGAATAAAAAAAATGGCTGTTGCAATATTTTGTATCACAAAATTAATAGAAACCAAACATGTTGGGATTTAAAATTGCAAATGCCAGTGAAATGTCGACAAACCACAGTACCCGAAATGAGGGGAGACTGTGTAGAGGGGGTGATGTTTATTCCCTCCACTCAGGTCTCAGCCTACACTCAGTTCCCTGCTCTATGCTGTGCAGAGTGTGATGTCCCCTCTCAGCCCCCTGCCTTCTGAAGCTCATAAATTCTAGAAGAGAGATCGCTGCAGGTAAAACTAGTACAACTTGTAGGGGGATTTGCTTATCTCTGTTTATCACCTGAGGCCAGTCACTTCACTAGGTATATGGAAGAGCCTACAACAGCTTTAAACATTTGTAAGGCCAACTCTTTCAGTGCTTGATTCAGAAGTAGAGTAGCTGGTGCCCATGCCCGTCTAGGCTCGAAACCCTTTTCTGGTACAAAAATAGTGATGGCCAATGCAATGTGTCCCAGTGAAGTTCAACTCTAATACAGCAATAATGTGTACTTGGCCCTCATTCCCAGTACGCACGGTTGGACCAGTGGTTGGCGGCACCTAGCAGGTATTAGAGATGTGCTCCCTTTTTTGAAGCTTATCCTTGGTAAATAAATGTACCGTATACACTGGGCATGTTATGAATGACAAACTGTTGTATCTGCAGAATCAGCTGCTCTCAAAGGGTCTGGCCTTCATGGAGGAGAAAATCAAGCTGTATGAAGGTGAGCCACAACAAAAGCACGCTGAGCTTTGTGCGTTATGGAAAAGTAGAATGCAAGGGCTGTACCGAAAGTAATGCAAAAGTGGGCATCACTTACATAGGTAATTTAATTTTCACAGGTTGGTAGAACAACACTTCCTCTATGGCAACTCTTCTTCTTTCATTGCAGTTAAATAATGGATTCCAGTCAGAAGCAACATGCCGTCATTGAGTTCTTGATGAAGGAGGAGTACAGACGAACCAACATCCATAGGAGGCTACACAATGTTTACTGAGATGGCACCATAGACGAGCGATGTCTTGCCATTGGTGACTCTTGTGAATGGTGTCATCTGCGTAAAACATTCTGTAGCTTTTGTCGGACAGCCTGCACTCCTTCATCAAGAACTCAATGACAGCATGTTGCTTCTGCTTGGAATCATTTATTTTTTTGAATGACCTCCAGCAGTGATGGCGAACCTTGGCATCCCAGATGTTTTGGAACTACACTGCAGCGTGCATGAGCATCATGGGAAATGTAGTTCCAAAACATCTGGGGTGCCAAGGTTCACCATCTCTGACCTACAGTATGTAAAGTTAATAATAAAATTATGCCCACTTTTACATTACTATCATTACAGCCCTCGTCTATCAAGAAAACATGCTATTACTACATATAAAGCCCTTAACAAGTTATCACTTCTGTATATGTCTTATTTAGTCTCCAGACATGCCGGACACCCAATAAGGGTCAGATTTAGACCTTGGGGGGGCCTGGGGCACTTCAGGTTTGGGAGATCCCTCATACACAGAGTTGGTTTATGTTTGTCGCACATTTTTAAAATGCACACAACACCATTTTGAGGTCATGCATGCATGCAGTCATAGGCCACCTTGCATGAAGCAGAGTTCCACCCAAAAGTGGAACTTCTGCTTTAAGGCCTCCTCCCCACCCCCTTCTATGGGGGGGTTACCTAGTTCTGACAGGTACCCAGCTCCCGGGCCGCAGAAGTTCTCCTCTCCCCCCTCCCTGCAATCTTCCGGGACATGTCCCTCCCGGCCATTGAGGAGGCACAGCACGACTGCCGGGTGCCCACACTTGTGATGCCGGAGAGAACCAAGGGTTCAGGCAGTCGCATCGCTGGACCGTGGGACAGGTGAGTGTGTGTTTATTAAAAGTCAGCAGCTACACTTTTTCTAGCTGCTGACTTTTAATGAACACAAAGATGAGTGGAACTCCTCTTTAAGAGCATAAGTGCTCTATGTATGGTTCGCTTGGGCTGCCGAAATTCATTTTTAAAAAATGATACAATACACAAGTCAAGAGTAAAAACATTTAGGCCCCTTTCACACGTGTACAACCTGAAAGTAGTGCAACTTTGCCGTGACTTGAAGCAATGCCTGTGTAATCTTGAGGTCTATGGACCTCAAGTCACGTCAAAGTCGGAACAAAGTAGTGCAGGGAGTACTTATAAGTTGCACAGATATGAACGGTACTCATTGGAAATCATGGGGTACGACTTGTCATGTGACTTTGCAGTCCCAAGTCGCAGGACAAGTCGCACAAGTGTTAAAGAGGTCTTACAGATGATGGCCGGAAAAATGTTACTTTGCAAATTACATTTAATAAAAGTAATTTTTCTTTTTTTAATTATTTTCTATTATATATATATTTTTTTTTGTATAGGGGGCCTATGGCAGTTTGCCCCCTTATAAATCCAGCACTGCACCCAAGCTGGGCTCCATTTAACGACTTCTACTTTCTTTGACCATTATTTCTTCAGCCCCCCCCAGGGCTTCTCTCATGTTGGTCGCCTTCCCAGGAACTCCCTTCCACTGGCCGTCGGGCACTCACAGCCCTACCAAGTCTTTAAAGGCTTTTCAGAAAGGCAAATGGCCTGAATTCACAAAGTAGGGCATATTATATTGCAGTGAATGTGATTTTCACTTGTGGAGAACCATTCGCTGTAATCTAAACCAAATGCACCAGACTCATCTGCAGTGAAAGCTTAGTGGATTTTAGATTATCTGCTTTATATACATGTATACGTCCTACCGTCTTTCCAATGATCTGATGTTACCACTATACATTTATGCAAAACCCAACTGCCAAAGCCAAATTTCCCCAAACTTTTTTTTATCCATAGTAAATCGTAACCTATATACTGGTTCTTATTCTTATTATTAGTGTTTTGGTGTTTTGTTTTTTTTTGTGTGTCATAATGTTGTACCTGTCAAACCTAGGTTGGGTTAACCCCTATGCATTTCTTTGATGCATGTGCTGTTGAAATCAATGGAAATGAATCAATGCAAGTGCCAAGATGCACATCAGCGCATTGCTGATGTGATGTACGTTATGATGCATTGGCATTTAATAGAAAGTGCAAGTAGATTGTTGTGGAGAGGGTAGTTCACTATACAGCTGACTTCCCTTTCACTAATACAAAAGATTATCAATACTATTTTTTTTTTATAAGCTTCCTTCAGTCTCAAATGGCAATATCCAGGATAATTAGATTTGAAAGTTCCATTGTAGCAGGAGACATTCTAGGGCAAGGGGTAGGCAACCTTTAAAAGGTGGAGACCTACCTGAACAACATGGGAGAAGTCAAAGATCACCGGGCACAGTGTCGCCTCCTCCCACCCAATTTAATCCTCTAATTTCCATACTACCATGTTGCAGTCACAGGTTGAAATCAGGTGGAGATGGAGTGCAGTTGGTTTTCCTCCACATGGGACAGGGGACAGCACAACAGAGGAGGCATTGACTCATGTGGCTCTTGCTCCCTACTACAGCTCCAACTTTACAAGTAGTCTCTCTACATTGCACTCGATTTAATGCTCTGGAATGGCGGGTCAGCAAGTACAGACCGCGATCTACCAGTCGCCTGTCCACGATCTACTGGTAGATCTACAGGTCGCTGCCCTCTGTTCTAAGGTGTGTGTGTGTGTGTGTGTGTATGTGTATATGTGTATATATAATATATATGTGTGTGTGTATGTGTGTATATGTATATATATATATATATATATATATATATATATATATATATATATATATATATATATATATATATATATATATTATACCCTAAAAGAGGGGTCCCAAACTTTCTAAGCAAGGAGCAAATTTACTGTCTTTCAGGATTTAGGAGGGCCAGTCTGTGGTCAGTGTGAGTAGGAAATGTCCGACCATCAGTGCCCCATCATTGGTTGTCATGGAAGAAATCGTACCCATTCTTGATATCAATGGGAAGAATAGTGCCCCATTGATGATCTCAGTAGGGGGAATGGTGCCCCAGGAGCCATATAATGGCAAGCAAAGGGTCACATCTGGCCCCTGGGTTGCAGTTTGGAGACCACTGCCCTAGAAAGTCTCCTAGAAAGCAATTCATAGGCACAGTGACCATGGAACAAGAGGGCAGGGACTGTGCCCATGAAAGTAGCAGCAATTTGGCATGTAAAAATAAAAATTAAAGCTTACCACTAAAAGCGGCAACATGGAGCAACCTTCCAACTTCCTAACCCAAGGGGAGTCCCAGATGCTCAAACACTGCTTAAAAAATTAAAGGTGCGTTTTCAGAGCATTTGCAGCATTAAATGTGTAACGCCAGTGGAGACAAACCTCTAATCGGATAGTAATTTTAAATTCCAGTACAAGTAAAGGTCTTTTAATCTTAACAAAGTCCCTTATATATTGCTTTCTAGGTGAAAACCGTGTCATGATTTTAGCAGAATTATGGGACCACTTCTTCATGGAAATCCTGCCAACGCTGCAAGCAATATTTTATCCTGTTCAGGTATTGTTCAAACATTTCCTTAGGTAAAATATAAAACCATATTTTATATTTACTCCAAAGACATGCTGGTAGGTTAATTGGCTTCTGTCCAAAAAAAAAAAATTGTCCCTAGTATATAAATGTGAGTTGGGGACCTTGGATTATGGGCTCCTTGAAGGTAGGGACCGATGTGAGTGTGCGATGTATGTTTGCAGCGCTGCGTAAATTGACGGCACTATATGGGTACCTTAAATAAATAATAGATAATGAGCATCTTAACCGCATGCCGTTCAGCCTCAGTTGTACTGCGGCATCATTGTTTGGCTGCGCGAAACGCCGTCATGTTACATCGGTAACATAGACGGTCACTAGGGGGCGTGTGCACGCGCCCCCTGCTCGCCCACGGAGCCAATGCGAGTGCCCAGCAGTCGCAATCACCGCCGGGCTCCCATGATCGCTCGGGGCACACCAAGAACCAGGGTCTGTGTGTGTAAGCATACAGTTTACCGTCCTCTGAGGGGAGAACAGACAGATCGTCTGTTCATACAGATATTAATCAGTTTTCAGAAGAGAGCAGTCTGAAGTCCGCTCTCTGCTGACGTCACCAAGATCAGTCCAGGCGCCGCCTCATCCTGACTTTGGAAGTCTGGATCCGCCAGCTGCCTGGACTGATGCCAATCTTAGCCTCTCAGCAAGCCGCCGAGGGGCTGAGACGGCCACTCCCCGCCTCTCCACAGCTCAGCGTACCTGTGAGTGTGGAGGATCAAAGCAGGAGAGCTGCTGACTGACAGGCAGCAGCTCTCCGCTCAGGGAGGAGTGAGAACCGAGCCATCGGCAGTATTCGATGGCTTGGTTCTCAGTGCAGAGACGCCCAGGGAAGTAAGTTGGTAAGTATGATTAGGTGAAAAAACCCCAAACCCATACTTCTCCTTTAAGGCCAGTTTCACACTGGGACGGTGGGCGCGTCGGCGGTAAAACGCTGCTATTTTTAGCTGCGCTTTATCATCGTTTTAGCGGTGGTATTCGGTCGCTAGCGGGGCGGTTTTATTCCCCGCTAGTGGCCAAAAAGGGGTTAAAACCGCCCGCAAAGCGCCGCTCCAGCAGCGCTATGCCGGCGGTATAGCCACGTTGCCCCATTGGTTCAATGGGCAGGAACAGTGTATACACCGCTCAAAAGATGCTGCTAGCAGGTCTTTTTTCAGCATCCTGCCAGCGCACCGCTTCAGTGTGAAAGCCCCGAGGCTTTCACACTGGAGACACAGCAGCGGCTGTTTCAGGTTGGTTTACAGGCGCTTTTTTTAGCGCAATAGCACCTGCAAAACGACCCAGTGTGACAGGGGTCTTAATAAGACGGCGTCTATTGCACATTAAACCCCAAAACCTCCTAATACAGCTAGTTCAGCCAGGAATTGGCTGTTTACCCCAACCAACTCTATACAGTCTCTGTACAATGGCGATTAGACATCAGAACAAGGTAGAATCAAAGTTCTCATCGTAATACAGTTATAGCAGCATTGCCATCTATGGAATGCAGGAATAAATGCGCTATCATAGAGTTGTGTGCGCTCAGCTGCTTTGCAGTAAATTTTTGTGTTGCTGAATAGAAGATCTATGGGATTGTTACATTTGTACAAATGGCTGCACACTACAAGGATGCAATGCTCTAGCAGATGTCCATTGTGAGACGCTCTGAACTCAAACAAAGGCCAATTCTGTGGATTTGGTGTCTCTTGTTAAACAGTTTGTTTGTTCCATTTGTATCAATCGGCTACATGTTACAAGAACATAGAACTATGGTTGGCTATTGTGGACAGAATGGAACTATATCCCCCTTTTTTTCAATTAATGCGAAGCAGCTGAGCCCAAACAACTGATGGCGTATCTATTCCTGCGTTCCATGGATTATACCGCCGATATAGCTGTGTTATGACAAGACCTTGATTTTATCATATCCCGATGCTTGCTTGCCTTTAGTACAGGGACTAATAAGGATCTGGTTGGGTAAAAACAACAGATACCTGGCTGAAATACCTACATTGTGAAGTTTGGGGTTCATTGTGCTACAGTATAGATCACTGTTTCTCAACCTTTTTATAGCCAAGGCACCCTCTAAAATTATGGACAGTCTCGAGGCACCCCATTCTAAAATGTAAAAAACTATTCTAATACTTTTACATAATACATCATCATCCACACACATAGGACACCCAACGTTGGAGGTGATTTATTCTTCTAAATGCAATACACTTTTGTACACTGGTACTGACTAGTAATCCAATGTTTCTCCTCTCCCTCAGTTTTTCTCCATCACTCAGCTAATGTGACCCCAGCGCTGACAGAGAGGGGCAGGGGAGGGTTTACTGGTTGTTAGGATGCCAGAGTTAGAAGGTCGTAATGCTGCACAATGAAAACCTGTGGCTTTGTCTAACTAAAAGGCAAACTTTATCCACCCGTCGGCTTGTAATACAATTTTGGGGCAATTTTTAGGCATTTTGCCAAGGCACCCCTGAGAAGACCTCAAGGCACCCCAGGGTGCCTGTGCGCCCTGATTGAAAAAGGCTGGTATACAACCCCTGGCAAAAATTATGGAATCACCAGTCCCTGAGGATGTTCCTTCAGTTGTTGTAGAAAAAAAGCAGATCACAGACATGGCCAAAAACTAAAGGCATTTCAAATGGCAACTTTCTGGCTTTAAGAAACACTAAAAGAAATCAAGAAAAATAATTGTGGTGGCCAATAACAGTTAGATTTATAGAACAAGCACAGGAAAAAAAATATGGAATCACTCAACTCTGAGGAAAAAAATATGGAATCATGAAAAACAAACAAAATAACACTCCAACACATCACTAGTACTTTGTTGCACCACCTCTGGCTTTTATAACTGCTTGCAGTCTCTGAGGCATTGACTTAATGAGTGATAAACAGTACTCTTCATCAATCTGGCTCCAGACTTCTCTGATTGCTGTTGCCAAATCATCTTTGCAGGTCGAAGCCTTGTCCTGGACCATTTTCTTTAACTTCCACCACAGATTTTCAATTGGATTGAGATCCGGACTGTTTGCAGGCCATGACATTGACCTTATGTGTCTTTCTTCAAGGAATTTTTTCACAGTTTTTGCTCTATGGCAAGATGCATTATCATCTTGATAAATGATTTCATCATCCCCAAACATCCTTTCAATAGATGGGATAAGAAAAGTGTCCAAAATTTCAATGTAAACCTGTGCATTTATTGAAGATTTAATGACAGCCATCTCCCCAGTGCCTTTACCTGACATGCAGCCCCATATCATAATTGACTGTGGAAATTTGCATGTTTTCTTCAGACAGTCGTCTGCATAAATCTCATTGGAACGGCACCAAACAAAAGTTCCAGCATCATCACCTTGCCCAATGCAGATTTGAGATTCATCACTGAATATGACTTTCATCCAATCATCCACAGTCCACGATTGCCTTTCCTTATGCCATTGTAACCTTGTTTTTTTGTGTTTAGGTGTTAGAGATGGCTTTCTTTTAGCTTTTCTGTATGTAAATCCCATTTCCTTTAGGCGGTTTCTTACAGTTCGGTCACAGATGTTGACTCCGGTTTCCTCCCATTTGTTCCTCATTTGTTTTGTTGTACATTTTCTGTTTTCAAGGCATATTGCTTTAAGTTTTCTGTCTTGACGCTTTGATGTCTTCCTTGGTCTACCAGTATGCTTGCCTTTAACCACCTTCCCATGTTGTTTGTATTTGGTCCATGTTTTAGACACAGCCGACTGTGAACGACCAACATCTTGTGCAACACTGCGTGATGATTTACCCTTTTTACCTACATACTAACAAGCAGATTTAATCTGATGCAGGCGTTAGTGTTTGTAATGAAAATTTACAGGGTGATTCCATAATTTTTTCCTCAGAATTGAGTGATTCCATAATTTATTCCCTGTGCTTGTTCTATAAACCTAACTGTTACTGGCCACCACAATTATTTTTCTTGATTTCTTTTAGTGTTTCTTAAAGCCAGAAAGTTGCCATTTGAAATGCCTTTAGTTTTTGGCCATGTCTGTGATCTGCTTTTTTTTCTACAACAATAAACAACTGAAGGAACATCCTCAGGGACTGGTGATTCCATAATTTTGCCAGGGGTTGTAGACAAAAGCATTAGTATAGATAAAGGCATTTAAAAAAAAATAACAATCGTGTCTTACTAGCTCTGGTTTTGCAGAGTAGCCCCGATCCTCCTCTTTTGGTATCCCCCCTCATCTCTCCTGCAGTGCCTCCAAAGCAAGCTGCTTGCTCTGAGGGCACTCGTGTGTGCTCGGTCCTGAGCTGGCTGTATGTCCATTGACACACAGGGAACAGCTTGGCCCCCTGTTCTCTCCTCACTGGCTGTGACTGACAGCAGCAGAAGACAATGGCTCCTGCCTCTCTGTCCAATGGGGCAAGAGATAGCCAGAGAGAAACGCTGTTCTCATGCACATCGCTGGATTGAGACCAAGCTCAGGTAAGTATAAGACCTCTTTCACACTGGGGCGGTTTGCAGGCGGTATTGCGCTAAAAATACCGCCTGCAAACCGCCCCTAAACAGCCTCCGCTGTTTAGGGGCGCTGGCAGGACGGTGAAAAAAGTCCTGCAAACCGCTTCTTTGGAGCGGTGAAGGAGCGGTGTATTCACCGATCCTAAACCGCTCCTGCCCATTGAAATCAATGGGACAGCGCGGCTATACCGTGGCAATACCGCGGCTATAGCCGCGCTGTACGAGTGATTTTAACCCTTTTTCGGCCGCCAGCGGGGGTTAAAACCGCACCGCTAGCGGCCGAATACAGCTGCAAGAACGACGGTACAGCAGCGCTAAAAATAGCGCTGTTGTACCGCCGACGCCCCCACCGCCCCCACCGCCCCAGTGTGAAAGGGGCCTAAGAGGTAGCGGGGGAGGGCGCTGCATGCAGAAGGTTTTTTTTTTTTTTTTTTTTACCACCTTAATGCACCTTGTACTTTTTAATAACCAATTTAAGGGCCCATTTAGGCCTTATGCACTCATAGTTACAAAGTTGGTCTTGTTGAAAAAAGACACAAGTGCATTTAGTTCAACCAATAGCATAATATAAATAAACAGAAAACCTCCATATACACAACCATAAACCCACAGTTGATCCAGAGATAGGCAAACATCTCCACTAAAGCATGGTCCAATTTGCTTCAGTGGGAGAAAAATACATTCCTTCCTGATCCCCCAAGAGTCAATCAGATATTCCCTGAATCAACAGACCCTGGTGTTATCTATAAATAAATATTAATATCCAGTTAGATTGTGTGCATCTAGGAATGCATCCAGCTCTTTTTTTTTTTTTTTAAACAATCTACTGAGTTGGCCAAAACTAGCTCTTGAGAAAGATCTACTGAGTTGGCCAGAACTAGTTCCTTGAGAACAATCTACTGAGTTGGCCAGAACTTGTTCCTTGAGAACATTCTACTGAGTTGGCCAAAACTAGCTCTTGAGAAAGATCTAGTGATTGGCCAGAACTAATTCCTTGAGAACAATCTACTGAGTTGGCCAGAACTAGTTCCTTGAGAACAATCTACTGAGTTGGCCAGAACTAGTTCCTTGAGAACAATATACTAAGTTGGCCAGAACTAGTTCCTTGAGAACAATCTACTGAGTTGGCCAGAACTAGTTCCTTGAGAACAATCTACTGAGTTGGCCAGAACTTGTTCCTTGAGAACATTCTACTGAGTTGGCCAAAACTAGCTCTTGAGAAAGATCTACTGATTGGCCAGAACTAGTTCCTTGAGAACAATCTAGTGAGTTGGCCAGAACTAGTTCCTTGAGAACAATCTACTGTGTTGGCCAGAACTTTTTCCTTGAGAACATTCTACTGAGTTGGCTAGAACTAGTTCCTTGACAGTTCACAGCTCTTACTGTGAAGAAGCCTTTCCATATATCTGGAGGTTAAATCTCTTTTCCTCCAGATGTAAAGAGTGCCCCTTTGTCCTCTGTAATGACCTGAAAGTGATAACTATAGGGAGTCATGCTTGTGCCTTGCAATGCCTTATGGAACTTGTAGTTTCGCAACAGCTGGAGGGCCGCCAGTTTGAGATCCCTGCTCTACACCAAGCTCACTACAGTATATAGATCACCCTTATTTTATTGGCAGTAGTGGCAAGAACCCAATGGATTCCTGTGACTGTATTCACAGGTGGTTGTGGACAGTTGAGTCTGCTCAGCTTGTACAAAGCAATGACATGCTGACATTGGCTGACGCAATCGTACATGTAGCAATTACCTGCGATTAGGAACAGATGATCAGTCCTGGACACAACTGTCCACAACCACTTGTGAATTCAGGGGCAGGAATCTGCTGAATTCTTGTCACAGCTGGCAATAAAAATACTGTGTCCATGAGGTCAGTTGTGTTTTTATCTCAATGCACCAAACACACGTCTGACTTTCCCCTGTTAAAAACAGTGCATGTTTCCATCTCTGTGCTGCACTGAGGTGCATTTTGAAAAAATACATGTTCTTTTTTTTCTGTGTTTTAATGTGTTTTGAGGCCCTTAGAAGTCAAGGGTAATGCATCAAAATACAGGTCACGTTTTGACAACAGGCACTCACAAGGGTTAGTCAATGGCTGTTCACTCTATCCACTCCAACTTCTAACTTTTAAAAATGCATTGGAAACGTGCAATAATCCATGTCAATAATGCACGTCAAATCACAAAGGAAATGTAGGTTGACGCATGACAACACACCTGCCTGACACTCCAAAAAAAAGCAGCTCCTAATAGCCGCTAATATGCATTTGTGAGATGAGATTTTTGCATATTATTTTATATAGAATTAAAAAATAATTGTGTAATTTTATATTTTATATTTATTTCTGAGGTTCTTTATACCATTTTTCTCTTTTCTGTATATACACTGAGCAAAATTATAAACGCAACACTTTTGTGTTTGCCCCTATTTATCACGAGCTGAACTTAAAGATCTACAACTTTTTCTATGTACAAAAAAGGCCTATTTCTCAAATATTATTCAAAAATCTGTCAAAATTTGTGTTAGTGAGCACTTCTCCTTTGCCGAGATAATCCATCTACCTTACAGGTGTGGCATATCATAATGCTGATTGGACAGCATGATTATTGCACAGGTGTGCCTTAGGCTGGCTGGAGTGTGCAATTGGCATGCTGACTGCAGGACCAGAGCTGTTGCCCTTGAATTGAATGTTCATTTCTCTACCATAAGCCATCTCCAAAGGCGTTTCGAAGAATTTGGCAGTACATCCAAGTGGCCTCACAACACGTGGCCTCAGACCACGTGTAACCACACCAGCCCAGGACCTCCACATCCAGTATCTTCACCTCCAAGATCATCTGAGACCAGCCACCCGGACAGCTGCTGCAACAATTGGTTTGCATAACCAAAGAATTTATGCACAAACTGTCAGAAACCGTCTCAGGGAAGCTCATCTGCATGCTCGTCGTCCTCATTGGGGTCTCGACCTGACTTCAGTTCATCGTCGTAACCGACTTGAGTGGACAAATGCTCACATTCAATGGTGGTGGGGTTATGGTATGGGCAGGCATACGCTTTGGGCATTGAACACAGGTGCATTTTATTGATGGCATTTTGAATGTACAGAGATACTGTGACGAGATCCTGAGGCCCATTGCTGTGCCATTCATCCACGACCATCACCTCATGTTGCAGCATGATAATGCACGGCCCCATGTTGCAAGGATCTGTACACAATTCCTGGAAGCTGAAAACTTCCCAGTTCTTGCATGGCCAGCATACTCACCGGACATGCTCTGGATTGGCGTATACGAACCACGTGTTCCAGTTCCTGTCAGAATCCAGCAACTTCACACAGCCATTGAAGAGGAATGGACCAACATTTCACAGGCCACAATCAACAACCTGATCAACTCTATGTAAAGGAGATGTGCTGCACTGCGTGAGGCAAATGGTGGTCGGACCAGATAGTGACTGGTTTTCGGACCCCCCCAGACCATTTTAGAGTGGCCTTTTATTGTGGCCAGTCTAAGGCACACCTGTGCCTCAATCATGCTGTCTAATCAGAATCTTGATCTGCCACACCTGTGAGGTGGATAGATTATCTCGGCAAAGGAGGAGTGCTCACTAACACAGGTCGAGACAGATTTGTGAACAATGTTTGAGAGAAATAGTCCTTTTGTGTACATAAAAAAGTTGTAGATCTTTAAGTTCAGCTCATGATAAATAGGGGCAAACACAAAAGTGTTGCGTTTATAATTTTGCTCAGTGTAATATATATTTTTGGTTTAATGGAACCAACACCAATTCGGAGTAGGTAACGTGCCCACAAAACTGCCCATTTGTTTACCGGTCTTGGCTATTCTTCTTCTTCTTCTCAGGAAATATAAAACTCTCTCAGGGAATTAATAATGCTCAGCATCCTGTTAGCCTCGCCCAATACATTGCAGTGCAATCCCGGGACGTGGGACAACAGGAAGAATATTTTTTGTTTATAGAACAGTCCTTCTAAATCTTTTTACCCAGAGGAACCCTTTAAAATAGTTTCAAGTCTTAGGGAAACCTGGAAAAATGGCTCCCTCGGGGGTCGATGAGAAAGGAAGAATGCCACCCTTACAGACAGATAAAAACCCTGCCATGTAGCGCTGGACCTGGATCTAATGGGAGTTAAACCAAATACAGCTCAAGGGACCCATTCTAACCTAAGGTTTCCACGAAGCCCTAGCTGAGAATGTCTGCTATAGAGAGACCTTAGTCAAATGTAACCTGTTCACTCTGAGTTTTTCTCTTTTAGACCGTTTCACTCAAATCCAGTAAATGAGGACCAGATTCCAAATACGTTATAGGCATTATACTAAGGCTTTATTTACCCTCTGCATTTTAGTGTGATGAGTTGAAAAGAATCCTGCTTGCTGCATCTTTGGAGTGGTTTCCATCAAAATGCACTTACCATAGGGATGAATGAGATGAGGTGTGAATTTAACCTAAAGTAGGCCATAGATGATACGATTTTCTTTGGAAGGAAAGAAAATCACTTGATTCCCTCACTAACATAGACAGTGTTGATGGCGGAATGCCTCCCTCATCGCTATTGTGTTCTGCTGGTGGGTGGGGGGGCACAGGGAGCCTTCCTATAGCCGCCAGCAGTAATTGAATGTAAAAATCCGACAGACTGGATCGACTTCAACACAACCAGCCTGCCCATAGATGGATTGAATCTCGGTCGGTCCCTGCTAAACTGGCCAAGATTCAATCCATCTATGGCTGGCATTACAGACTTTTTTTGAGATGGGAATGAGGGACACCTACTGACAAAAGAATATAGGCATAGGACACACAATTATTAGGTAAACACACAAGTGCTTTTTTTACCACTACTATTACTTTATACTGTCTTTGAAAATTAACAAATACAGCCATTTAGAATTTCTGAGGAAAGGTTTAACACTGGGAAACACTTTTTGATAGATAAATAGTGCATTTTATATACATAGTTACATAGTAGGTGAGGTTGAAAAAAGACACAAGTCCATCAAGTCCAACCTATGTGTGTAATTATATGTCAGTATTACATTGTATATCCCTGTATGTTGCGGTCATTCAGGTGATTATCTAATAGTTTCTTGAAGCTTTCAATGCTCCCCGCTGAGACCACCGCCTGTGGAAGGGAATTCCACATCCTTGCCGCTCTTACAGTAAAGAACCTTCTACGTAGTTTAAGGTTAAACCTCTTTTCTTCTAATTGTAATGAGTGGCCACAAGTCTTATTAAACTCTCTTTTGCGAAAAAGTTTTATCCCTATTGTGGGGTCACCAGTACAGTATTTGTAGATTGAAATCATATCCCCTCTCAAGCGTCTCTTCTCCAGAGAGAATAAGTTCAGTGCTCGCAACCTTTCCTTACAATTAAATAGATCAGACCAAAATGAGGCACAAATGAGGAGGAAAGAGGGACAGAGGGACTTTGCTCCAAATGAGGGACTTTGCTCCAAATGAGGGACAGTCCCTCAAAATCAGGGAGATCAGGAGCTATGATAGTATCACAAGTTGAAATGGTGTACTCCAATGTTTCTCAACTCCAGTCCTCAAGTACCTCCAACAGGTCATGTTTTCAGGACTTCCCTCAGATGAAACGGTTGTGGTAATTACTAATGCCGGCCATACACGGTTCGAATTTCGAAAGCATTTTCTTTCGAAAATCGTATGAAAGAATTTTCGTATGAATTTCGCACCATTAATGGCCTGCAACAACGGCTGATTTTCATGCGGCAATCAAATTTGAGGAATCGCACATGTTGGAAATCTTTTGAAAAACGAACGATTTTCTAATCAATGATGTGAGAATCGTGCGAGAAATGTAATAAGAAAATAAAATTTACGGAGAGAAAAAAAGATTCCCGCCCACGAAAATTCTTTTCTGTAGCAACAAGAGGTGAAATTGAAGGCTTGGTCGGCCGAATTTCGAAAATCAATGGTGGCATCATCGGATCACAAAAAAACTAACTTTCTGATTTTGAAAAGAAAATTAGTTTGAAATTCGACTATGTATGGCCTGCTTAAGGCAGTGAAACTGATCAAATCACCTGTGCAAAATAATGGAGAGCCTGAAAACATGACCTTTTGGGGGTACTTGAGGACTGGAGTTGAGAAAAATTGGTGTACTCAACCTGTCTCAGCACAACAAAGTGATATGTTGTTGGGTACATTCTCTAGCAATAAATATCCAGTGTTTCCTTCTCCTTTTTTTTTTTTTTTTTAACTTTAACTGCTGTGTCTACTCCATATAAATTTTGGGCCTCACCCTTTTGTCATCTACCAACATCTATGGGTTCCGAAAAGCAATGGTTAATGGAACTACAGGAGTTAAGATCACATAATAACTGAGAGCGGGTAGAAGTTGCCCTCATTAAGACCTATATATATGGAGATTGAAGTTATTAATTAACGTTACACCAAATTTTCCTTTTGTGGTTTCACTAAATTGCTGTATTATGTCTCGGGTGTATTAATGATTAGCAGCTGTCGTAAACACTGTTGCCTCTAGGGGACCAGAATTCTTAATAGGGTAGAGAATGTAGAAATGTAAAATGAAAGCCTAGACTGAAACAGTGATTATCGGCATGTAACAACTAGAACCTGTGAATTACTAATTACTTCCAGTAAAAATGGCAAAACGTCTACTCTGTTTACTTTTAATCACCTAATCCAGTTTATCAGTTTTAGATTTCCACTGTTTCTATGACATTGTGTATTATGCAACCTCCCTCTAATGCTCCAGTGTTTGTGGGCTAGGCTGTGATGGGCTCGGAGGAAGAGTAGTATTGTGGTTAAATGTCTTATTTACAGGGTTATGTAGCTGGAGGCTGCTTGGGGCACAGAGGAGTCCTGCCTGGGTGCCAATTGGTGCATGAAGTTCTTGGGCTGAGAACCGGACTGTTTGGTTGACTATCAACACAAAGTGCTGTTTTGGTAATGCTGGCTTCTTCAGGCATAGGGGTCAGTACAGATAGTAGTGCAACTAAGGTGAGGTGCACCAGATGATGCATGAGGAGACTGGCGATTGAGTACCACCAATGTCCACCTCACAGAGGTCCATGAGACAAGCATGTATATTTTGAGGTAGGCTTGTATTTGCATGCCATCGGCAAGGGATCAAGAATGGGAAGACATTGCCAAGAGCTCTAAAAAGTATGAGCAGTCATGTACTATAGCAGGCCATAAATGGATATAATTTTCGAACAAAAAAAAAAGTCTTAAAAAAATTTGTACAAAAATTCTCAGAACATTCGAAAGATTTTGTTTGCTTTTAACATTTGATTTTTGGAATGAATGGACTTTACTAAACAAAAAACAAATAACACTGTTAGAAATGTGTTCTTTCGAGAAGAATTTTTCTTCCTGCTCCTTCGAATTTTCTCGTCACTGTGGTCAAAAAAGAACATCCATATGACCCACTATGATTAGAAAAAAGAATAACCTTTTTTAGAACTTTATTTTCCCAAGAATTTTCTTTTGAAATTCTACCCATCTATGGCCAGCTTATGTCACAGCCCCTAGGAAGAAGTTGTTCTGCAAGTTAAATAAGGCTGAACAAATTTGACAATGACTCTACTATGACAGAATATTTTGAAGGCGAAGGATCCTGCCCATTCAGCCAAAGCTGAAATGGACTTCTGTTGGATCATGTGCAGTGTACATTGATATCTTCAGTGGGTTTCCATCCCAGTTGCATTTTCTTTGGCGGTCCAGGCTGTTTTTCTGTAACATTCTGCCTATGCATGACTTTGGCCATTGAGCACCACCACCGTTCACCTCAAAGAGGTTGGGTTAGTCCTCAAGAGACAAGCATGTGTATTCTGGTGTCCCCTGGATTGTCTGGCATCGGCAAGGGATCAAGAATGGGCAGACCTTCCCAATAGTTTTAAAACTGTAAGTAGTCCTGTACTATGCCACAACCCCCAGGAAGAAGTTGTTCTTCAAGTCCAATGAGGGTGGGCAAACCTGACAATAACTCTATGATGGAATATTGTGAATGTGAAGGATCCCACCCATTCCACTGAAGTTGGAGCTGGCCTTTATTTGATCATATGCAGTGTACATTGCCATCTTCAGTGGGTTCTATGCCAGTTTCAGGGGTTTAGTGAACTGCATTTTCTTTAGAGGTCCAGGCTACCTATGCACATATGTTGCCTTGCCTGTTCAAGAGTTGTTTGTATATACGCTAGCCAAATTTTGGTTCTGATCTTTAATGGACTTGGATACCAAGGCCAATGTGTATAGTATCCTTCTTAAAACATACTAGTTGCCTGGATCTCATGCTGGTCTGTTGGCTTTATTACTTGGATACTGTCCTGGAAGAAGTATACAGATCAAGTGTTCTGCTTTCACTGTGGTTTTCGAATCTTTATGCTCATTCCGGATCAGAAAATAATAATGGCAGATGCAGCAAAGCAAATAGTATTCTTAGAAGGATATCAAGAATATCAACTACAGTATTTTTCTCAATGCAGATTTCTTTGAATTTTTTTTTTTACTGCAGCAAATTGTAATCTGATTGGCTCCGGCATTTTGCACATCACCTTGTGACCCCTTATGGTTCTTTGCAATAAGACTGGTATGCTTGTGCTTGTCTTCCAGGGCCAGGAGCTCACTATCCGTCAAATTGCTCTTCTCGGCTTTAGGGACTTGGTCTTATTAAAGGTGAACCTGGACAAAACACTACCTCTGATGCAGTCCCGGATCCCACCGCCCATCCTGCAGATGCTGCTGGTCCTTCAGGTAGGAGTTGAAAGATGGTGACGGGATGTAATAGTATGGTTATCCATTCCAGGGCTCAGTGACTTTTGATGAAAGATGATTTGACGTTATGGGGCTATATATGTTGACACTGAAAAAATATTTTAATTTTGAAACATGGCACATTTAAATTCTTAAAATGGGAAACATTTGTAGTTACGGTAAATAGTATGAAGTGTGCAAAACAGAAAATATTTTCTCGCTGGTAACGAATAAGTCCTTCCTTTAGCGGCCCAGTCGCACATTTTGAATGGCTTCCCATTGCACCTTCATGTCAGCAAACTGCAGCTCTGCATTAAATTTAAAAAAAAAAAGGTGCAGGTGTTTTTCATTCACTTTGTTCATTGGCAACACATTAAGAAGAATGGGATGTCTTTGCAACACATGAGAGCAGAAAGGTATGAAGCCAGGCATGAATGAAATGTATTAAATACTTTTTAGACAGAAATTGCTAATATGGTCAACATTATACAAAAAAAAAAAATATATATATATATAATATATATAATTGCAAAGCAGGGATTGGCAATCATATTTCCAAATTTACAGATGACTACTTACAAATATAAATAGGAAGTATAATAATCTAAATATGACACCTTTTTTATTTTAGATACATTGTGGGGGGGTTAAGCCTCCTGTTCGTTTTTTTTTGGGTCATCTGCATCTCTTTTGGGAGTCTTCCCTGCACTTCCTGTCCTGTAGACTCAAGGAAATCTTTCCAATGTGGGTGGGGGGGGGTTGCCACAGGTGCAAGTGTCCCTATTTGATGATTTCCCCACTATCCCTGTTCTGGTGGCCACCCACATTTTTAGAATCTCACTTTCATTTATGGTGGCATGGGGTATCAGGACAATTAAAGAGGGTAAATCTCTCTAACAGGGAATCAGACAGCATTAAAAAACCTGACAGGCCTACCTCCCTCTCTTGGTCTCTAACCTCTTGACCCCCCTTACCCCCCTAGTCTACCCTGGCTTTTCATTACTTCTCCACCTGCTGGGTGCACAACCCCTTTTCCATTTGCACCACCCTCCTACCTAACCATCCCTTGGTTTCCGCTTAGTCCTCCCTATGTTAAATTTATATAAGATGTAAACTATACCACTATATTGATATTGCAGAGCCCAGGGGAGGCCCTGTTATTGTTGGAAACCTCCCTAGGACCCTCTGGCCATTACGGCCTCTGGGCCATGCCTATCTGTTGCTGTTATGGAGGTTTTCTTTTATTTTTTTTATTTACATATCTTGTCTTTTTTGCCTTCTTTTGCAAACTAACCATTGTTACAGTTGATAAAGCTAGCCCCTGCGCCGGTGGAACTTTTGCATGTTATCTTCTTGTAATCGCCAAATACATACTATTGAAACAGAAAAAAAACTGACAGGCATTCTAACCCCTCTCCACTCTATCTATACTGTATCTATTTCTGGCATTTGTGAGCTAGATTTCCCCTCACTTCCCAATGACAAAGGTTTTACTAGATAGGAGGTGAGGGACAATCCATAACAGGGACACAGACAACAATTAAAAGCTGAAAGGGGTTCTAGTCCTTCCACTATCCAAAATTTGGCTCTATATACATTTTAAATGATAACTCAGAATGAGCACCCAATGCCTGTACACTTGTGTGGGCAGGGCTCATCACACAAAAGTGCGAAAGTGCTTGCTAATGCCCAGGAAATAGGGAAGGGACATGAGATCATTCGCATTTGGCGGCACAGTGGTGTAGTGGATAGCACTCTCGCCTAGCAGTAAGAAGGGTCGCTGGTTCGAATCCCAACCATGACATTACTTGCCTGGAGTTTGCATGTTCTCCCTGTGCCTGCGTGGGTTTCCTCCGGGTACTCTGGTTTCCTCCCACACTCCAAAGACATGCTTGTAGGTTAATTGGATCCTGTCTAAATTGTCCCTAGTATGTATGAATGTGAGTTGGGGACCTTAGATTGTAGGCTCCTTGAGGGTAGGGACTGATGTGACTGTACAATGTATATGTAAAGCGCTGCGTAAATTTACAGCGCTATATAAGTACCTGAAATAAATAAATAAATTAAGGCAGCACCCTATCTTAGAAGCGAGCCATCCGCCTCATACATTTCCATTTTACACATTACGCTCTATGCTCTGAAGCGCTCTTCCCATGTCACTGTTCACTACCTCTTCTGAATGCAGCATTTTGAGGGGACATCACAGAGCCTGTGCCCTGCTCCACCAGCACAGCCTTTTTGGCACCTCACTCTCAGTGACAATGTGAGGATTCCGCCATTCACTCAGCGCAGAACTCTGTTTGTGAAACAAACTTTACACTTTAGTGGATCCACTTCTTACTCTCCCATTCTTCCCATACCTTCAGGCTACGTGCATGGGTTCTCTGTGCCACAATGTTGGTGCCAAGTGTGGAGAACTAGTCGCTGGGGAGGGAGTCAGCTCACCGACCCCCTAGCTACCAGGGTTACCGTCACCAGGCCAAGTACTAACTCTCACTGGCTGGCTGCAATAACACTTTTCACCACTTGATTGCTCATGTCAAAGGCATGTTAGCTAAGTCTTCCGCCAACTCTTTTGCACACACAAGCCTTGTATGGTGGCCCTCCTTCCTCTCTTCATCATTCTCCTTTTTGTTGTACAAGCCCCGGTTCTTTGGATACGCCATTACATGCATCCTCTTTACAAGAACTTCAGACCAGGTACCTTTGAGTTAACTTGGAACTTTTACTGAGAAGCCTTCCTCACTCTAACTCCCTCTCCTATACAGGTTGGCTCCCTTATCAGGGTGTCATCTCATACCCTAGAGTAATGCAAAGTCCATAGAGTCCTTAATCCTCTCCAGTACCCCGACTGGGTACCTTTTGGGGAGGGGGGAATAGTACCTCTGAGAAGGAATCACATGATTAAGCACTTCTCTGGCTAGCAGTGGCGGCTGGTGGGTTTTTGGGGGGCGCAAACAATCCACCCACCGCCAATGCCCTCCCACCCGTTCAGCCGGGTCATGGGCAGAACCCCCCCACCATCAGTCAGTAAGTCAGGGGCAGCACTTCTCTCCAGGCTGCGGGCGGGTCTCGGTTCCCCAGCCTCTTCTCCCCCCTCCTCCTGGCACCAATTGGATCTCCTTTCGGCCAATTGGGTGACGAGTCTCATGACCTGTTCCTGATTGGCTGGGAGGGTTCAGTGTGAAAATAGCAAATATTCATTTGCTATTGTCACACAACTAGATGGGATCACTGCGCCCCGAGTCCACCCTTTTTTTGAAGCTTCTGGCTCTAATAACGTGCTTAAAAAAAACATTATATTATATTCACACCTCCCGTAAGCACCTGCTTACACTTTCCCTTTAAGTTTGGATTCAAATATTGGGCAGTGAGTGTGAGGAGGTCGCCGAAATGTGTGATAAGTTTGGCACACAAGACCTCATGACCTGAACTTTCCATTTCAGTCTATTTTAATACTTGAATTGGTAAACTATTAGTATTGCATAAGAAGACAGTGTTACAACGAAATCATGTGGTTAATATGCTCATGCACTAACTCAGGATTCGAATAATTAGATCAAACTGAATTTTTTAGCTGTAAAAACTGAAAGTTCATGAAAGCATTGAACCATTTCTCACCCGGCAAGTGACACCAAAAATGAGGCACCATTCATTTTCCTGACAGCAACAGTGGATCATTATTCTTCCCACTGACCCTAATGATTAAACACGATTCCTTCCAAGCATTACTTTGGAGGAAAAATGAATGACCGCACTCAAATATGCAGAAGATCGCAAGAATTTATTGGAAACAGTTCATCAATACAGACACATACACGGCACCTACAGGAAAGGAACAATGTTGATGCGTTTTGCGCTCCAAGCGCTTAGTCATAACAGAGCACACCTGAGAGACCTACCCTTTCATATTATTTAGGTTTACCCAGCAAGGCTAAATTGCATATTTGAGTGTGGCCATCTACTTTGTTCCTCCAAAGTAATTCTCTTTTTGCGAGCCGGACCTACACCTTTTCATGTGGAACTAGAGACTGGTGTTGAGGTGGACCGACCTGGAGTAGTGGAGTTATTTTACACTATTCCTCCCACTGGCACCAATGATTGGGCACTCTTCCTCCCACTGGCACCAATGATGGGGCGCTCTTCCTCCCACTGGCACCAATGATGGGGCGCTCTTCCTCCCACTGGCGCCAATGGTGGGGCACTCTTTCTCCCACTGGCACAAAAGATGGGGCACTCTTTCTCCCACTGGCACCAATGATGAGGCACCGGTCCTCCCACTGACACCAATGATGAGGCACCGGTCCTCCCACTGACACCAATGATGAGGCACCGGTCCTCCCACTGACACCAATGATGAGGCACCGGTCCTCCCACTGACACCAATGATGAGGCACCGGTTCTCCCACTGACACCAATGATGAGGCACCGGTTCTCCCACTGACACCAATGATGAGGCAGCGGTCCTCCCACTGACACCAATGATGAGGCACCGGTCCTCCCACTGACACCAATGATGGGGCACTTTTCCTCATCCTACTGACCACAGACTGCTATGTAATTTTTTTTTAATCCCACTGAGCACCAATCCTGTCTCCTCCCACCGATGCTGGGAATGTTCTACTACCAGTGGCAACAATCTGGTCCCCATAAAGTCTGAAGTACAGTAAACTGGCCCTTTAATAAAGTTTGGAGACCCATGGTCTAAAAAATAGCAAAGTAAACAGGAGAAGGTGCAACACTACAAGCCATACGCCATAAAAGCAACACCCTCTTGGTTGACTATGCCCACTTTTGACCATGCCCACAAGTGTGAGGGGGGTGAGTACCTGCACCTGTTCTGTTGCAAAAAAGCTCTAAAAGTAAAGATACTTACCCTGGTGTAGTAACATATAATAAGCGCATAGTTACAAGGATTTTAAAATGGTAACAAAACGCCTAGTTTCTCAACAAAATGCTCAAGAGATCGACCATGAACATCTGCAAATGTGACTTTACAGCCATATAAATTAAATCTTGGTGGAAATCCAATGAAATGCTGAGATTGTCATAAAAGTGTGACTGTCTGCAGATCCATGAGAGTCTCATGACCTGAAGAACAGACCTCTATAGAATAGCTGCAGCACAAGAGAAGTCTTATAATTAGCGAGTGGGAATAGGAGAAAGGCAGAGATGACGCCATAGAAGATGCAAAGGTTGTATATGAAAAATCTGTACATCTGACATTAATTATCAGTAGGGCTTTGTATAGAGTTCTTTGTATGTTCACATCCCATGTAACCACAAAGCCTAGGGATGGGTACTGCTGCAAAGGTCACATTGTAGTTATTTCATGGGTTAGTTCTAATTAATTGTGTCTGCAATTGCTGGTACATTTTTTTACATTTTTTTTTTTTTTTAGCTAGTAATGAGATGTCACGTATTTAATTTTTTTCAAGGACCTCTGGCAGAGGATCTCTTAGTAGATGTAAACCCAACTTTATATTTACTATACAACAGCGTGTCTTGGCTCTGAGCACTTTCCCAAGACAAGCAATGGCAAGAGGAATGCAGAGGGATGAACAGGTTGTTAGCTTTAGGATTCCTGTTGTCATTTCTTGTCTCAGGAGTCACAAAAGTGCTCAGAGCCAAGACAAGCTGTTGTTATGAACCACCCATCGCCTTCCTAGATGTTGTCAACTTGGCCGTGGCAGGAGGGGGGGGGGGGGGTTCAGGTCGGACCTCATAGCTAGGGTTAAGCGGCATCTAGCAACATGGAAAAAAGTACTACATATACTTAGTCCCATAAGGAACAGAACTAAAAAAAAAAAAAAAAAAAAAAAAAGTAGCTCCTAAATGCTTGTTACGTCTATGGGTGCCAGAACAAGGAGAAAATACTTACCTTAATCCACGATCCAGTAAGGACCTTTTTGTTTTCTAACCGGTTTACCACAGACTCCTCTGTAAGATGCGACCAGTTATGGTCGCATTTCAACCTCCTCAATGTACAATACAGGGTAATATGATGATGCTGAGTCTCTGTTCACAGAGGAGGAGACCACCGAAGCTGGCCAAGGCGGGGTTTGTGGTTATAAACCTCAGACATAAAATATTATTATACAGGATTTATATAGCGCCAACAGTTTGCGCATTCCTTTACAACATGAGGGCAGGCAGTACAGTTACAATACAATTCAATACAGGAGGAATAAGAGGGCCCTGCTCGTTAGAGCTTACAATCTAGAAGATGTAAACAAAGCGGATCCCTATAGTGTGTGCTTGTCTCAAGTGCCATCTCTTTCTGCTGCCTTGTTCCCCTGTTATCAGCATGTTCAAAAAGGTGAAAAATTATATAGATGCCCGCGCTATGATGTACAAATAATATAATACTATCCTACATAAATGTGATAGGGCTGCTATCCTTATTATTCCATTGTTAGATCTCCATTTCAGTAAAACAGGCAATACATGTGCCAAATGAAGAGAGAGAGATGCAATATTGCTTAAAATTTATTTGTTTAAAAACACAAAGAAATGCACTTAAATCAAAACGAAAGGCATACAGACAAAAATCGCCACCTTGGCGTGCTGCCAGCCGTCGCTGAACCTCATGTATGTGTTCCTTCCTTGACGCGTTTCGCCCCTCCCACTGGGCGTATTTAGAAGCTAGGGGGGTCCGTGACTGGCTGTCTTTTATTTGGTAAGTCCAGCCCACTACACACAAACCTTGCTTAAAGTTCACTTCCTGTTAGTACAGGAAGTGTTATGGTCTCCATCTTGGCACTCATGTGCGGTCTTTCTCATACCCATTCAGATCACCCATGTGATCACCCATTCATACAGACAGGAAGTGCAACGGCTACCATATTGGTGCTGACATGGACCCATCCCGCTTCCTGTAAAAAACAGGAAGCTGCATGGGTGCCATCTTGGTACTCCCTATTCCATCTATTCTACATCGCGGTTGACATCTTTGTACTCTCGCATGTTGTGTCAGATTCCTGGTGACACATACATTCTAATTGAGGTGCTTGCATATCGGTGTCATTGGCTGGAAGATGTGTTGAGAGGTTTGAATAGTGTACACGTGTACTGAGGCTGAAAAAGTAGAGACCGCAGCACCCAAGTACACTACTATGCATTTCAAATAACACATATACATGCTACCATTAAGAAAAAACTAAAATTAAAATTGCATATATTACAATATGCATAAATTGTTATCAAGTTTACTTATATAATGCCCATCTAAATAATAAATAATAATCTAAATCTAAATTATTTATATGCTCCCTAAGTCTTACTTTTATCTCTCTGGTAGTTCTACCCATATACTGCAAACCACACTCGCATTCCATTAGGTATGTGACACAAGCATATTAATAATATAAAAAAAAAGGATTTTGAACATGTGGGAGTACAAAGATGGCAGCCGTGATGTAGAGTAGATGGATTAGGGAGTACCAAGATGGTGCCTGTTTTTTACAGGAGTACAAAGATGGAAACCACAATCTAGAGTAGATGGAATAGGGAGTACCAAGATGCCGCCCATGCCGCTTCTTGTTTTTTACAGGAAGCCGGATGGGTCCATGTGAGTACCAATATGGTAGCCGTTGCACTTCATGTGTGTATGAATGGGTGATCACAGGGAGTGCAAACATGGTGATTTCTATGTATGAGAAAAAACGCACATGATAGTACCAAGATAGAGACCATAACACTTCCTGTACTAACAGGAAGTGAAATTTAAAGAAGGTTTGGGTGTAGTGGGCGGGACTTAACAAATCAAAGACCGCCAGTCACGGACCCCCTAGCTTCTGAAGACGCGCAGTGGGAGGGGCAAAATGCGTCAAGCAAGGAACACATACACAAGGTTCAGTGACAGCTGGCAGCACACCAAGGTGGCGATTTTTGTCTGTATGCCTTTCGTTTGATGTAAGTGCATTTCTTTGTGTTTTTAAACAAATACATTTTAGCAATATTACGCTATGTACATCTCTGTCTTCATTTGGCACATGTATTGCCTGTTTTATCGAAATGGAGATCCAATAATGGAACAATAAGGAGGATACATCTTGGTTCATTGTGGAATCCTTTACAACCGA
Source organism: Lithobates clamitans (assembly GCA_037952925.1). Classification (NCBI taxonomy): domain Eukaryota; kingdom Metazoa; phylum Chordata; class Amphibia; order Anura; family Ranidae; genus Lithobates; species Lithobates clamitans. Next base: position 2,716,070 of record JBBGZY010000705.1, read on the forward strand.
TGGTGTAAGGAGACATCCTGATCCTTGTTGGAAAGATCTTGCGTGTTTATAACTTATCTCTGGTGAGTGGGGACCCAGGAGGGGAGCACAGAGTGGCACTCGAATCTTCACAACAAGAATCTACACGTGTATTTTGTATTGAAATGACTTGATACAGTTTTGCACTTTTTTGAACATTTGCACTTTATGTATTTTTGTTGCGTTATATTGTATGATTTATTGATTATTAAGAATATTGGAGCATCGTGTTAAAAAGGGTGACGGGAGGGAGCTCCAGCACACAGCCTGTGATTGACAGTCTCAACTGTGTGCTGTGTGTCCCTTCCCTCTAATCAGCTCCCAGAGCGCTCCTCACGGAGTTCTGCAGAGTGACCCCTCAGATCCCTGCCCCCTGCTTTCTGAAAGTTCAGTCAAGGTGCATGAATTTCTAGACCTTGAATGGCTGTAGAGACAAGAGGGCTGCAGATAAACCAGTATAACTTTTATGTAAAAGAATTTGTTTCATATTTATGTAACACCTGAGGGTTATCACTTAAGTGGGTACATATAAGGATTTACAACCACTTTATAAGTAATCCTGCCTGTACTGTACCACCACCTAGACTTAATGAGCATTTAACCCCACCAGTGCTGGAAACACCCCTGCAAGAATGTGGTTTTTTTTTTTTGTTTTTTTTCAAATTCTTTGAGTTGGGCTTAAAAAAATGCATAAAACACAGAAGAATCACGTTCAGGAGAGGAGAGTTTTGGCAGAAACATTATAGACGCAGCAAAATTGCATGTAATCGCATATTACGCTAGGCGCTCTTTTAGCATTTGAGCATTATTTAATTTCATTGGCCAGAAATAAAATAATTTATTCTGGACATTGAAATGAATTAACACCCAAGTGCTTGATGCTGCTAAACATGGCTTAAAGCAGGACACAGGTTTACCAGCGCTCCGGTATTTTTCTGCTGCTTGGAGATAGGAATCTTGGAGCGTCCAGTGTGCATGAATCCTTACATGTTCAAGGTTATGATTTCAATGATCGGCTTTACATATACAGTACTTCATTCTACCAAATAGTCATCTCCAATGTCTAGCCCAGGCGTCTGAAGCATTTTCTTCTTTGCAGGGTATCCACGAGCCGTCTGGGCCCAATGAGAGCTACCTGCAGTTGGAGGAACTGTTGAAGATGGTGGTATCACCATACTTGGCGGCGTACACGGAGAGAAGCTACAGCCACACCAGCACCTCCTGTATACTGGGTAAGCTATGGTTGTTATAGCGGTGGCTTTGGTTTTCACCCAACATTGGCCCTTCAACTGGGAAAATGAAAGTTAGAAACCCTTGGGCAACACTTCTGCATGTAATTTCCCAGGTTTGAAGAACATAGCCCCGATGATGGTAAAAATGACTCTTGCATTGGTCAGATGACTAAGGAATTAGGAACTCTAAAGAATCAGGCAGCTTCTCAAACCACAGTGACATTTCTCAGCGGAGTCCCACTTGGCCAATGCCAATGATGGCAGCCGATCGGTATGTACTTGGTGCCCCACATCAGCTGCTCTGCAGAGTGGGCGAGATGTTAGAGTGTTAAACCCCTCAGGATTCTGGGAACACTGCAGAGTGCAAATCCGTTCTCCAAACAAATAACAAAAATGTGTGCCTGCCAGCCTCCTCCTCTGCAAACGGGAACCCAACGCCACTGTGACCTCAGTCTTTTTTTTGTCATTTATTAATTGTGCAGCTGCCTTGAATTTAATGTGCTTATTTACTGCGGTTGTCAGCGCGGCTGTGGATGAACAGACGTCATGTGCCGAAACTAGGCCGAGGGCCCTGGGCTAGATTTTATTCTATTGAGAGCTCTGGAGGAATCTCACTGTTGTTTTTGCCAAAAAACATTTATTCCGGGAATCCTTTGCAAGATATTCTTAAAGTGTACTGGTCTCTTATAAATGGCTGTTTTGCAGCATGAGTAATTTTCTTTTCTATGTCCATGACCATGACAGTCTATGAGTCCGCTAAGAATTAGAGACATCACTATCATTTATACATGTCCTATTATGTAATATTTCCCTTTTTTTGGATCCCTCTATCCTTCAATATACTGTATACATACTGTGTATGTGTGTAATGTACAGTATCTCACAAAAGTGAGTACACCCTCAAATTTTTGTAAATATTTTATTATATCTTTTCATGTGACAACACTGAAGAAATTACACTTTGTTACAATGTAAAGTAGTGAGTGTACAGCTTGTATAACAGTGTAAATTTGCTGTCCCCTCAAAATAACGCAACACACAGCCAATTAATGTCTAAACCGCTGGCAACAAAAGTGAGTACACCCCTAAGTGAAGATGTCCAAATTGGGACCAGAGTGTCAATATTTTGTGTGGCCACCATTATTTTGCAGCACTGCCCTAACCCTCTTGGGCATGGAGTTCACCAGAGCTTCACAGGTTGCCACTGGAGTCCTCTTCTACTCCTCCATGATGACATCACAGAGCTGGTGGATGTTAGAGACCTTGCGCTCCTCCACCTTCCGTTTGATGATGCCTCATCTTCTTTAGCAAGGCAGTGGTCGTCTTGGAGGTGTGCTTGGGGTCGTTATGTTGGAATACTGCCCTGCGGCCCAGTCTCCGAAGGGAGGGGATCATGCTCTGCTTCAGTATGTCACAGTACATGTTGGCATTCATGGTTCCCTCAATGAACTGTAGCTCCCCAGTGCCGGCAGCACTTGTGCAGCCCCAAACCATGACACTCCCACCACCATGCTTGCCTGTAGGCAAGACACACTTGTCTTTGTACTCCTCACCTGGTTGCCACCACACACGCTTGACACCATCTGAATCAAATATGTTTACCTGGGTCTCATCAGACCACAGGACATGGTTCCAGTAATCCATGTCCTTAGTCTGCTTGTCTTCAGCAAACTGTTTGCAGGCTTCCTTGTGCATCATCTTTAGAAGAGGCTTCTTTCTGGGATGACAGCTATGCAGACCAATTTGATGCAGTGTGCGGCGTATGGTCTGAGCACTGACAGGCTGACCCCCCACCCCTTCAACCTCTGCAGCAATGCTGTCAGGACTCATACGTCTATTTCCCAAAGACAACCTCTGGATATGACGCTGAGCATGTGCACTCAACTTCTTTGGTTGACCATGGCGAGGCCTGTTCTGAGTGGAACCTGTCCTGTTAACCGCTGTATGGTCTTGGCCACTGTGCTGCAGCTCAGTTTCAGGGTCTTGGCAATAACGAGTCACATGACACCGCGGAGGGAAAATGGCTAATTGGGCCCAATTTGGACATTTTTCACTTAGGGGTGTACTCACTTTTTCAACTTAATCCGATGTGTAGTATAAAGTGCCAAGACAAACATCAGTGCAAAATTTGTGCTCCCCTCTGTGTGCCCTCTCACACACCAGAGATCCTGGACTCCCATAACACAAGTCGGATGCGCTTTGAGAGGGTGGCTTGGCTTAGTAGTCCCACTGGCTGTATCACTGTGGCTTGCGTTGTCCTCACTGAGCCATCAGAAATCCCATTCAGAAGTGTGCAAATGTTATGAGGACTGCTGGGCTCTGTGGTCCCACAGGCTGTAACTCCAGCTACAAAAGGTGTTGTCCTCAACAAGCCTCCAGGGATGGGTACAAATGGCAAAAGAAGCTATATAGCGTAATTCTGTATATTTATTGTATAAAATCCAAAATTCCAGGTAATCCACTCATATTAAAACATCGAAAACAATATAAAACCGGAACTGGAAGTGGTCAGCTGGAAATGATGTCACCACCTGTGGTCACCTGACCGGTTTCGTCCCGCCCACGGGTCTTTTTCAAAGGATCTATTAATTACACTGTTCAGCTTTAAACCTCTCTCTATATCCGCACTAAATATGTATATATTTTTTACATTTGATATTGAGCTCTTTAATTTTTCCCTGAGAGCCCTCATTTAAATTCTACCTTCCAGCCCCGGATTGCTGACTTAGTTCGGTTTGGCTTAGGAGAATTAATATTTGACTAAAGATTCCTTTCTTAAAAGGTTTAGATTAACAATTATAGCCCAACATAAACATGAAGGTCCTCAGACAGAGTTCATTAAATGAACATAAATCATCCAACCTGCCAAGTTCCCACCATGTGGGCACTGAGAAACGACAGGTGTCCCGCGGCTACGATAATCTGATCCTGAGTACAGAGGTATGTGTGACTTAAAGTGACCCTGGTGTCCTATTTATAACGTCCTGCCACGGATCAGACACCACTAGACGCCTTTATTACCACGATTATCCAGAAAGGTCTCAGCTGTGCCCCTCTCTGATTTAGCTTCACTATGTAATTAGGACCTGGCTTTCACTGGCTTCATGCTGACGCCTTGCCAAATGCCCCTTCCTGTCCATCGAGACTCAGCGGGCAATTAGGGGCTCTCTCATTGGACAGGTGGATGGTAGTTGGTGGAGCATAGCCAACAAATCAGGAATAAAGTGCACCTCTATTAGGGCTTGTTAACCACCTCAATACCAGGCACTTACACCCCCTTCCTGCCCAGGCCAATTTTTTAGCTTTCAGAGCTGTCGCACTTTGAATGACAATTGCGCGGTCATGCTACACTGTAACCATGTGAAATTATTATCATTTTCTTCACACAAATAGTTTTCTTTTGGTGGTATTTAAACACTCCTAGGTTTTTTTATTTTTTCCTAAAAAAAAAAAAAAAAAAAAAAAAAAAAGTAAATTTTGTAAATAAGTATTTTTTTTCCTTCACTGATGGGCGCTGATGAGGTGGCACTTATGGGCACTGAGGCGCCACTTATGGGCACTGATTAGGTGGCACGAATATGCTGCACTTATGGGCACTGATAGGTAGCACTGATGAGCACTGATAGGTGGCACTGATGGGTGGCACTGGTGGGCACTGGGTACAGATAGGCGGCACTGGTGGGCACAGATAGGCGGCACTGATAGCCAGCACTGTCTGGCCACTGATTGCTGGCACTTGTTTGCACAGATTGGTGGCAATTGTGGGCACTGGTTGGCACTGATTACTGGCAGTGGTGGACAATCATTGCTGGCACTGGTGGGCACTTAATTGTAATCAGGGCACTGATGATCAGTGCCCTGATTACATACCTAGCTGTCCCCTGTGAGGAGATGCCGCTAATCGGCTCTTCTCTCCTCACACTCGCCACAGCTCTTTACACAGATCGGGGTCGCACCATGTCCTAGCAACACGGCGCAGCCGCGATCGCCACGCCCCCAGGGGGCACGCGAGAGTGGTCATTCTGGGAGGCCGTCTTATGACGTCCACACAGAACGAGAGCCGCACTGCCCAGCCGTCATTTGACGGTGCGCGGGCGGCAAGTGGTTAAAGCCAGTCATACGTGGATTCAAATTTGCCCAGTTCAGCAGGGACTGGACAAGATTTGATCCATGTATGGGCAGGATAAATGTACCCAAGTCAATCCATCGCTCGGCTTGGGTACAACCAGCCAGTCAGATTTTTTTAAATGTGATTACTACCGGTGGCTATAGCCGCAAGCAGTATTCATTGTGTTCTCCCTCCCGGGAATACGCCTCACACCCACCCCCTTCTGGTAGAATATAATAGTGCCGCAGGAGGCATTCTCTTATAAACACGGACTATGTTAATGGGGGGAATCAAGCGATTTAGTTTTTTTTCCACCCGTGGTGCAAAGAAAGAAAATAGAATCATCCCTGGGCTGCCTTTACTCCTGTGCATTGCAGGAACACGCCCAAAATTGGTTGCTTTCTCCCAACGCACAAAAACGTGCTGCCCTTTAGCAGGCGTGCAGCAGTGCCATTAGTTCTTCTTTTACCCCACACATCGTGCCAACGCGCAGTTCCATGCATTTTGGTGTGGTGCGTTTTTCTACAATAGCTGGGGCACATCTTTTGTGCATTTTTTGCGCCTAGGGCGTATCTTTGCAATGAACGAGCTGCCCAAAAACACAACGCATGGGAAATTTAAGGGGAAATTTAAGGGGGAGTGTTTGGGGGGGGGGGGGTAGGTAAAAACATGGCATAATAACGTGCATCTTAAGCTGAACCTTTAATGAATTGTGGTATTATTAATGAATAAATTATTATACATATAATATATAATTTTCAGAAAAGCTCCGCCTTTTATCATTTAAAACCCAGCGTCGAGCATCTCATAAATTGGATGTGCGACAAAATTTGTAACACAACATGCTATGGTGCATATTGCTGTGCATTGTGGCACGCTGCAATCCCTTGGAAGTACTTTAGTGTATTGGGATGCCATTCAAAGCAAATGTAATACATCTAACGTGCATTGCAGTAACACGTTACCCCAAAGCAATAGTCTAAAAAGGCCTAAAAACAAAGAAAAATGTTTCTCTCTACAATTCCATGGTAAAGGATAAAATAATTATGATGGGGCATGATCTACAGCAGCCATTCTCTGGGCCCCTGCAGAAACGAATCTGTCTTTCCCTATTGCCCAGGTATAGCAGTGATTTCTAGCAGTCTCGTGTAATATGTCTCCATGACTGTCTCCTGAAGTGTGATCCCAGTCTCTCAACTCCTAGAGCATGTTCACAGTCTCTGACAGTCTTCTACTGCATACCCGCAGTCTCTGACCATCTCTTCTATTCAGGGCTGCAGCCTGTGACTTCTATCAGGACTGCAGTCTCTGACCATCTCTTCTATCAGGGCTGCAGCCTGTGACTTCTATCAGGACTGCAGTCTCTGACCATCTCTTCTATCGGGGTTGCAGCCTCTGACCATCTCTTCTATAAGGACTGGAGCCTCTGACCATCTCTTCTATCGGGGCTGCAGTCTCTGACCATCTCTTCTATCGGGGCTGCAGTCTCTGATCATCTCTTCTATCGGGGGTGCAGTCTCTGATCATCTCTTCTATCGGGGGTGCAGTCTCTGATCATGTCTTCTATCGGGGGTGCAGTCTCTGATCATCTCTTCTATCGGGGGTGCAGTCTCTGATCATCTCTTCTATCGGGGGTGCAGCAAGTGACCATCTCCTGGATAATTCCTATAGTATTTGGCCATATCCATTTGTGTGTGTATGTGTGTGTATGTGTGTATGTGTATGTTTGTGTGTTTGTGTGTGTGTGTGTGTGTGTGTGCAATGTTGAATATTCACTGAATTTTATGTGCAGCCCTTTGGTTATGTTGGTGGCTGCACTTTTGCATCAAGAAAGTTGACCACCACTGCTCCAGAATATGTGAAAAGGACACTAGCTAGATCTGTTGGCTGGATAAGAAACTGCATGATATTAATATGCAAAATACCATGTTACCAAAAATATTAAAATAATTCTTAGTTTTAATTTTTTTTTTTTTTTTTTTTACCCCTGACTATAATCATGAAACATTCCCATGAATTTTTGCTATGCAAGGAATTTGTGTTTGTGGGAAAGAGTGTAACAATATTGAAAACACAGGGGTATCATCCCGTATGTAGTAGCAAAGAGGGAGAAAGGGTGTCGGGACTTTAGATATACCCCCGTCTGCACACTAACACAGAAACGGATACTAAAAACAAACATACAATATGTCTAAAAGAATTTTGTCTTCATTTTACACAATATTAAAAAGCATATGTGGCTATCAATATAATACATTAGAAACAAGTCTGTGCATAAGGTCTGCAAGAAGGGTCAACGTGTTTTGCAGATCATCCCCTTCGTCAGGACCAGTAGAGTTAGGCACATTGAGATTGATGAATCAAACAATTTAAAAACAGATCCAAGATCTGAGTTGATATGATATGATAGTGAATCAAAGATGAAGTCCAAGTAGATTGTAATGCATGTACTGCAATTGAGGGGCTCACCATACTATATCAGATATAACAGATGTGAAAGATGGACGAATGACGCATAAAGCAGCAATAATTCAAGATCCCAAATAGGGCCCAATTGGCTCAGACAAATAGGTGCAAGCCACAGTCAAATTAAAGAAGCCATCTTCACAGAGGGATAACCCCCACACACAATCTTTTATAGAGATCAAAGATAATAGGTTTCACCTCTCCTTCCAGGATAGCAGCAGATTGTGTGGGGCTTATCCCTCTGTGAAGATGGCAATGATCTACGAAACGCGTTGACCCTTCTAGCAGACCTTATGCACAGACTTGTAATGTATTCTATTGATAGCAACATATGCTTTTAATATTATGTAAAATAAAGACAAAATTCTCTTAGACATATTGTATGTTATTAGTATCTGTTTCTGTTATTGTGCACACGGGGATATACAGTGGGGGCGGAAAGTATTCAGACCCCCTTAAATTTTTCACTTTGTTATATTGCGGCCATTTGCTAAAATCATTTAAGTTCATTTTTTTCCTCATTAATGTACACACAGCACCCCATATTGACAGAAAAACAGAATTGTTGACACTTTTGTAGATTTATTAAAAAAGAAAAACTGAAATATCACATGGTCCTAAGTATTCAGACCCTTTGCTCAGTATTTAGTAGAAGCTCCTTTTGATCTAATACAGCCATGAGTCTTTTTGGGAAAGATGCAACCAGTTTTTCACACCTGGATTTGGGGATCCTCTGCCATTCCTCCTTGCAGATTCTCTCCAGTTCTGTCAGGTTGGATGGTAAACGTTGGTGGACGGCCATTTTTAGGTCTCTCCAGAGATGCTCAATTGGGTTTAATTGAGGGCTCTGGCTGGGCCATTCAAGAACAGTCACGGAGTTGTTGTGAAGCCATTCCTTCATTATTTTAGCTGTGTGCTTAGGGTCATTGTCTTGTTGGAAGGTAAACCTTCGGCCCAGTCTGAGGTCCTGAGCACTCTGGAGAAGGTTTTCATCCAGGATATCCCTGTACTTGGCCGCATTCATCTTTCCCTCGATTGCAACCAGTCGTCCTGTCCCTGCAGCTGAAAAACACCCCCACAGCATGATGCTGCCACCACCATGCTTCACTGTTGGGACTGTATTGGACAGGTGATGAGCAGTGCCTGGTTTTCTCCACACATACGCTTAGAATTAAGGCCAAAAAATTCTATCTTGATCTCATCAGACCAAAGAATCTTATTTCTCACCATCTTGGAGCCCTTCAGGTGTTTTTTAGCAAACTTCATGCTGGCTGTCATGTGTCTTGCACTGAGGAGAGGCTTCTGTCGGGCCACTCTGCCATAAAGCCCCGACTGGTGGAGGGCTGCAGTGATGGTTGACTTTCTACAACTTTCTCCCATCTCCCGACTGCATCTCTGGAGCTCAGCCACAGTGATCTTTGGGTTCTTCTTTACCTCTCTCACCAAGGCTCTTCTCCCCTGATAGCTCAGTTTAGCCGGACGGCCAGCTCTAGGAAGGGTTCTGGTCATCCCAAACGTCTTCCATTTAAGGATTATGGAGGCCACTGTGCTCTTAGGAACCTTAAGTGCAGCAGAATTTTTTTTGTAACCTTGGCCAGATCTGTGCCTTGCCACAATTCTGTCTCTGAGCTCTTCAGGCAGTTCCTTTGACCTCATGATTCTCATTTGCTCTGACATGCACTGTGAGCTGTAAGGTCTTATATAGACAGGTGTGTGGCTTTCCTAATCAAGTCCAATCAGTATAATCAAACACAGCTGGACTCAAATGAAGGTGTAGAACCATCTCAGGGATGATCAGAAGAAATGGACAGCACCTGAGTGTCACAGCAAAGGGTCTGAATACTTAGGATCATGTGATATTTCAGTTTTATTTTTTAATAAATCTGCAAAAATGTCAACAATTCTGTGTTTTTCTGTCAATATGGGGTGCTGTGTGTACATTAATGAGGAAAAAATGAACTTAAATGATTTTGGCAAATGGCTGCAATATAACAAAGAGTGAAAAAAGGGGGTCTGAATACATTCCATCCCCACTGTAACTAAAGTCCCAACACCCATTCTCCCTCTTTGCTTTATTTTTCGCTAGTCTTGCTATAAAAGCATGGCATGTGACCATTGCTTGCATACGTGCTCTATTATATGTTCGGGGCCTCTGCAAGAAACGTCCCTGGAATCCTCGTCCCTTTTGCTCTGGACGCTCAGCCCTCGGGCAAAACTTCAGGTTGAAAAGTTTACCATTTCAGTGTTTTCAGCTCTCGGTGTCACAACAAGTCCCAACCCATCACAGGCCTCCGATGACATTTCTTAAATTGCTGCCTGACAGTCCGGAGACCCTAGAGCCCATCAACAGCTTCACTTTGAGGTCCCGGACTGAAATGTACAAGCCCTGTGTGTTCAGTTTGTAGAATGACATGGGACCGAGGACCTGATTACTGCTTTGCAATGTGTTCAAGCCCATCTGATACGATTCTGGCAATCGCACTGCGTTTTGCAATCTGTTTTGGGGTGTCTTTAAACTAAGATTGACACCCGCAGCAGATCGCATGGACGCTGTGCGATTGCCAAGCAATGCAATGCGGGGAAACGCAGCGAATCTTGTGCATTTCCCACACCACATCAGTGTGAACCAGGGCTTACTGTCCAGCTGCAGCCTGGGGGGTGTGGGAGGTGTAGAGTTGACTGAGCCGTGTTACTTAAATGTCTGGTTAGACAGTGTAAAATTTTGGTTTGAATGGAAAGAAATTCTAAGGGCCCTTTCACACTGATCCCGTTTTCGATGTATTTTTGCGGAAGAAAAAGCAGAAGAGAAATGCATGAAAAATGTATCCCTGTAGATTGTATGGAACTGTTCACACCAGTGCGCTGCGGGTTGCGGGGCTTGCTGAATCCTTGATGTGCTTTTCAACAGCGCACCAAAAATGCATATCGCATTGATTTCTATAGAAAACGCAGCAACTTCCACAGGTGCATGAATATAGTCAGGAGTTCAGAACATGCGGCAAAAAAATGCATTTATTTAACGGAGCAGTGTGAAAGCACCCTAATACATGGGCAAGTAAAGCGACCCCATCTGTGTATTTCAGTGGTGTATTCAGCTTTTTTCCCAGAGCTTTACCGCCTACACACAGATTCCCCCCCCCCCGCCTTGATCAGACCACCTAGGGGGTAATCCTACACATCCTCATTACCTTTTTCTGTTGTAAAGGTCAGACCTTCGTGGTATAAAAGTATCCCGGTGAGCAGCTCCTTTCATCCCTAATGTCTTCTTCCGGAAATCGATTTTTATTTTTATCAGACGATGGACATACGCGGCATTTCTCAGCTCTTCCTAATGAGGGCAAAACCAACACTAAAGGAAAAAATAAATAAACAAATAATTAAATAAAGATTTATAAAACAAAAGCAGAGATCCATCTTGTTTATTTCCCTGTAATGATGGCATTGCTCATAGCAAACTGATTTCATGGAGATTTGCAGTAGTTTAGAATAAGGAAACCTGATTGGCTGGAATTATTGCCCAGTATAGTTTCTTTGATCAGAATGAATTTTGAAAGTGGGATTCCAGCTATTCTTCTTCTTCTTCTTCCTCCTTTTTTTTTTTTTTTGTTTTTTTTTTGTTTTTTTTGTTTTTTGTTTTTTTTAATTTAATTTTTTTTTTTTTTAGTTATGAATTGAATAATGAAGGGTTTTATATAAAAGAAATTACTGGGGTCACCAATGACACACCTCCATCCCTAATTATACAACAATTACCAAGGAATAGCCCTTGGGACTTTGTATGAAGTGTGCACAGGTGGCCCAATGAGAATCACAAGGATAAACTCAATGAGAACATTTATTAAAAAATAAATAACTAAAGCGTTTCGCGAAGCATAGCTTGCTCTTCAAGGGTGGATGCATATCTAAACAATAAACCATAAAAAATATATAATAAAACACATGTAAAAAGTTTGGACAAATGGTGGGAGGAGCCTAGAAAAAGAAGATCCCATACTCCCCGATCGGCAAAGCCAAAATGCCATCCACCCCTGAAGAATGAGCTATGCCTCGCGAAACGCGTCAGTTTTCCCCGATGTCATGCATATCCATGTTACCCTTTATGTACTATTGTAACCTATAACCATGTGCTAAATTGTATTGGCTCAGCAATTGTTTATGCTATGCATGTATGCATTATCATTTTTTAATAAATGTCATTGCATTTATCCTTGTCATTCTCATTGGCCAACTGTGCACAATTCACACAAAGTCCCAAGGGCTATTCCTTTGTTAATGAAGGGTTTCCCTGTTAGGTTTTTTTTTTTGCCATCTGTGTCTTCACCAGTGCTGTAACTATAGCCGACCACATGGCTGCTATAGGGCCTGGAGGTGGGAGGGGGTCCCATTAGGGAAGTTGTTGAGGCACAGCCTGCAGTATAGAAGTCATCAGGATGCCGCTAGTCACTGACCCCCCCCCCCCCCCTTTTGCTCTATTAGGCATTGTAGATGTATTGCCCCCCACAGCTTCTACCACAGCCCCGCCATTCGGAAATTCAAGCTTGAATGCCTAGTACAGTCTTCTGTGGCTATTAAAAAAAAAATAATCCCAGAATGTCTCCTTAGTCTGGGCCGCTGATAAAGCAGTGCAGCCAGCCCTCCTGTACCAGGCCAGGGACCCATCGGTTTAGAAGGGGGCCCAGGTACATGTTGAGCAGAAGGTCTAACTGTACTGTCTTCTTGCAGGAACCGATCCTCTTCTGCCTGTAAATTACTGGCTCCTTCCTTTCTTGAATGAACACAGTGAGCGATCAGTACCAATCACTCCTGTGTCCATTTATGCACTGAAGCACAGTAAACAGTGTTTTCTATGCTTCAGTTTGTGAGTGAGCAGGAAGACTCAGCGCTTCCTATTCATTCATCTGTGCAGCTGAAGATGCTGAGACAGAAACTGATAAATCTATGTCCTCAGACACTTTTGGACGGGGGAAGGGGGCCCTGTCAGGTAGGCTGTATGGGGCCCTGTGATTTCTAACAGCAGCCCTGTCTTTAGCTGAAGTCTAATAAAAACAGCCAAGGTTTGTAGTTCTGAAAAAAAAAAAAACAGAGCTGAAAGGAGTTTTTTTTTTTTTTAGGCCATTAGAGTAATTGCAGCAGCACTAGCAAGTAATTATATTGTTATTTTTGCTGGGAAAAAAGTTAATTCTGTGCACTGTTGTTCTTCCCTGACAACTTACATCCTCACTGATTGTTCTTAAGCCTAATACACATGGGCCGAATGTTGGACGACATCAATCGGTTCAATAACATTCGGCCCATGTGTATGGCAGTCGGTCCGACAGAAGCCCGCCGCTTGGCCAGCTTCTGTCGGACATGCATGCTGGAAAACCAGCAGCCGAATGGCTTCCGATCAGAGAGTCCTGGCCAGAATGTTCTGCACACAACCAGTTACCCCAATTCCTGCACCTGCACACAACCGATTACCCCAATTCCTGCACCTTCACACCTCAGATTACCAAATTCCTGCACCTTCAAACCTCAGATTACCCCAATTCCTGCTCCTTCACAGAATCGATTACCCCAATACCTGTACCTTCACACAACCGATCACCCCCATTCCTGCACTTTCATACCTCAGATCCCCCCAATTCCTGTACCTTCACACCTCAGATCCCCCCAATTCCTGTACCTTCACACCTCAGATCCCCCCAATTCCTGTACCTTCACACCTCATCTCCCCCGAATTCCTGTACCTTCACACCTCAGATCCCCCCCAATTTCTGTACCTTCACACCTCAAATCTCCCAATTTCCTGCACCTGTAAATTAGTAGTTTCCAATAGCTGGTTAATTATCAGTCCAAATTAAGAGCAGGCAGCTCAAGGAGTCCGACTCAACACCAGGACCAAATCTAGCCTTTCTGATGTGGGGGTGCAGTAAAAAAAATGTCGGGGGTGAGGGGGCAGAGGATGGGAAGTCAGCAGAGAAAAGGGATAGGGTCCGCGTTTTGTAGGTGTGTACAGAGGCCGGGGGCCAGCAAAGCAGAGGACAGGGGTCAGTAGGGTTGAGAACAGGGTTTCAGCAGGGTGGTCAAGAGTGGCAAGCAGGGCAGGGGACAGGGGTCAGTAGGGCAGAGGACGGGGTGCCATCAGGGCAGTGTACAGGGGCCAGCAGTGCAGAAGATGAGGTCAGCAGGGCAGTGTACGAGGGTCAGTGGGGAAAAGGATGGATCAGCGAGGCATAGGACAGCATCAGCAGGACATAGAATAGGGTCAGTAAGGGAAAGGACAGGGGTTCAGTGGGGCACAGAATGGTATCAGCATGGCATAGGACAGGGGTCAGCAGGCATAGGACAGCATTATCAGGGCATAGGACGGGGTCAGTAATGAAGATTACAGGGGGTCAGTGGGGCATAGTACGGGGTCAGTAGGGAAGAGTACAGGGGGTCAGCGGGGCATAGGATGAGGTCAGCAGGGGCATAGGACAGTGTCAGCAGGGCAGAGAATGGGGTCAGAAGGGTATAGGACAGGGTAGCAGGGCATGGGACAGAGGTATGTAGGGCAGAGGAATGGGGTCACTGCTGGGAGGGCTCTCAGCAGAGCTGCTCTTCACCACACTGCACACAGCTAAAGTTGGATTCTATTACAGACACAGCCTTGATGTGCACAGTGTGTAGCTGGCTGTTGCAGCTGCCTTTCCAATTTGAGGATTTCAAAGGTCAGAACTGCAACAGCCAGCTACACACTTTGCAGATTGTCTGTACAAGAACATACCTCCCAACTTTTTGAGATGGGAATGAGGGACACCTATCAGAAAAAGTATGCAGGCATAGGACACACCCCTTGCCACGCCCCTTAAAGGAGAATTGTACAAAAAAACAAGATTGGTTGCTTTTTTTTTACCACTACTATTCCTTTTATATTGGCTTTTGGAATTTACAAATGCAGCAATTTAGAAATCAGATGAAAGGTTTAGCACTGGGAGACACTTTTTGATAGATAAAAAGTGTATTTTATATATAACTGTAGAGATCAGACCAAAATGAGGGACAGAGGGACATTGCTCCAAATCAGGGACAGTCCCTTGAAATCAGGGACATGCTATGCAAGAATCCAGTCTCAGCTGTGTGCAGTGCATGTAGGAGCAGCTCTGCTGCATGTCCTGTGTGAGGCTGTGATTCGTAGTTTACAGAAGGAAGATATATTTGTTCAGTTCCCAAGAAGATACAATGACACTGGATTTCTGGCAGGGTCAGCAGGTATTTTCTGTATGTGCTAAAAGTGGTCTTTGCCTGAAAAAAAACGAATGGAACCGCCAAATCTAAGGTCTGGTGGGCTACAATACATTACATATTTGGATTTTTGGGGGTTTAATAAAAAGATAAAGTAGCAGAAAACACACTGCAGTAACATGGCCCTCTACAGGTTAGAAAATGGTACTGCAGTCCATGCGTTGCCCGTATTTGAAGTCTCCAGCTTTTTTTTTTTTTCTAACTTGGGCATTATTCAATCTGAAACACGAGCAGCATTGGACCTTGGAGAGGACTTTCTTCAGTAAAGGAGGCCAGTGTCTTAGCAAAACTCGTTTTTTTATTTTTTTTATTCCATCACCCTCTGGGCTTCTGTATTTTTTCAAAAGATGGGGTTGGGCCTTCAGCTGCAGTTTGTTGGTTTGCTTCGCTGTAATAATAATCATTTTGTTAACTTCTCTGTGTTGTCTACATTTTTTTTTTCCTCCAGAACATCGCTTCCCCAAGTGTCACATGAGGTCAGATCAAATGTCCTACAGCACTCACGTTGGCACCTCACTTGCTATCGAACGCTCATTGTCCCCCCTGACGGAACAGGAAGGTGAGGCATACCTGGAAAGATGCGGCAGTATTCGGAGGCACACAGTCGCCAACGGTCACACAGACCTCCAGCTCCTGGCTATGGCTTCCATCATGCACCCCCGATCGGAGGACACCGAGCTCTCGGACCCATGTCTGCTCCTTCAACCCAACTTCACCCAGCGACATTTCAGCAGCGAACCAAACATTGCAGACAGTCCAACAGAACTGAGTACCTCTCTGCAAGATGGATCCGAACACAACTGTACGATCCCCAGCTGACCCTTGACCCCCGTCTTGATAACCAGGACACCAGTCTCAGCAATAACACAGATCATGCTACTTGAAATGAGGACCAGAAACTGAATTTTAGCAACTGGAATCCCATTTTAGGAATGTTTTCACAGTCTGACTCACTAGTTGGTGGAAAGTCATGATTGCACTGTTAAGGAACTGCCCAGCAAAACGATTTCATTTCTAGTTTCTAGTGGATAGAGTGGGGAAGGGTTAGAACCTCTGTTGGGGTTTTATTGCTGTGTAAGACTAGTGAAAACAACGGGACCATCGATTTAGCTTGTCAGATTAATCGAAATATGATTGGGCACAGGGGATCTGGTGAGGCTGAATACTACAAAAATGGGATTTCCTCATAAGGAAAGGATATTTGCCAGCACACCACAGATCTTCAGATTATGTTCAAACTTTTTTTCTTTTTTTTTTCTTTGAAGAACAATCACATCACAAACAGCAAAGTTCAACGTTTTAGAGCAGCGCAGTACCCCTTCATCAGGTATGTGATGTCATCACATGCCTGACGAAGGGGCCATTACATGCCTGACAAAGGGAAAAGGTTCTAAACCACCATCACATGCCTGACCCTTCTAAAAGTTTCTAACCCTTCATCACATGCCTGACGAAGAGGCCATCACATGCCTGACGAAGGGGCCATCACATGCCTGACGAAGGGGCCATCACATGCCTGACGAAGGGGCCATCACATGCCTGACGAAGGGGCCATCACATGCCTGACGAAGGGGCCATCACATGCCTGACGAAGGGGCCATCACATGCCTGACGAAGGGGCCTTCACATGCCTGACGAAGGGGCCATCACATGCCTGACGAAGGGGCCATCACAAGCCTGACGAAGGGGCCATCACATGCCTGACGAAGGGGCCTTCACATGCCTGACAAAGGGGCCATCACGTTCCTGATAAAGTGAAAAGGTTCTAACCCTTCATCGCCTGCCTGAACTTTCATTACATGGCCTGACCATTCTAAAAGGTTCTAATCCGTCATCGCATTTCTGATGAAGGGATCATTACATGCCTGACAAAGGATCATCACATGTCTGACAAAGGGAAAGGGTTCTAACCCTTTATCACATGCCTGACCCTTCTAAAAGGTTCTAACCCTTCACCACATGCCTGACGAAGGGGTCATCACCTTCCTGACGAAGGGGTCATCACCTTCCTGACGAAGGGGTCATCAGCTTCCTGACGAAGGGGTCATCAGCTTCCTGACGAAGGGGTCATCACCTTCCTGACGAAGGGGTCATCACCTTCCTGATGAAGGTGTCCTGCACAGCTCTGAAACATTGCTCTTTGCTGTTTCTGATGTGATTGTTCTTCAATAAAAAAAAACTTTTGGACGTAATCTGAAGATCCGTGGTGTTCTGGCAAATATCTACACTGTACTTGGCATCTTCCAGTTTCCAGCTGGTGATTGCTGCAGGACCCATTTTTATTTTACAGCATATTTCGGGAATATGTGCAATGGGAAAATGGAAGATTCCACATAAGGAGAGGGTCTAGATTTGAGGACCACAAATACAAAGTATAATGAGGACACCAGACAGTGTTTCTAGAATCCCAAATATTTTAACTTTGGAACACAGCAGTATCCATAAAACACATTTCTGGGGTTTAATGACCTCCTCCTTAGGTGTAAGTTGTACAATCACAAGGAATAATGATTTATTGTGTCGACATTTAGAAATACCTGATATCTGTGAATCAGCTAATGCATTGAAGAAGGGGGCCCCTGAAATGTGTTGGATTACTTCATATAGTCACATAGTTAGTCTGGTTGAAAAAAGACACAAGTCCATAAGTCCATCCAGTTCAGCCAATAGAAGGGGAAAAAAATATATGCAGACACACAGTATCTCACAAAAGTGAGTACACCCCTCACATTTTTCTAAATATTTTTGTAGATCTTTTCATGTGACAACACTGAAGAAATGACACTTTGCTACAATGTAAAGTAGTGAGTGTACAGCTTGTATAACAGTGTAAATTTGCTGTCTCCTCAAAATACCTCAACACACAGCTATTAATGTCTAACCTGCTGGCAACAAAAGTGAGTACACCCCTAAGTGAAAATGTCCAAATTCGATACAATTAGCCATTTTCCCTCCCCGATGTCATGTGACTCATTAGTGTTACAAGGTCTCAGGTGTGAATGCGGAGCAGGTGTGTTAAATTTGGCGTTATCGCTCTCACTTTCTCATACTGGTCACTGGAAGTTCAACATGGCACCTCTTGGCAAAGAATGCTCTGAGGATCTGAAAAAAATAATTGTTGTGCTACATAAAGATGGCCTAGGCCAGTGATGGCGAACCTTGGCACCCCAGATGTTTTGGAACTACATTTCCCATGATGCTCAACTACACTGCAGAGTGCATGAGCATTATGGGAAATGTAGTTCCAAAACATCTGGGGTGCCAAGGTTCGCCATCACTGGCCTAGGCTATAAGGAATATTGCCAAGACCCTGAAACTGAGCTGCAGCACGGTGGCCAAGACCATACATCAGTTTAACAGGACAGGTTCCACTCAGAACAGGCCTCGCCATGGTCGTCCAAAGAAGTTGACTGCACGTGCTCAGCGTCATATCCAGAGGTTGTCTTTGAGAAATAGATGTATGAGTGCTGCCAGTATTGCTGCAGAGGTTGAAGGGGTGGGAGGTCAGCCTGTCAGTGCTCAGACCATACGCCGCACACTGCGTCAAATTGGTCTGCATGGCTATCGTCTCAGAAGGAAGCCTCTTCTAAAGATGATGCACAAGAAAGCCCGCAAGCAGTTTGCTGAAGATAAGCAGACTAAGGACATGGATTACTGGAACCATGTCCTGTGGTCTGATGAGACCAAGGTAAACTTATTTGGTTCAGATGGTGTCAAGCGTGTGTGGCGGCAACCAGGTGAGGAGTACAAAGACAAGTGTGTCTTGCCTACAGGCCAGCATGGTGGTGGGAGTGTCATGGTCTGGGGCTGCCGGCACTGGGGAGCTACAGTTCATTGAGGGAACCATAAATGCCAACATGTACTGTGACATACTGAAGCAGAGCATGATCCCCTCCCTTCAGAGACTGGGCCGCAGGGCAGTATTCCAACATGGTAATGACCCCAAATACACCTCCAAGATGACCACTGCCTTACTAAAGAAGCTGAGGGTAAAGGTGATGGACTGGTCAAGCATGTCTCCAGACTTAAACCCTATTGAGCCTCCTCCAACGAAAGGTGGAGGAGTGCAAGGTCTCTAACATCCACCAGCTCTGTGATGTCCTCATGGAGGAGTGGAAGAGGACTCCAGTGGCAACCTGTGAAGCTCTGGTGAACTCCATGCCCAAGAGGGTTAAGGCAGTGCTGGAAAATAATGGTGGCCACACAAAATATTGACACTTTGGGCCCAATTTGGACATTTTCACTTGGGGGTGTACTCACTTTTGTTGCCAGTGGTTTAGACATTAATGGCTGTGTGTTGTTATTTTGAGGGGACAGCAAATTTACACTGTTATACAAACTGTACACTCACTATACATTGTAAACCGTCCCTTAAAGTCATCTCAAGTCCAGCAGACTGGATGGATCAAATCTGAAATTAAATCTATAGTGTAGAACTACTGAAAAAATAAATCATTCTCTATGCAAAACCTACTTCAGTGCATTTTTAAAAATATTCCATCTGTATTTTGCTCCTGCAAGGACACTTCGAGGGTCAGTCCACCCAAAACTGATATTTCGGTGTCGTCTTCCGTACTATCTCTTAAGCTGGCCCTTCTTACAGAGGATTTGTGACAATAACTACCAGTTACCAAAAATGACTGATCAAGGCCCCCTAACGCTCATTTTATTGATCCAAACTGTTGGAGGGAGGTTGCTTTCATCTTATTGAGTGTTCTGCAGTCAAAGTCTTGGTCAAGTGGCCTTGTGTATGGACACATTTAGGGACTCCACTGGCAAGATCTCCTTCTCTGAGTTCCCATCTCAAGGATCTCATTCTTCTATTCGGATTAATTACACTTTTGAAAATACTGCAGAAAACATGAGACTCCCTTTGCTTGGCTTCACACAAGACACAGTCATAAACTCTAGTGGAAAACTCTCACCACAGTAGTCACCGTGGGCCCATCCAGATCTGTGATTTCTGACAAATAAGTGCAGTGCCTTTACAGGTCAAATGTTATTCATTCATAAAAAAATAGTATGGTTTGGGAAAATACTGCATTATGGCCACTAGATGGAGCTGAGGATCATAGGAAATAAATACAAATTTCTTATGATCCTAAAAGAGCAGTTAGGGAAAATACTACATTAAGGCCACTAGATGGAGCTGAGGATCGTAAGAGAAAAAATACTTATTTCCTAATATCCTAACAGAGATGGAGCTGAGGATCATAGGAAATAAAAACTTATGTCCTATTATCCTAACAAAGTGGTTAAAGGAAATACCACGTTATGGCCACCAGATGGAGCGGTGGATCAGAGGAAATACTAATTTCCTCTGATCCTAACAGGTGGTAAGGTAAAATACCACAATATGGCCACTAGATGGAGCTGAGCATCATAGGAAATAACTTTGTATTTCCTGTGATCCTAACAGAGTGTTTAGGGGAAAGACCACATTATGCCCACCAGAAGGAGCTGAGGAACTTAGGGAATAAATATTTTCTAAAATCCTAACAGAGTGGTTAGGGGGAAAAAAAACACATTATGACCACTAGATGAAGCTGAGGGTCATAGGAAATACTTATTTCCTATGATCCTAATAGAGTGGTTAGGAAAAATATCTCATGTCCACCAGATGGAGCTGGGAATTATAGGACATAAATACTTATTTCCTATGATCCTAACAGAGTAATTAGGGAAAATACCACAATATGACCAATAGATGGAGCTGAGGATCAAAGGAAATAAATACTCGTTTCCTATGATCCTAAAAGAGCGGTTAGGGAAAATACTGCATTAAGGCCACTAGATGGAGCTGAGGATTATAAGAAAATAGATAAGTATTTCCTATGATCGTAATAGAGTGGTTAGGGAAAATACCGCATTATGACCACCAGATGGAGGATCATAAATACCTATGTCCTATGAACCTCAGCTCCATCTAGTGGCCATAATGTGGTAGTTTCCCTAACTATTCTGTTTTTTTTTATGAATAACATTTGACCTGTAGAAGAAATAGGAGCTTATTTGATCTTGCCGCATTCATGCAGAACAAAAGTACCAGTAGTATTGCTGGACAAACAGCCATGCAAATGTTTTTAGATGTACACCCCATAGTGTGAATGGGCGCTTTGTGGTATAGGAAACCAGAAGATGACTGAACCCAACCAGAATCCACCCCTAAATCAAGTATCTGTTTTGGATGGAGCTCCCTTATTGTAATCGGGTGCATTAGGTGATTTTTTTTTTTTTTTAACTGCAACTGTATTCGAGGAATTGAACAGTGGAGCTACTGGAACAAACAAACTGGATCTGATGGAAACCAGATTGCTCAGGTACAGTTAACTATGGGACAGTAGGAGCCGAATATACCTACAGATTGTCCAACAAATCAGGTGAATCAAAACTGCAACTCTATCCAAATAACCACAGGATGTTCCCGAAGAGGAGCGTCACACCAAATGTGTAGAATCCAAAGAGTATTTCATTTCCTGGGATACAAGTTGAAAAAGACAAACCAATGTGTTTTGGGGGGGGGCATCTCATCACCAGAAGATTGTTAATATACAGGAGTGCTGGACTCAATGAAGGATCCCGTATTTGGAGTATACTGGTTTGCTTAGCACGGTTCTCACAGCTGGTGTACGAAAAGACCGGAAATGAAAGACTTACATAGGAATTGTGTTATCCTCCAAAAGTTTCGTGCTACAACCAAACTGGGTTGTGCTAAGGGGCTTTGTAGGAGGGCTTTGTGTCACTGCCCCACCCACTGATTGCTCTTTAGACCAGGGATCTCCAAACTTTGTAAAAAAAAAAAAAAAAAGGGCAAGATTATTATCCTTCAGACTTTAGAGAGGGTGGACTGTGGCCATTAGGAATAGAAAATGTCCTGGCGTCAGTAACAATGCCCCATCATTGGTGTCAGTGGGAGGAATAATACCCCATTATTGGTGTCTATGGAAGCAAAAGTGCCCTATTGTTGGTGTCAGTGGAACGAATAGTGCCCTATCGGTATCAGTGGGAGGAATAATGCCCCATCATTGGTGTCAGTGGGAGGAATAATGCCCCATAATTGGTGTCTGTGAGAGGAATAATGCCCCATTATTGGTGTCTATGGAAGCAAAGGTTCTCTATTGTTGGTGTCAGTGGAATGAATAGTGCCCTATCAGTATCAGTGGGAGGAATAATGCCCCATCATTGGTGTCAGTGGGAGGAATAGTGCCCTATCGTTGGTATCAGTGGGAGGAATAATGCCCCATCATTGGTGTCAGTGAGAGGAATAGTGCCCCATCATTGGTGTCAGTGGAAGGCAGTGTGCCCCATCGTTGGTGTCAGTGGGAGGAATAGTGCCCCATCGGTGTCAGTGGAAGGCAGTGTGCCCCATCGTTGGTGTCAGCGGAAGGAATTGTGCCCCATCGCTGGAGTAAGTGGGAGGAATAGTGCCCCCATCATTAATGTCAGTGGGAGGAATAGTGCCCCAAGGGCCAGATAAATGTAGGCAAAGACCCACATTCAGCCTCGGCCACAGTTTAAAGACCACTATTTTAGACAACTGGCTTTCAACTTTAGTTTATTCCTTCCGGTAGATCCGTACACCTAACTGGTTTCTTAAAGCGTACCTTCAGTGCCAATTAGAAGGTCCTCCCAACACAAATGGCTTTAAAATATAAATTGCTCAAAACCAAAAAAAATGACTTACCTCGGCTTGGCCTCCCAACACTTCAAGGTGGCACAGGTGACATTATAGTGCCACCTGGCAGAGCTGGGAACTTTGAAATCCATCAAGAATGTACTCCAGCCCATTACAAGAGTGTATTCTCACGTGGCTTCAAGCTTTCAGCTCTGCCGGGTGATGTGGCACCCGGAGGCATTAGTGACAGGGTCAGAGTAGGTTTTTTGGGGTTTTTTTTGTTGATGATCTGCTTATTTAGAATTTGCTTTGGCTCATGCACAAGGCGGAAATATGGCATGCATGAGCATCCAGAACCTCCAAAAAACTTCCAGGGTCCAACACTGCTGCCTATTGACAGCACCTACAAAATGTGGCTGTACGCCAGTATGTGACGGCACACATACCCACATATAGCCACCTCTTCTGATTGCTGTCAATAGACAGCTGTATGCGGCAGCTGTGGGTCCTGGGAATGTTTACATGGAGGTTCTAGATTCTTGCGCGCGCTGTATTGCCCCCCCCCCCCCCCCCCCTTGTGGCCATGTGAATGAGTCCTTTGGAGCGACAGGAGCTTTTCAAAAATGTGGCATGGAAGGTCCACTTTAACCTCCATCTGACCTGTGGCAAAAGGCCTTATGAAAACAGATTTTAGGTAAATACACCGGCTTATAAAACATTTCTAGACTTTGTTATCCGTATGTAAGATGTGTTTTACAATTCTGCCTGTTATTCTTTAAAAAGTCCCAAAGCAGCAACAGACATAGTTACCCATGGGCCCTTGTGTGTGAACTATGTTTGGTCCTCTCGATAACTACTTCACAAGCAAAAGTTAACTCTGATGGGTAAATATAGAGGTAGTCTTCACAATGACCTGACTTCTCTCATTGATCATATTATTCAGCCGGGGTAAGACCCTGAAGACCCCTTTTACGTACAGTCCAAAGGGAGAAGCATTAGGCCCGGAGCCGGGAACTGAAGGAAATGCTCATTGCCCCTTGGAGTATTACAATCCAAGAGAACAGTTGGGGCATTGTGAAGAAGGTCTCCTACAACATGTCCTAGAAGTGAGCAACATCTAGGTCTATGTCCAACCTACACACAATACATATGGATCCCTAAGTTCCAAAGGGCCCTTGTGCAGCTTCAAAGCCTGCCCAAATGGCAACTCTGCCCCAAAGCTCGACTGATACTCACCTATGCTGCACTCCCCCCCCCCCCCGCCCCCCCCGCCATTCCATTGAAACCCTTTGGAAATACATTGAGCTTGTTTCTTGGTGGCACTGGAGGGGCATGTGACCACCTCCCAGAGTGCAGTGCTCAGACCTAGTCCTGATGATGCCACAAACGCTGTGTAAGCTCTGACACTGTGGACTTGATGTGGGGGGTTGGACCCTGGGGCTCCAGTGGAGAAGGATGGGGGGGAGCACGGTGAAGGTGAATGTAAAAGGGTTGGAGGGGAACTGAATGGGCGAAGTGACAAAGTCCAACATTTTCTGATCTCCCAAAGATAGCGATGGGGGATGAGCCTTGAGACAAGCCTGTGCATACAGTACTGCTCTCCTGTATAAGGCGGTGCTACTTTCCAGACAAAGCTTGAAATAATCTTTTTATGTTTCTATGTGTGCGGAAGAGTGATGTGAACTGGAAGAGCAAATAAATTATATTTATTTAAAGTCCGCATGTGGTCTATTTTTGTCTGCAACAGGGACAGATATCAGACCTGTGAGACCCATGATGTCCTCAATACTGTTATAGGGCTTTTAAATATTTGCAGTTTCTCCTTCTAGTGGTAATCTGTAGGAATTGCAGTTAGTATCTCTTCTGAACAGCTATAATTAAAACTAAGTATGCCACATAAGCCCTAAGGATCAGGAGCACATAAGATATCCTAAAGTAGGTGTAAGGCATGCTAAAGTGGCATCTCAGTTAAGGTTACCATATGTCGTTTCAGGGTGCCTTAAAGTGTAGGTCAGGGCAAAAATAATACTAAAAAAAAGTAATAAAAGCTGTGGCCACTAGATGGAGCTGATGAGAATAGGAAATAAGCGTATTAGACACATTACAGGGTTTATTTGCGACAGTTGTGTGGATTGTGAGATATTTGCATAGCAATTTTTTTTTAAATACATAGAGCCATTAATGGCTTTTTATATAGTGCCTTGAAAAAGTATTCACACCCCTTGAAACTTTCCACATCTTTTTATGTTACAACCAAAAACATAAATGTATTTTATTGGGATTTTATGTGATAGACCAACACAAAGTGGCACATAATTGTGAAGTGGAAGGAAAATGATAAATGGTTTTCAATTTTTTTTACAAATAAATATGTGAAAAGTGTGGTGTGCATTTCTATGGCGCCCCCCTGAGTCAATACTTTGTAGAACCTCCTTTCACTGCAATTACAGTTGCAAGTCTTTTTGGGGATGTCTCTACCAGATTTGCACATCTAGAGAGTGACATTTTTGCCCATTCTTCTTTGCAAAATAGCTCAAGCTCTGTCAGATTGGATGGAGAGTGTCTGTGAACAGCAATTTTCAAGTCTTGCCACAGATTCTCAATTGGATTTAGGTCTGGACTTTGACTGGGCCATTCTAACACATGAATATGCTTTGATCTAAACCATTCCATTGTAGCTCTGGCTGTGTGTTTAGGGTTGTTGTCCTGCTGGAAGGTGAACCTCTGCCCCAGACTCAAGTTTTTTGCAGACTCTAAGGCTATGTTTCCACTAGTGCGACTTTTCATGTGACTTGGGACCGAAAAGTCGCATGACAAGTCGTACCCCATGATTTCCAATGAGTACCGTTCATATCTGTGCGACTTCAAGTCGCAGCGACTTCAAAGTAGTCCCTGCACTACTTTGGTCCCACTTTGATGCGACTTGAGGTCCATAGACACAGGTATTGCTTTAAGTCGCGGTAAAAAGTTGCGGTAAAATCGCAGCAAAAAATCACGGCAAAATTGCGCAACTTTGGGGACGCAATAGTGGAAACATAGCCTAACAGGTTTTCTTCTAAGATTGTCCTGCATTTGGCACCATCCATCTTCACATCAACTCTGACCAACTTCCCTGTCCCTGCTGAAGAAAAGCATCCCCACAACATGATGCTGCCACCACCATGTTTCACGGTGGGAATGGTGTGTTCGGGGTGATGTGTAGTGTTAGTTTTCTGCCACACATAGCGTTTTGCTTTTAGGCCAAAAATTTTGGTCTCATCTGACCAGAGCACCTTCTTCCACATGTTTGCTGTGTCCCCCACATGGCTTCTCACAAACTGCAAAAGGGACTTCTTATGGCTTTTCTTTCAACAATGGCTTTCTTCTTCCATAAAGGTCAGATTTGTGGAGAACACGACTAATAGTTGTCCTGTGGACAGATTCTCCCACCTGAGCTGTGGATCTCTGCAGCTCCTCCAGAGTTACCATGGACCTCTTGGCTGCTTCTCTGATGAATGTTCTCCTTGCCCGGCCTGTCAGTTTAGGTGGACGGCCATGTCTTGGTAGGTTTGCAGTTGTGCCATACTCTTTCCATTTTCAGATGATGGATTGAACAGAGCTCTGTGAGATGTTCAAAGCTTGGGATATTTTTTTTATAACCTAACCCTGCTTTAAACTTCTCCACAACTTTATCCCCTGACCTGTCTGGTGTGTTCTTTGGCCTTCATGATGCTGTTTGTTCACTAAGGTTTACTAACAAACCTCTGAGGGCTTCACAGAACAGCTGTGTTTTATACTGAAATTAAAAATTACACACAGATGGACTCTATTTACTAATTAAGTGATTTCTGAAGGCAATTGGTTCCACTAGGGGGCTGAATACAAATGGACGCCACACTTTTCACATATTTATTTGTAAATGTTAAAAAACCATTTATCATTTTCCTTCCACTTCACAATTATGTGCCACTTTGTGTTGGTCTATCACATAAAATCCCAATAAAATATATTTACGTTTTTGGTTGTAACATGACAAAATGTGGAAGATTTCAAGGGGTATGAATACTTTTTCAAGGCACTATATCTCACAAAGAACCCTAACATGAGCCGCCCCTGCATTGTTTTTGTATCTGCACTCTGCAGTCCTCAAGGAAGGTCATGATGAAGTTTTACTCTTTTATTGCTGGTCTTACCCCTTAAAATCTAGAATTTTGTTTCCTCTTCTTCATTTTATTATTTATTTATTTTTTTTTGGACTTTCAAAATTTTGGTTTTCAACCAGAATTATACAAAATACAAATAACAAGGTATTCTCTGTGAAATACTTCTATCATTACTCCATTTTTGATAGCATGAAGAAGAATTAAGTTGAACTTCAGGCAAACGGCTACAATACACAACTGAGCTGTTACCTGCCAAAGGATGTGCATTAGTGTCCATTCAGCCCTGAGACTTCCACAGCTCTGCCATGCAGCACAGACTTACCTGGAATGAGAAGGGGACCTGATCTGTCATTGCTGAAGGTTTCCCCCAACTCTGTGACTGGACAGTGAAAGGAAAAGCAGTTAGACTGCGATCATCTGTCACTCTGCTCTCTCCTCACAACAGCATTCTCCCGCAGCACAAGTGCAGTACAAAAATACATTTACTGATCTATTGATTCTATTTACATCTGCCTAAAGTTCTGATTTTACTTTTTTTTTTTTTTTTTTTAACTCGCCTAGTTACAACAGTTTATCTTGTATTATTTGTATCTATTATTGATGAGACCTTGAAAGTGACATCTAATGGCTTAATGTGGACCCCTTAGTAACTTCACAAGTCTGCGTTAATAAAAATCCTGACAATATATCATCTTCCAATCAGCTGCACCTTTTAGTCATCCTTGAACTCCAGTCCAGTAACTTTGCCTAGGCTGAGATGATGTCATCAGTCTGCTGCAGGCTGACTGAGGCATTTCTTCAGTCTCATCTCCGACTGCCATATTGTGACTCTTTAGCAAGTCACAAGGTGAGAGAGACTGCAGCAGGGGCTGATCTGTGTTAGGCAGGCCATACATTATGCAATTTTCTTTTCCTCCACCAGGGGTTGAAGGTAAGAAAATTGCTCGATTTCCCCAACAGTACAGTCAGTGTTGATCAGGGAACCTCTCCTGCAGCGCTATTGTGTTCTGCTGGCGGGGTAGCCCATGGAGCCTTCCCTACTGGCAGAATACAATGATAACTGCTGGCGGCTATAACCACCGGCAGTGAACGGGCGGAAAAAAAACAAAAAAACAAAAAAACAGACAGGCTGGTTGTACTGAAGTTGATCAATGGAATGCCTTCAGTATAACCAGCCTGCCCATAGACGGAACAAAGTTGCTTGGTTCCTGGTGAATTAGCTGATCAGTCTATGGCTGGCTATAGACATTAGACATGTGCACTGCTGAAAAATGTATTAGTTTTCCTTTCATTCGTTTTTTTCCGTTTATTGGGTCAGTCGGTATGAGTGCAATTCGTAAATTCGAATATAAGAAAGAAAAATCCAAAAATTCGAATGAATGACTAACTAATAATAACTATTAAATTATAGGTATTGGAATTTCCTTTCAAATTTGGCTGTTAGTGAACATAACGAATACGAATTTATCCGAAGTTACGAAGTATCCGCAACAACGAATCTCGTATCTAAACAAATGGAACGGAGTGAATTAATTATAAATAATAAAACTAAATGTGTTTATTATTATTATTGTTATTTATTATTATTAATTCGTTACCTTCCATCCGTTTAGATGCGGCATTCGTTACTGCAGATAATTCGTAACTTTGGATAAATTCGTATTCGTTACGTTGACTAACAGCCAAATTTGAAAGGAGATTCCAATACCTATAATTTAATAGTTAGCAATAGTTAAGTTATTATTAATTAGTTATTTCAGATTTTCGAATTTTGGGTTTTTTCGGAGTTTCAAATTCCGAATTTTCGAATGTAACAATTATTATTATTGTTGTTATTTATTATTATTAATTCGTTACCTTCCATCCGTTTAGATGCGGCATTCGTTACTGCAGATAATTCGTAACTTTGGATAAATTCGTATTCGTTACGTTCACTAACAGCCAAATTTGAAAGGAAATTCCAATACCTTTATTTTAATAGTTAGCAATAGTTAAGTTATTATTAATTAGTTATTTCAGATTTTCGAATTTTGGGGTTTTTCAGAGTTTCAAATCCCGAATTTTCGAATGTAAGAATTTTCGAATTTTGTAAATTCGAAAATTTTTAAATTCGAAAATTCTTAATTTTCTAATTTACGAATATTCGGAAAAATTTGTAAACGGGTTTTCGTTAATTCTGATATTTCCGAATTAACAAATTTGTCGAAATTCGTTAAAAAATTTGAACGAAACGAATTGCACATGTCTATTAGACATTCACGAACCCCGCCAAAAACTGCACAGGCACCAGGAGTTACATGATTGTGTGCATATCCCAGTCCAGGAAGTAGATGAGCTGAGGAAATGCAGAATGGGAAAAAAAAAATAAAATAGAATTGAAAATAAAAGAAAAGAATAGAATAGAGAAAAAAAAAGAATTGAATAGAATAGAGAGAATATAACAATATAACCATCTTCTGAAATTTGAATTTCGAATAGAATAAATTCAAATTTGAATAGAAAAGAATAGATTAGAAAAGAATAGAAAAAACAATAGAATAGAATGAAATAGAAAAAAACAATAGAATAGAATGAAATAGAAAAAAACAATAGAATAGAATGAAATAGAAAAAAACAATAGAATAGAATGGAATAGAAAGAAACAATAGAATAGAATGGAATAGAAAGAATATAATCTTCCAAAATTCTAATTTAGAATAGAATAAATTCAATTTAGAATGGAATTCGAATGGAATTCAAATTTTCCAAATTCGCTCGAATTGAGTGAATCCTGAAAGCGAATTAAACGAATTGATGTAAATAACGAATCGGAAACACATGTTTTGTCCTGCATTCGTTCTGCGCATGTCTAATCCCAGAACATGGGCTTCAGACTTGTCCTGATACCAATCCTGAAGGCTAGTAAGTGTAAACAGGAAAGGATCGCCACTACTCCCAACCAGCCCGAGAGGAATAAAAGATAAGGAGCGACCATGTCTTCTCCTTATTGTTTATTCCCCCCGGGCTGGTTGGGAGTAGCAGTGATCGTTTCCTCTTTACACTTACTAGCCTTCTGGGACTATTTTATCATTGTGAGCTCCATCTAGTGGTCATAATGCTGTATTTTCCTTATTAAAGTGGAGTTCCAACCCAAAAAAAAAAATTAGTAATGTGTTTAAAAAAAAAAAAAAAAAACATTTGGAGAAAATTTTTTTTTTACTCGCCTCTAAATGCCTGTTGCTAGGGCAGTATTTGTAGCTGCTGACTTTTAATTTTTTTATTTTTTTAAAATGGGAACCCCGCTTTAAGGTATTTCATTAGCAGGCATGCACTTAACATGACTGTCTATCTTATGTTAGGTCTGCTCTACTGTGACAAGTTATTACATACCTGCCACCAAAACTAAGTTATTATAGTTAGACACCCTAAATCCTGACATCAATGACTATTCCAGGTATTTAGGAGACGGATGGCTCCTCCCGGACAATAAAGATGACGTCTTCCTTTAAGTGTCTCCATCTGTAACAATTTGAAGCTCGCTTTTACCGAATGTAACCCGTTCTCAGGTCTGTTTATGAGGAGCCAAAACATTCTTTTCATCCTCAACATATAAAAAAAAGAAAAGCAATTAGGCGCAGTCTGTATGAAAGACGTTCGTATCGGAGCTTTGTCTGAAGTTCATATGAGAATGGGAAGGAAGATAAAAGACGTTCGGCGAGGAGGCGACTCAGGCGAGGGTTTGTAAATCTCTGTAAAGTATTTTTTTAATGTATTCATTTGCTGTAAAATCTGTTTGATCTCAGGCAGCTACGTGACTCCACTGAAGACTTCAAAGGCCGGAGTTTTGGGGAGATAAAATATTTGACAATCGCATTATACGCACCTGCTGATCGCTCTCGGTGTTTGCAAACACTTGAGAAAATCAGGAAGTACAAGAGAAGAATGACTATTGGAATTGTTTTAACATGAAATGCTGGTCAAAGAATTTGATTTTGGTGTTGGATAGAATGAGAAGGAGCTGCAATTTTTGTTCAATTTTAATGAGGTGTCCCCGTCGAAAAAGATGCCCCTTCACTTCCTGTTCTGATACCCGAGGGGGACCCAGACACCCCTAATAACCTTATAGGAAGAGGAAAGGCTAAGTAGTAGTTCAAATATGGCTTATTATTGGTACACTATATTGCCAAAAGTATTTGGGCACCTCCCTTTACACGCACATGAACTTTAATGGCATCCAAGTCTTAGTCCGTAGGGTTCAATATTGAGTTTACCCACCCTTTGTAGCTATACCAGCTTCAACTCTTCTGGGAAGGCTGTCCACAAGGTTTAGGAGTGTGTCTATGGGAATGTTTGACCATTCTTCTAGAAGCGCATTTGTGAGGTCAGGCACTGATGTGGATGAGAAGGTCTGGCTCGCAGTCTCCGCTATAATTCACCCCAAAGGTGTTCTATTGGGTTGACGTGCAGGCCAGTCAAGTTCCCTTCACTCAAATCTCGCTCATCCATGTGTTTATGGACCTTGCTTTGAGCACTGGTCCAAATCATTAGGTGGAGGGGGGATTATGGTGTGGGGATGTTTTTCAGGGGTTGGGGTTGGGCTTGGCCCCTTAGTTCCAGTGAAGGGAACTCTTAAGGCATCAGCATACCAAGACATTTTGGACAATTTCATGCTCCCAACTTTGTGGGAACAGTTTGGGGATGGCCCCTTCCTGTTCCAACATGACTGCACACCAGTGCACAAAGCAAGGTCCATAAAGACATGGATGAGCGAGTTTGGGGTGGAGGAGCTTGACTGGCCTGCATAGAGTCCTGACCTTAACCCGAAAGAACATCTTTGGAATGAATTAGAGCGGAGACTGCGAGCCAGGCCTTCTCTCCAACATCAGTGCCTGACCTCACAAATGCACTTCTGGAAGAATGAAGAAGCTGTTATAGCTGCAAAGGGTGTTCCAACTCAATATTGAATCCTACGGACTAAGACTGGGATGCCAGTAAAGTTCATGTGCGTGTAAAGGCAGGGGCCACAATACTTTTGGCAATATAGTGTAGTAGCTGTTTACAAGCCAACACGTCTCTGGGGTTTAGAGTCTTCTTCATCAGGGCCTAAAGTTAATGTAAATCTGATCTGTCATGTACAGGGGGCCCGTATCCATTGAGAGAAGGACAGTCTGGGTCATCCGCTCAAAGACACAGAAAGCTCTGCACTGGGGTCATGGGAGCACAGGGACCACTGGAATACATAGGATGCTTTGCAATGGAGTCACAGGAGCAGAGGGGTCACTTGGAGGACACAGGATGCTCTGTACTGGACTCACAAGTGCACAGGGACCACTGGAAGACATAGGATGCTTTGCAATGGAGTCACAGGAGCAGAGGGGTCACTTGGAGGACACAGGATGCTCTGTACTGGACTCACAAGTGCACAGGGGCCACTGGAAGACACAGGATGCTCTGCATGGAGCCTCAGGTGCACAGGGCCCACTGGACGACACAGGATGCTCTTTGTGACGAACCACTTGGCACCCCTCTTGGGTGCCTCCGTCAAGATATACAGCTTCCTACCGTCTGGAACCAGGAACCAGATATTATAGCAGAATATTGCACCTAGGATCTAGACAACACTAGCTTAGGTGCAAACTGGAACTGTCTTTACTGTAAATTCACACAGAATATAAACCACATAAGATCAGGTAGGAGCTTGATAACATTAACATAAATATTAATAGTTAATGTTTTCAGGATTTCCCTCAGATGATACGGCTGTGGTAAATACTAAGGCAGTGAAACTGATCAAATCACCTGTGCAAAATAATGGTTAGCCTGAAAACATGACCTGTTGGGGCACCTTGAGGACTGGAGTTGGGGAACACTCGCCCAGACCATTCAGCACCAGTTCCCCAGTAAGACCCAGTAAGTAAGACCTAGGGCTGTCCCAATCTTTAAAAGGATTAACAGACAGACAGAAACAATAGGTGACTCAATCAACAATTGGAATTCACATGTAGGAGACACAGAATGGGGAAATTATACCATGAAAGAAAGACCCCTTGGTAAACAGATTATAGCAGGAGACCCCAGCATCAGGTTGTTTTGAGCTGATTATATTAACATCTGCAGTGTCTAGGAGGGTGGTTGAAGCAGTGAACGCTGATTTGGGGATAGAGTCCCCAAATCTGTATCCGGGACCTCCAGTGCTCATAATCTGTGGTTTTCGGGGAGACATGGACTTGAATCTGAAGTAAAACTACTCCGGTGGTCCCCCAGGCACACACCTCCCAAAGAATAGAGTCCCCTCAAATGCCAGGGCCCATAGTCAGTAGGCAAGAGACTACCCTGCAGTTCCCTCCAAAAGCCCCTGGCGAGTTGGGTTTGTCACACTCTGTATTGGAGTCACAGTCGCACAGGGACCACTGAAAGACACAGGATGCTTTGCATTGGGCCTTGGGTGCACAGGGGCCACTGGAAGACACAGGATACTCTGTACTGAAGTTACAGGTGCACAAGGGCCACTGGAAGACACAGCATACTCTGTACTGAAGCTACAGGTGCACAGGGGCCACTGGAAGGCACAGGATACTCTGTACTGAAGTTACAGGTACACAGGGGCCACTGGAAGGCACAGGATACTCTGTACTGAAGTTACAGGTGCACAAGGGCAACTGGAAGACACAGAATACTCTGTACTGAAGTTACAGGTGCACAGGGGTCACTGGAAGACACAGGATACTCTGTGCTGAAGTTACAGGTGCACAAGGGCCATTGGAAGACACAGGATACTCTGTACTGAAGTTACAGGGACACAGGGCCACTATAAAACACATGATACTCTATACTGAAGTTACAGGTACACGGGGCCACTGGAAGACACAGCATACTCTGTACTGAAGTTACAGGTACACAGGGGCCACTGGAAAACACAGGATACTCTGTGCTGAAGTTACAGGTGCACAGGGACCACTGGAAGACACAGGATACTCTGTGCTGAAGGTACAGGTGCACAAGGGCCATTGGAGGACACAGGATACTCTGTACTAAAGTTGCAGGTGCACAAGGGCCACTGGAAAACACATGATACTCTATACTGAAGTTACAGGTACACAGGGGCCACTGGAAGACACAGGATATTCTTTACTGAAGTTACAGGTGCACACGGGCCACTGGAAGACACAAGGTTCTCTGCAATGGAATCAAAGATGCACAGGGGTCACTAGAAGACACATGATGCTCTGCACTGGAGTCAGAAGCGCACAGGGGCCCATTGTTCCCTCTGTGCTACCATGGCTCTAGTGCAAAGCATCCTGTGGCCTCCAGTGCACCCATGAACCATAATTACCTAGCGGAACCTTGGGAGTACCTAGCAGAAGGGGGGCTCAGCAGAAGTGTAGCAATGTGTTGCCCAAACACCAAACCATGGGTTTGTTTGCAACTTAAAATGCACCTGAATTTAGAACTGTGTCCTGATTGGTCGTGGCATTGGCACTCTTTGTAAAACCTGAAAGTGCTGGTGGCCTAGCACCAGACACAGTCCCTGGTGCCAATACCCAGTGGAGGTAAGTGTGACACAGTCATTAAAATCTCATATAAGCTTTAAGAGCTGTAAGAACGGCAAGGATGTGGAATTCCCTTCCACAGGCGGTGGTCTCAGCGGGGGGGCATTGATAATTTCAAAAAACTATTAGCTAAGCACCTGAACGACCGCAACATACAGGGATATGCAATGTAATACTGACATAAAATCACACACATGGGTTGGACTTGATGGACTTGTGTCTTTTTTTTTTAACCTCGCCTACTATATATGTAACTATGTTCCCTTTACAGAAGGTTGTTCTTGAAGCTGCTCTGTGTCTAGTGTGAGACGGTCGCTGGATTTCTATAATCTGCCCAGTAAGAGATTAGAACTACAAAACCCCAAAATGCATTTAAAACGCTGGAACTTAACAGCTGGGAAAACAGCATTGAAGGCTTTTAGACGCAGGACCACTGACCTAATAATTTCTCCTCTGAAATATGCACATCTGTCACTGCTTACAATGCTCTGATTTTCAGATTCTCTTCTATAAAACCAGCAGCACTAGGTAACGGTGAGGGGTGGCCATACACAGTAATGGCGCTTCCTAGAGGCACCAGATGTCGGACGTGCAGCCATGATCTGATCTCATATGAACGATCCTTCTACAAACATATCAGTCACTCCAATCAGCAAAAGGGACTTATTCTGTAAATTGAAAAGCAAAGCATAGTACTTAATAGCAATCAATCAGAGGGCCGGTTCACACCGGGATCCCAAAGAAATGCATGCTGCGTTCCCGTGCAATTCCTGTGTGGTGCAATTTCATTTAAACTGAATTTGCAACGTGACATGAAGGAAGTATGCATGCACTACTTTTTTTTAAAAAAGCACTGCACCAAATCTGCGGTTCCATACGATTCAGTGCCCACAAACACGCAGCGTTTGCGATCTGTGTTTGGGGTGTCGCTAATGTAGTGGCACCGGCAGCAGATCACAAATGCAGTGCGTTTCCAGCGTGGAGAGAAAACGTGCACGGATTGCAACTTTCTTGCACCACCTTCTAGCGTGATCCAGCCCTTACTGTGATTATCTGAAATATGATTGGTTGATAGTGGGGTCCTGTATTTTAGCCATTACCACCACTGTTTGGGCTGCTCTAATGAGAACCTGTGTAAGTCACCATACTAATATTGGAGGGTTGGGTCAGTTAGTAATGGAACCCTAGAATTAACCCATTGGTATTAATATCCAGTGGTGTTTGCCGTGGTACTTTTACAGGGTGCCTGGATTCTGGACTGGTGGCTTCTATGCATCAAAGCATTCCTACAGTCAACCTGGTTGCAGGGCCGTCTTTAATTTTGATTGGACCCTGGGCAAACATTTTCCTGGGGCTCCCCTGGCCCTACACCACCACCCTCGGCCCCCACTATGCAATTTCTCTCTCCACCTACTCTGAGACATACATTGATTGCTAGAGGTTACTGCACATTATTACTGCCCGCTAATTGTTTGCTATAACTTACTGAACATCATTACCGCTCACCCATTGATTGCTAGAGGTTACAGCATATTATTACTGCTCACTGATTGGTCGCTAGAGGTTACTGCACATCCTTGCTGCACATTGATTGGTTGCTAGATTATAGATAGATTATGCTACAAATGCAAAGCAGTCCCATTGCCAGATTAAAAGTGTTGTTTTGCATTGCAGCAGAATTTGACGGCCCCAGCTGTGCATGTTTCCATATGAGACTGTGTAGAGCAGGGGTGTCCAACTCCATTTCATTAAGGGCTGCATCAGCATTATGGTTGCCCTCAAAGGTCCAGTTGTATCTGTAAGACTAGATGTCTAGAGAAGTGTTTCTCAACTCCAGTCCTCAAGGCGCACCAACAGGTCATGTTTTCAGGATTTCCCTCAGATGAAACGGCTGTGGTAATTACTAAGGCAATGAAACTGATCAAATCACCTGTGCAAAATAGTGGAAATCCTGAAAACATGACCTGTTGGTGCGCCTTGAGGACTGGAGTTGAGAAACACTGGTCTAGAGGACCCCACCCCCTTTACATCAGATGTCAAGAACCCCTCTACCATCAGAAGTCAAGTGTCTCCCACCCTCCCTTACATCACAGTGCACCCCCCTTACCTCATGCTGCTGCCAGAAAAAATCTGGGGCAGAGCTGGCATAGAAGGTGGAAGATCTGGAGAAGGACCAGAGCAGGGCTGGAGTCAGCTCAGGGGAGATGGTAACGAGGGGGCTGCTGCAGCTGCACAGTGAGGCACAGGATCTGTAGGAGGAGTTCTGTTATCCTCTCTGCTGCAGACTGCTGAGAAGTGGAGCAGGGATGGGCCTCTCCAAGGCTGCATGGAGAAGCACAGAATCTGGCAGAGGGATTCTGTCCTCCTGTGCGCTGCCAACTGCTGAGACAAGGTGGGGGCAAAAACGAGGGGGGGTGCCGCGGCTGCAGAAGGAGTGTGAGGGCCACATGAACGGCCTTGGGGGCCGGATTCAGCCTTATGTTTGACACATTGTGATCCTTAGTGACCCAGAGGACTCAGAATCGAATGCCTCTGCAAACTTACGCTGCATGGCCTCCCTGATTCTGCAAAGCCTG
This sequence comes from Lithobates clamitans, assembly GCA_037952925.1. Lineage (NCBI taxonomy): Eukaryota > Metazoa > Chordata > Amphibia > Anura > Ranidae > Lithobates > Lithobates clamitans. The sequence continues at coordinate 2,753,022 of JBBGZY010000705.1, forward strand.
GGAAAGGACCCTAGGATTTGTGGTATCAAGGAGAGGGATCATTACTGGCTGGCAACCCTTCTTGATCCACGTTACAAGGGTAAGGTTGCAGAACTCATCCTGCCTTCGCAGAGGGAACAGAGAATGAAATATCCTCAGGAGGCCTTGAAGAAAGGTTTGTGCAACGCATTTCCAGACCCTGGGTGGTTACAATTTCCTGGTGCTGGACAATGTGTTGCTGACCGATGCCTTTAAACAATTTTTTAGTCCTCAGCGCCAAGATCTGATCGATTCAAGCAACCATCGCCAGCGTCTCCATTACAAGGTGTAGGAATATCCAGGGGCAAGAGCAGACTTGGAGACCTTTCCAACAGAGCATCCACTGGGTTACTGGGTCTTGAGGATGGACCACTGGCCAGAACTAGCTCAATATGAAGAGTGCGCCTGTCTACAGACCCAGTTGATAGGCTCACATTCATAAAAATGAATCAGTCTTGGATCAGCAGATATCAAGCACCTGATTATCCAAACAAAAGAACTCACTGCTCCAGGTGAGACAGGAAACCTAATGATATCACGGGTGCCCGCCTCTGCTCGCCTACGCATACGATCAACACTGAAGAAATGATCCATCCATCCAAGATCCATCAAAATTCGTATTTAATGAACGAACATCCCAAGTGTTACAAACAGTTCAAATGTTCGTTCATTAAATACGAATTTTGATGGATCCTGGAGTGCAGCCATTTCTTCAGTGTTGATCAAGCACCTGATGCTTATGTAACTGATTGAATTTGCTATGGATGTGGGATCCCTTGAAGGCTGCCTATGCAATATTTTTGGTTTAGGGCACCCCCACCACCACCCAAGGCCCAATTTTTCTGCCCCTGTTTAAACAGCGGCATGCAATTACAATTTGTGATCTAATATTTCACAGCAGGGCCCATTCCCGCGCTCAACAAGAGTATCTGTGAGGGGTTACAGTGTTGTGGCACCACCACCCAAGGCCCAATTTTTCTGCCCCTGTTTAACAGGGGCACGTAATTACAATTTTTGATATAATATTTCAATGCAGGGCCCGTTCCTGTGCCCAACAAGTGTATCTGTGAGGGGTTACAGTGTTGTGGCACCACCACCACCCAAGGTCCAATTTTTCTGCCCCTGTTTAACAGGGGCATGTAATTACAATTTTTGATATAATATTTCAACGCAGGGCCCGTTCCTGTGCCCAACAAGAGTATCTGTGAGGGGTTACAGTGTTGTGGCACCACCACCACCACCAAAGGCCCAATTTTTCTACCCTGTTGAACAGGGGCATGTAATTACAATTTTTGATATAGTATTTCACAGCAGGGCCCGTTCCTGCGCCCACCAAGAGTAACTGTGAGGGCTTACAGTGTTCTGGTACCACCAACTAAGGACCAATTTTCTGCAGAGTGTATAGGGCAGGCCGTATAGTAAATATACTGCTGTTCAGAGTATATAGTGCTTGGGGGCCTGACCCCCACCCCATTTTTTTACAAAAATTTGTGTGCAGTCTTCCCCTTAATAGCAATACCAGACCCAAAGGGCCTGGTAATGGATTGGGGAGGGGGGGGGGGACTCATGCTGTTTTTTTCATTGATTTTCATCTATATTGCCTGAACCCGACAATTCATTACAGCCGTGAGTCGTTTTAAATGATATTTTTTCCTTCAGAAATGTCATTTTTGCTGTGGAATTGTTTTAAACATGGGGAAAATGCGCTAATTTACAGGCATACTAAGGACACCCCTAAGGCACGATATTTAAAGGAGTATTTTCACTTTAAGTATTATTAAAATCACTGCTCCCGAAAAAACGGCTATTTTTAAAACTTATTTTTGCATTGATACATGTCCCCTGGGGCAGGACCCGGTTCTCCAAATACTTTTTCAGACAATAACTTGCATATTAGCCTTTAAAATTAGCACTTTTGATTTTTCACGTTCATGTCCCATAGACTTTAACGGTGTTCACGTGTTCGAACAAATTTTTTGCCTGTTCGCATGTTCTGCTGCGAACCGAACCAGGGGGTGTTCGGCTCATTCCTACTCCTAGACCATGCAGGTTTAGGAGATATATAGGGTAGCTACAGGTAAGCCTTATTGTAGGCATACCTGTAGCAAAAAGTGGTTGTAAAGGGTTTACAACCACTTTAAGGAAAGAATCCAGGCCTTTTTTAAAGAAATCTACTGAGCTGGCCAGAACCACCTCTGGAGGTAGTCTATTCCACATCCCTTACTGTGAAGAACCTTTCCGTATTCGGAGATGAAATCTTTTTTCCGCTAGACGTAAAGAGTGCCCCCGTTTCCTCTGTGATGACCTTAAAGTGAATAACTCAACACCAAGTTCACTATATGGACCCCTTATGTATTTATACATGTTGATCATATTCCCCCTTAGTCTCCTCTTCTCAAGAGGGAATAAGTTCAGTTCCTCTAATCCAGTGGTTCTCAACTCCAGTCCTCGGGACCCACCAACAGGCCAGATTTTAAGTATTACCTTGGGGAGTTGCAGACTAGAATACTGCAATCACTGAGCAGCAGGTGATATCACCTGTGATGTACTTCAGTTATCTTGCAAACCTGGCCTGTTGGTGGGTCCTGAGGACTGGAGTTGAGAACCACTGCTCTAATCTTTCCTCATAGCGGAGCTCCTCCATGCCTCTTATCAGTTTGGTTGCCCTTCTCTGCACTCTCTCCAATTCCCCAATATCCTTTTTGAGAACTGGTGCTCAAAACTGAACTTCATATTCCAGATGAGGTCTTACTAATGATTTGTACAGGGGCAAAATGATATCTCTCTCTCCCTGGAGTCCATACCTCTCTTAATACAAGAAAGGACTTTGCTCACTTTGGAAACCGCAGCTTGGCATTGCATGCTATTATTAAGCTTATGATCTACCAAAACCCACAGATCCTTCTCCACTATTGTTGTACTCCCCCTAGTATGTATGATGCATGCATATTCTTAGCCCCCAAGTGCATAACTTTACATTTATGGACATTAAACCTCATTTGCCACACAGTTGACCAATAAAACAGTGCATTGAGGTCGGCTTGTAAGTTGGAGAAATTCTGTAAGGACATAATTCCACTGCATAGCTTGGTGTCATCTGCAAACACTGGAATGTTACTTTTAATCCCAGACCCGATATCATTTATAAAGGTATTAAAAAGTAGAGGTCCCAACACTGAACCTTGGGGTAGACAAGAACCTTAGACCATTCAAAGTAAAAATCATTAACCACTATTCTCTGAATTCTGTCTTTTAACCAGTTTTCTATCCATTTACAAATGGATCTTTCCAAGCCTGTAGACTTCATGAAATGTCTTATTTTGTTAGATAGACTACAGTGCCCTAAAAAAGTATTCATACTCCTTGAAATTTTCCACATTTTGTCATGTTACAACCAAAAGTGTAAATGTATTTTATTGTGATTCTATGTGATAGACCAACACAAAGTGGCACATAATTGTGAAGTGGAAGGAAAATGAAATGTTTCAAATTTTTTTACAAATAAATATGTGAAAAGTGTGGGGTGCATTTGTATTCAGCCCCCCTGAGTCAATACTTTGTAGAACCACTTCTCCAGTCTTGGCTGGTGAAGGTTTAGGATGGGGGTGCCAGACGCCCCCCTTCCTTCTTGACCCCTCCCACTTGGCAAAAACGGTGTGGTTTCAGCGAAACAGTGGGCGTGATTTAAAGGGGTGTGGCTCTAAGGGGGTGTGGTTAGCATCTGAAAATAACGAGTGATGGAGAGAGAGGGAGGGAGAGAGGGATGGAGGGACAGCAGGCCCAGATCCTACACAACAATAGAAATATGTGTATTCCAGAAAGTTTAACAATCAGCAGATAAAGATACTCCAAACACCTGGTTTTAGCGCTTCAATCATCCCGGGACCATGGTTGATACGGTGTCAGGATGATTGAAGCGCATTATTTCTATTATTACATTATAATATAAAATTAAATTATTCAACTCACCATAATGTAGAATCAGTAGGAGTCCTGAGCGTGTCACCTGCCACGTCGCCTGCCACCAGATGCCATCAGGTGCCGCCAGCAGAGTCCGTCCTTACATCAGGTGCCCCCAGCGGTGTCCGTCCTTACATCAGGTGCCCCCAGCGGAGTCCCTCCTTACATCAGGTGCCCCCAGCAGAGTCCCTCCTTACATCAGGTGCCCCCAGCAGAGTCCCTCCTTACATCAGGTGCCCCCAGCAGAGTCCCTCCTTACATCAGGTGCCCCCAGCAGAGTCCCTCCTTACATCAGGTGCCCCCAGCAGAGTCCCTCCTTACATCAGGTGCCCCCAGCAAAGTCCCTCCTTACATCAGGTGCCCCCAGCAGAGTCCCTCCTTACATCAGTGTCCCCAGCAGAGTCCCTTCTTACATAAGGTGCGCCCAGCAGCAGAGCCCTCCTCGCATGTATGTCCCCAGCAGTGGAGTCCTCCTCACATCTGTGTCCCTATCAGCGGAGTCCCTCCTTACATCTGTGTCCCCATCAGCGGAGTCCCTCCTCACATCTGTGTCCCCATCAGTGGTGTCCCTCCTTACATCTGTGTCCCTATCAGCGGAGTCCCTCCTTACATCTGTGTCCCTATCAGCAGAGTCCCTCCTTACATCTTTGTCCCCATCAGAGGAGCCCCTCCTTACATCTGTGTCTCCATCAGCGGAGTCCTCCATACATCTGTGTCCCAATCAGCGGAGTCCTCCTTACATCTGTGTCCGCATCAGCTGAATCCCTCCTTAAATCTGTGTCCCCATCAGCAGCAGAGTCCTCCTCACATGTGTCCCCATCAGCAGCAGATTCCTCCTCACATGTGCCCCCATCAGTAGAGCAGAGTCCTCCTCACATGTGTCCCCGGCAGCAGAGCAGAGTCCTCCTCACATGTGTCCCCATCAGCAGAGCAGAGTCCTCCTCACATGTGTCCCCGGCAGCACAGCCCTCCTTCATGCCGCGTCTGTCTCTGTCCCCTTCAGTGGCAGCTAGCTCCTGGCTTTCTCCGTGTGTTCAGTGGAGAGGGGAGCAGCCTCCCCTCTCCACTGAACACAAGGGGATTAATCCTCACGGCGGTGTCCATCTTTTTGTAGCCAGCTGGAAGTGACATTGTTCTCACACTGAGAACAAAGCACCCGGCCATAGTGATACACTACGGCCGCCGGGCGGAAGCTGTTTGGTGCGATAGAATACGCCACAAAGCAGCTCCAAACCCCGCCAATGAAGCGCCTCGTCTGCAATCTCGTGATTGCATAGACGTGGCGCTTCCCATAGTGCACTGAGTCTGGCGCCCAAACACAGTGCACTTAAGGACTTTTTTTTTGTTTAAAGGGCCATGTTTAAAAAAAATGTTTTAATTTTTTTTGTGACTGCCCCCTATGGACAGGCCGCCAATGCACCTTTCGCTGCAAATACAGATGCAAGTCTTTTTGGGGATGTCTCTACCAGCTTTGCACATCTAGAGAGTGAAATTTTGCCCATTCTTCTTTGCAAAATAGCTCAAGCTCTGTCAGATTGGATAGAGAGCGTCTGTGAACAGCAATTATCAAGTCATACCACAGATACTCAATTGGATTTAGGTCTGGACTTTGACTGGGCCATTCTAACACATAAATATGCTTTGATCTAAACCATTCCATTGTAGCTCTGGCTGTATGTTTAGGGTCGTTGTCCTGCTGGAAGGTGAACCTCCGCCCCAGTCTCAAGCCTTTTGCAGACTCTAACAGGTTTTCATCTAAGCTTGCCCTGTATTTGGCTCCATCCATCTTCCCATCAACTCTGATCAGCTTCCCTGTCCCTGCTGAAGAAAAGCACACCCACAACATGATGCTGCCACCACCATGTTTCACGGTGGGGATGGTGTGTTCAGGGTGATGTGCAGTGTTAGTTTTCCACCTCACATGACGTTTTGCTTTTAGGCTAAAAAGTTTAATTTTGGTCTCATCTGACCAGAGCACCTTCTTCCGCATGTTTGCTGTGTCCCCCACATGGCTTCTCGCAAACTGCAAACGGGACTTCTTATAGCTTTCTTTCAACAATGTCTTTCTTCTTGCCACTCTTCCATAAAGATCAGATTTGTGGAGAACACGACTAATAGTTGTCCTGTGGACAGATTCTCCCACCTGAGCTGTGGATCTCTGCAGCTCCTCCAGAGTTACCATGGACCTCTTGGCTGCTTCTCTGATGAATGCTCTTCTTGCCCGGCCTGTCAGTTTAGATGGACGGCCATGTCTTGGCAGGTTTGCAATTGTGACAGGCTCTCTCTATTTTCGGATGATGGATTGAACAGTGCTCCGTGAGATGTTCAAAGTTTGGGATATTTTTTTTTTTATAACCTAACCCTGCTTTAAACTTCTCCACAACTTTATCCCTGACCTGTCTGGTGTCTCCCTTGGCCTTCACGATGCTGTTTGTTCACTGAGGTTCTCTAACAAACCTCAGAGGGCTTCACAGAACAGCTGTAATTTCTACTGAGATTAAATTACACACAGGTAGACTCTATTTACTAATTAGGTGACTTCTGAAGGCAATTGGTTCCACTAGATTTTAGTTAGGGGAATCAGAGTAAAGGGGGCTGAATAGAAATGCCCCCCCACACTTTTCAGATATTTATTTGTAAAAAAATGTTGAAAACTATTTATCATTTTCCTTCCACTTCACAATTATGTGCCACTTTGTGTTGGTCTATCACATAAAACCCCAATAAATTCCATTTACGTTTTTGGTTGTAACATGACAAAATGTGGAATACTTTTTCAAGGCATTGTACATTTTTTGGTGGTTGGCAAATATGAGTGCTGCAAGGCCGCGGTGCTGCACCAACCACTAGGCCATTGTGCTCACCATATAGTAATGCATGGTCTGTAGATAAAGCAAATGTAAATTGGAGTAATAATATTGTGAAGACAATGCGGGAGGGAAATTCTCGCCAGCGCTCGGCTGCTTGGTAGTCACATCCGGTGTGGAAGGGGCAGGTCAGGTGGTGTTGTGTAGTGGCCAGCATAGAGGAAGTTGTACCTCTCTTATCTGATGCTCCACAGTTGTGTGTGTATAGCGAGGCCGGTGCACAAAACATCCTGTCTCTGCATTTTCCTAGTCAGGACGGAGGTAATGCAGCCATCAGACAAAAGCTTGTGCAGTGAGAGAAAAAATAAATATATATATATATATATACACATTGAGCTAATATATTGATGCTGGGTTTGTGTGGGCACGCTCTGGTGTTCTCCTAGCGTAACGGTCTTCCATACACTCTAACCATAGATTGCACTTCTAAATGTCTGTAGTGGGGGTATCTGGGCGAAAGGAAAATTGGGGACAGGAACTGATGTGGACAAGAAAGCCTGGCTCGCAGTCTCTGCTCCAATTCATCCCAAAGGTGTTCTATCGGGTTGAGGTCAGGACTCTGTGCAGGCAAGTCAAGTTCCTCCACCCCAAGCTCGCTCATCCATGTCTTTAAGTGGAAGTAAAGTCTGCTATAAACATTTTTCCCAGGTGGGTTATGCCATAATGTGCTAGTCTGCACAGCATATTATTACATTATGGTAGACTTACCTGTCATATGGTGTCCTGAAGCACAGCGCTGGGATCGATCCACCGGGTCTCTTCGCCTAGTCTATCTTCTGGCTCCTGTGCCTTCACCCATTCGATAGGCCAGGCCGCGATGACGTCACTTCCGCGCATGCGCACAGGAGTCCATGGCTGCGGCACGGATCGGGCCGTACATGTTTGCTGAGCTGCGCATGCGCGGTTCAGTGAAAATGACACCTGACGGGAAGAAGGATGCATTTATGGCAGAAGAGACCGAAAGGTCTCTTCTGTCATGAATACCCTGTCTGTCAGCCATTTGTTTAAAATCAGCTTTACTTCCACTTTTATGGCCCTAGCTTTGTGCACTGGTGCACAGTCATGTTGGAACAGGAAGGGGCCGTCCCCAAACTGTTCTCACAAAGTTAGGAGCATGAAATTGTCCAAAATGTCTTGGTATGCTGACACCTTAAGCGTCCGTTCACCTCTCTGCGTTCCGAATTGCGGTGGGAATCGCTGCGATTCTGCCCACGATTCACAATATCGGCAAATCGCGGGACACCCGTGCACTGCCCGTTGATTTTAATACCACCCCAAACGCGGTGCGATTTTCCCCGCGAACCATCGGGCGACAATCGCGGTAAAAACACGAGAACAGAATCGCAGGACACCCATCGCCCAAAAGAAAAACAGGAGCTTCTTTTGGCACCCCCATACGTGGCGATGTGAACGGAGCCAAATTCAAACCAAGAACAAGAAGAAGGAGCGACTGAGCATGCTCCGAAACATGTCCCTCCCACTCTGACGTCACTTCCGGTCACCTGTATTCCATGCTGGACCATCTTGGATCAGAAACAGTGTTCCCCACCGCTGGTCAGATGGAACTTCCACCTGCAGCTGTCTTTACTCCCAGGAGGCATCTCGCTGGACGTTATGGATTCATCAATGAGCCTGTATTTCACTTCCATCTTGTAAGTGTTTTTAGCCCTTCCTCATTAAACTTAGAAGGGCCTTCTTCTCTGCTTTGGGATTATCCCCATTGGCTGTGCGAATGCTGAGACATCCATACACCGAATTTTTATGAACAGATAGAAGTCATTTTATGAATACATGTCTGTATTGATACTATTAATACCAGCCAGAAGGACTGGGAGGCATTTTAAGCAGAATTTTAAACTTCTTAGTTGTGTCACAATTTCAGGACTTGCAGAACACAAGTAACCGTCAAGAAAACCTTCGACTACAGGAACTCTTAGGAAATATTGGGCAACCTTCTTGGACACAGCCAAGTGGTCTAGCTGAATATATTTCTTAATGTAACATGTTGTCTGATCTATATAATTTTGCAGTGAATCTTATTGTGTTGTGTAATTTGTTGTGTTTTTGAGCAATTACTACCGGCAAGTAGCTATAGGTGATGGTTTTTTATCTGTGTGTAGCACCTGACCCTCCTAGTTCAGAGTAGACTGCTAGGTAATATTAGTTCGACCGTACAAACAGCAACGGCCCCAACCTATGACTGGCCTTAAAGCAGAGTTCCACCCAAAAATGGAACTTCCACTTTTAGTACTGACCCCCTGACATGCCACATTTGGCATGTCATTTTTTTGGGGGGGAGGGAGCGGGTACCCAGTTTACTTCCTCCCCTGGCGCCGTGGTTCTGGAAGGAAGTTCACCTCTCCCCCTCCCTGCAATATTCTGGGACACGTCACAGGTCCCAGAACTTCGATTGCCCGGCCATTCACATTGCGCAGTGCAGTGCGCGCCCGGCTGTGAAGCCACAGCCAGGCGCCCACAGTTACAATGCCGGTCCTGAGAGAGGAGGGGGACTTCGTGCGCCCGCATCGCTGGACCCTGGGACAGGTGAGTGTCTGTTTATTAAAAGTCAGCAGCTACACTTTTTGTAGCTGCTGATTTTTAAATGGGTGGAACTCCGCTTTAACAGCAAGGAGCACATGGAAGGGCGATGCATGTCAACCAACTAATAAAAATTCCCAGCTCACTTACCAGCCAGCCTGCAACAAACCAAATTCTCCCGTCTAACAGTTCACGTAAAAACAGGGGTTTAGTTTGCACACATTTGCAAATACATGCGTAAGCTGCAGTGGTCACGTCCGGCACCTCAGTGTACTGCAGTCCTAACTCAATATTTGCCTCCGTAGTAAGAGCACATATATAATAATAGATAGATTGAGGGCAGGTATGCCTGGAGGGAGCCCACCCCTCCTTAAAGGCACACTGGACACCCAGCAAATAGCACAATGGCAGCAAAGGTGGCTAGTGCGCCCCTTCACCAAATATTAGTTCAGCACCTCTGTAAACAGTGGAGCAGGGATTAATTGCTTAGGGCTGTTCAGTGTTTCACAGGCTGCAGTTCTGCTACTTCCCCTGTCTCCTAGAGACCCTTAAAATGATAGTGGGAGAGAGAGCAGGACAGGCACTCTGAATATTTATGGAACTCCAATCCCTGGAGAGGTGTGCCCAGAAGGTGGAGGGAGAGCCCATAAGCGGTCTGAGGCCCGTTAGCAGTTCCTGGGTCTAGTCCAGTGATGACAAACCTTGGCACCCCAGATGTTTTGGAACTACATTTCCAATGATGCTCATGCACTCAGTGCAGTGTAGATGAGCATCATGGGAAATGTAGTTCTAAAATATCTGGGGTGCCTAGGTCCGCCAGTCCTTTATAAAGTGTCCCCTGTACAAGGTCCCCCCATCAACATGGGGACAAGGTGCTTTGGGGGGGACCCCAAACCACCCTCCCCATGTTGAGGGCAAGCAGCCTTGTATGGTTCAGGAGGGGGGGCTCGCTCGCCCCCCCCTTTCCTGGCCTGCCAGGCTGCTTGCTCAGATAAGGGTCTGGTATGGATTTTGGGGGGGGACCCCAAACCAATTGTTTTTTAAATTTTGGCGTGGATTTCCCCATAAAATCAATACCAGACCCAAAGGGCCTGGTATGGATTTTGGGGGGAACCCCACGCTATTAAAAAAGAAAAATTTTATGGACTGGGGGAGGGGGGGGACCCACGACGATCTTTTCATAGAATTTTAATCTATATTGCCGGGATCCAGCAATGCATTACAGCCACAAGCAAGTTTAAATGATATTTTTTCCTTTAGAAATTTAATTTTGCTGCAGCACTGTTCTACACATCACACAGATGCGCCACTTTACAGGCCGATTAAGGCGACCCCCAGGCATGATATTTAAAGGAATATTTTATTTTTATTGTTTCACTTTAAGCATTTTTAAAATCACTGCTTCTGAAAAAAACGGCAGTTTTTAAAAAAAATTTCTTTGCATTGATCCATGTCCCCTGGGGCAGGACCCGGGTCCTCAAACACTTTTTATAGCAATAACTTGCATATAAGCCTTTAAAATGATCACTTTTGATTTTTCATGTTTGTGTCTCATAGACTTTATCCCTTTCATGACTAAGCCTATTTTTGACATTTGGTGTTTACAAGTTAAAATCCGTATTTTTTGCTAGAAAATTACTTAGAGCCCCCAAACGATATATATATATTTTTTAGCAGAGAATCTAGAGAATAAAATGGTAATTGTTGCAATATTTTTTATCACACGGTATTCGTGCAGCGGTGTTTAAACGCAACTTTTTGGGAAAAGGGACACTTTCATGAATTAAAAAAAAAAAACAAACAGTAAAGTTAGCCCAATTTTTTTGTATAATGTGAAAGATAATGTTACGCCAAGTAAATAGATACCAAACATGTCACGCTTTATAATTGCACGCACTCCTGGAATGACGACAAACTACGGTACCTAAAAGTCTCCATAGGAGACGCTTAAAAATTTTTTTTTACGGTTACCAGGTTAGAGTTACAGAGGAGGTCTAGTACTAGAATTATTGATCCCACTCTGACAATCGCGGCAATACGTCACATGTGTGATTTGAACACCGTTTACATATGCAGGTGCGACTTCTGTATGCGTTTTCTTTGCTGCACGAGCTCGCGGGGACGGGGCGCTTTAAAAAAAATATTTTTTTTCTTATTTATTTTTATATTTATAAATTGGGTTTAAAAAAAAAAAAAATTTGATCACTTTTATTGCTGTCACAAGGAATGTAAACATCCCTTGTGACAGTAATAGGTGGTGACAGGTACTCTTTATGGAAGGATCGGGGGGGTCTAAAAGACTCCCGATCCCTCCTTTCCACTTCACAGTATTCAGATCGCCGTTTTCGGTGCTTCTGAATACTCTATATTTTTTTTAAAACCGGCGCCATTGGCAGCCAAGTAAACGGGGCGGGACGTCGCTTCCGTGTTTACAATTAGGAGGCTGGAACAAAGCCGCTCACGGTTTCCTTCCAGACTGTCAGTAGCCGCCGGAGGCGGCGGATAGGTGATCGGGCCTCCCGGTGGATCTGGAGGCCCGGTAAGAGTGGCGGGAGGGGGGGGGGGCGTCCCCTCCCACTCCTCCGGTATAACAGCCGAGCGGCTTTTATACTTGGATAGCCGATCGTCGGCTCTACAAAACGGTGCTGGGATGATGCCTGCAGCTGCGGGCATCATCCCGGTATAACCCCGGAAAGCCAATTACGCACATCTGCGTACGCTCGGCGGGAAGGGGTTAATAGGGTTTGCATGTTCTGTTGGGAACCGTACCGGGGGGGGGGGGGAGGTGTTCGGACCATCCCTTTTAAGCACACATGGTTTGCATGTGTACTGTTATGGAGGGGGGGGGTCATATGAAGTTGCCCTCTCCACACAGGCTATGGCGCTAGACTGCAGGTAACCAAATGAGCCAGAGCCTTCGCTAGAGTGGACTGTGAATATATAATCATACCCCCCAACTTTTTGAGATGGGTACGAGGGACACCTATTAGCAAAAGTATGTAGGCATAGGACACGCCCCTTTAAAGGAGAATTATACAAAAAAAAAAAATATTAGTTAAACCCACAAGTGCTTTTTTTTTAAACCACTACTATTCCTTTATATTGGCTTTTGAAATTTACAAATGCAGCAATTTAGAAATTGGATGAAAGGTTTAGCTCTGGGAAACACTTTTTGAAAGACAAAAAGTGCGTTTTATGTACTTGTTAAAGGGGGCTTCCAGATTGTGATAAGCCCCCCCCCCCACCTGCAGACCCCCCACAACCACCTGGCCTGGGTTGTGGGGATGAGGTCCTTGTCCCCATCAACATGGGGACAAGGTGCTTTGGGGGGACCCACGCCAATTCAGCGTATGTATGTTTGTAACAAGAACTCTATGGTAGGTACCAGGCATGAATGTAAACAACCTCACAGTGTACAAAAGAACCCTTTCTTACACATGCATAGCAAAGCAATGGGTTACTTTCAATGGCAGCCCACAGGCCTCCATTGCCCCCCTCCCTCCCCACCATCCTTACTTTAACAGGAGACCCTGTCCTCACCCCACCCAATAGTACCGGGGCCTGGGCACAGGCAGCTGGATTCCTCTTATAAAACAGACAATGCCCAGCGCTGTGCTTATCGTCTATTCTTCACTCCCAATACTCCCAAAAACTAATAATGAATATAACCTTTTGGGTTTTATCTATTGCAAAGTTCTTAGCATTACTCACTCTGCAATATTCTATGGCAACAACAGACCGCTTATCTTCCAGAACAAAGGTCTCATTGTTTTCCTGGATAGACGTCAAGGTTGCAGACATCTTTATTAATTAAAATTGAATTTAATGACCACAATCCTAGGAACAAAACATCAGAGAATGATATGATAATTTAATATCGGTAAAGGGACTATTAAACAGTCATGAAAAGTTGAGGTGTGCTAATTCACAACAGAAGAGCATCTGCTGCCCCCTGGAGTCTGTTTGTGAATATGCACTTTGAAAAATGTTTCTGTGCTAGCAGGGAGGAGTACTTAAATCAACACCCATTATTTCATGTTACCTGCCAAATAAAATGGGTCATATGGCACCTGTATGGGAACTGAGGTCCTTAAAAAAAAATCTACATTCAGAATGAATAATACAATAAAATAATATCTAAAGTCAGTTTTTTTTTTTTTTTTAAAGAAAGGAGAATAAAGGATAGAATAGAGAAGAAAATAAATAATATTATTAATAAGAATAAAATTGAGAATAGGATTTTGAATAGAGAGGAGAAACCTATAAGGCATGTGCAGAAAAAAAAATAGTTTTGTTTCGGATCAATTTAAGTTACTAATTTTGTTTATTTGCATTCGTAATGAAATTCGTCTAGTTGAGTTTAATTTCATTTATTTGTTTTCGACTAGATTCGAAAGTATTCATGTTTGAACTGAAAATATTGAATCAATCTGAATTCAGATTTCAGGAATATGGCTATATTCTATTTTATTCTATTCTATTTTTTTATTCCATTCTTTTTTATGCTATTCTTTTATTTTCTAATCTATTACCGTATGTTCTATTAAATGCCTTTATTTTCTATACTATTATTTTCTATTCTATTGTTTTATTCTATTCTTTTCTATTCTATGTTTTTTTTTCTATTCTATTCCTTCATTTTCTATTGTATTGTATGGTATTCTATTATTGTATTTTCCATTCAATATTATTTTATTTTGTTCTTTTCTATTCTTTTTGGCTCCATGTACACTAGCAATTTTTAAAAGCTCAAAAAACACTAGAAAAAAAAAAATGCTGGATTAAAAATGCTGATAATAGTGTTTTTGTGGCGGCTTGTAGTAGCGATTTAGTAGCTTTTAGGAGCATTAGCATTGTATTATGCAGTACATGAAGAAAAAAAAATGCTAAAAAAAAAAAAAAAAGCTGTTAGGAGTGTTTTAGTAGCATAGGAGCATTTAGGAGCGTTCAGCTTTTTTTTTTTGACTGGAAAACACTCCAAAAAACTCTACAAGAACATTTTTTTTTCTGCTTCTAGACGCTGAAGCTCAAGAAATGCTAATAACCTAATGCAGTGTGGATGGACACATAGGATAACACTATGTAGCTTCTAGGCAGTGATGGCTGGTGCTCAATATTTTTTTTGGGGGGGGGGGGCAAACCAACGAAACACCCACCGCAGGAGATGAACAGGAAGGCGGCGATCACGCCCCGCGGGAGATGGACGGGAAGGCGACGATCACCTCCCGGCAGGACAGGGACGGGAAAGCGGCGCTCACCCCCCCCCCCCGCGGGAGAGGGACGGGAAGGCGGTGATCACCCCCCCCCCGCGGGAGAGGGACGGGAAGGCGGCGATCACCCCCCCCCCCGCGGGAGAGGGACGGGAAGGCGGCGATCCACACCCCCCCCCCCCCGCGGGAGAGGGACGGGAAGGCGGTGATCACCCCCCCCCCGCGGGAGAGGGGCGGGAAGGCGGCGATCATCCCCCCCCCCCCCCCCGCGGGAGAGGGACGGGAAGGCGGCGATCATCCCCCCGCGGGAGACGGACGGGAATGCGGTGATCACCCCTCCCCCCGTGGGAGACGGACGGTAAGGCGGCGATCACCCCCCCCCCACAGGGGACACACAGGGAGGCGGCGATCACCCCCCCCCCGCGGGAGACAGATGGGAATGCGGCGATCACCCCCCCTGCGGGAGACGGACAGTAAGGCAGCGATCACCCCCCCCCCCCCGTGGGAGACGGACGGGAAGTTGGCGATAACCCCCCCCCCCGTGGGAGACGAACGGGAAGTCAGCGATCACCCCCCCCTCGTGGGAGACGGACGGGAAGTCGGCGATCACCCCCCCGCGGGAGACGAACGGGAAGGTGGCGATCACCCCCCACAGGGGATGGACAGGAAGGTGGCGATCACCCCCTCGCGGGACATGGATGTGAATGCGGCGATCACCCCCCCTGCAGGAGACGGACAGTAAGGCAGCGATCACCCCCCCATGGGAGATGGACGGGAAGTCGGCGATCACCCCCCCCCATAGGAGACGAACGGGAAGGTGGCGATCACCCCCCCACAGGGGATGGACAGTAAGGCGGTGGTCCCACCCCCGCACGAGACGGACGGTAAGGAGGCACTGGCAGATGATCAGGGGTAGGGCTGCTGCTCCTCGCTCTGGGGCTTTTGCTTCTCCTCCTAGACGAACAGGAAGTTGGTCCCGCATCCTGATTGGCCGGGAGGAGAATCAGGAAGACGATAGCGAATATTAATTTGCTATTGTCACACAACTGGGAGGGCTCAGGGCACCCCTAGCAAACCCTTTTTTTAAGCCAATTAGAGCCTCAGGCTGTCCCCACACAGTCAGTCCTCTTCAGCCTTGTCCTCATTGGCCACAACGTCATCTCAGCATTCTAATTGGCCACACACACAGGACTCCTCCTTCTCTGTCCCTCTGGCACTGACTGTTACCTCCAGCAGCAGCAGTGTCCCCCTGCTGTCCCTCACCCCACCCCCACTCTGAGCCGGAGATCCCTTCAATTCGACACTCCCGACCCGTATATGTCTGGGACGTCTCACTCACCTTGGGGCCACCCCGCCGCCAGTACTACAACCGGCCTGCATCCATGTCCTCCTCCACCCACCTGTCCTCTGGCAGCCGGTGGGAGAGAAGAGGAGGGAAGCCGGAAACGCTGCAGAGAGGGGGGGCAAGGCAGTAAGGGGAATCTGCGCTGCATAAGGTGATTAGGGTGTGCCCAGGCACATCTTGCACACCCCAATGGTCTGGAGAAGGACTAGAGGAGGGATGGAGATAGCTGCTGAAACCAGGGGAGGCGGAGACCAGGGGGTGCTGCAGCTGCACAGAGAGACGCAGGATCTGTAGGAAGAGTTCTGTTCTCCTCTCTGCTGCCAACTGCTGAGACAGGGGGAGAAGGGGCAGGCAAGGGGGGTGGGGGGTGCCGCAGCTGCAGTAGAGGTGCGAAGGCCACATGAAATGCCCTGGAGGGAGGGCCGGATTGGGTCCACGGGCCTTGTGTTTGACACATGTGGTGTAGAGGAATAGGGCCCTCTCTGACTCAAAACATTATCTCCCTTATACCAAGACTGAGTGTTGCAGATATCAAGATCCAAATATTTTATACATACATATTTCTTTTATTTTTTCGTAGCTTTAGGGCTACAGCTCCTTTAAAATCCATGCTAAGCTTTTTTTTTTTTGGAAGATAAAAGGAATGAAGAAATGGCAGACTATGACTGGAAAGCAGCCAATAAAAGTAAATGTGATTTAATTATGCTTTTCAAAATAATGTTCAGGTAAAATATGAATGTTTACACACCAGAGGCATTTTATAGATTGCTGTCACCAGCTACATGAACAGGAAAATCCACATTTCAGACGCTCGATTTTCCAGCAGCTGCAGGAATGAGGCAATCAGAATTTGGATTGCTGCAAAGGAAAGAGGTGACCGATGCACCAGTACAGCATGAAGAAAACAGGATGGAAAGGAAGCCTATTGTGACCCGATCCAGGAACCACCAATCTACCTCTATGTGCTGCTGAGAGACATAAAGTCAACCTGTATGCTGGGAGATGAGGATCTGCTGCAGAGGAGGTGGCTGGTGAAACAGATAATATTGCCCTTTTCCATTAACGATGAGGGTTTAATAAAGAATTATCACCGCAAATGCTTTCACACTGCTGCGCTGCGGTTTTGCTGCAGCAGTGTATCCGCAGTTTTAGAAGTCTATGGGAAACAGGGGCGGTCCGTTCATTAAGGGCGCACGGGCGCCACCCCCCCCTATCCGTGTGTCCGGCCCCTTTCAGGACACCGGCGCATGGATTCCAATGCAGGGCGGGGGGGGCTGTTTTTTTGAAGCACCAATTATTAGGCTTCAATATAGGGTGGGCTCGGATCGCAGAAAGTGGGCTCCGATCCCACTCAGGTGTGTTACAACAGCGAATGAATATTCACTGTAGTAACACTGATCCTCCTCCCGGCCAATCAGGAAGCGGGTTTTGACACCCAATTGGCTGAAAGGACAGGCGATCCTATTGGACGCTTAGGAGGAGGAGGAGGGGAGGAGCCGGAATCCGCCATGGAGAGGAGGACACAAAGGCCCTGCACTACGCTGCCTACCACCCGCCACGATGGGGTAAATGCCAGACCGACTGACAAGCAGCGGGGGTGGGTGCTGCTGGGGGGGGGATGTTTGATTGTTCACCCCCCCAAAAAAAAAAAAATCACCAGCCACTGATGGGAAACCACAGGTAACCCACTCAAAAACTGTGGGTGCTGAACCCCCACTGTTGGTGTGACACGGCCATGAAATTCATTATTTAATCCTCCAGGGGACCAAATGTAAGTAACACTTTGTCCCGTTGTGATCAGTGCTGTGGTTATGCAAACAGAGAACATGGTTTTCTCTTATTATGCTGGCTTTAGCTCCACCCCAGGCTGAAGCCCAATTTATGGGTGTTTGGGGAGTCTCCTAACCCCTCTCCTCTGTTTCCTATTCTAAATAACGTGCCTTTGAAAAGGTCATCTACCATTTGGTTTCTACCTGGCAAGCTTTACACTTGGGTGAGGAACCTGCCCCCAGCTCTGACATCACCCCCTCTGCTTTCTCCAGGCGACTGGAGCAACGGGAGTGAATGGGAAAAAAACAAAACAAGGAACACCGCTCAAGTGGGTGAATCCAGATAAATGAATAAAGTGAAGTGAATTGAAGGACTCTTCTCAAGGGTGCTCACCACAGCTCACCCATCGTACAAACTACAAAAAGGGGAGAAAAGGCTGCACTCCAACTGATGAACATGAGTTCTTTATTAATCCATCAAAGTGACACACCACAGGAAAAAAAACGACAATTAAGGCATCAAGGCAGACATGTTTCACTTAGTATCGTGTGCTTAATCATTGCCATTGTTGTTTTTCCTGTGGTGTGTCACTTGGATGGATTAATAAAGGACTCATATTCATCATTTTGGAGTGCAGCAGTTTCTTCCTTTTTACATGAGTGAATAAGTTCCAGCACTACTCATCCACTTTTTTTTTTTTGGCACAGGATGGCGACATTTTTTTGTACACAAGGAGCATAGACAGGAGCCTCGTGGCTGACAAGCTCCCCTCCCTCTATTGTGGTGAATGACCGTGCTTGCACCCTGAGGTGCCAATGAGGGGAACTAATTAAATATTAGGCAAGCAGGTCTATTGGGACTTAGTTGCCCCCAGGACTTATGCACAATGCAATAGTGCCTGGCCATCACAACAGGGCAGGCGTGAACCGAGCAAAGCCAACAGGTACTTGTGGTTGGCACACAGGCATGGTGGTTCAATGACAGTCTAGGTACAAGGCAGACGAGGTTCAGAGTTGTCAGGGTTCAATCTGTAGTCAAAAGGCAGGTAGAATTCAGAGAATAGTCGATATCCGATCTGAGGTCATAAACAGGGGAATCCAAACAGCAGAGCAGGACAGACAGAGAGCTTGAGCAGGTAATACACACGCTATCACAAGCATAAGATTGCATGGTTGGCTGGCCGTAATTAGGTTTGGGTTGGTCTCCACCCAGAGTTTGGCCACATCAATCACCTTACAGGTGGACAGACAGACAGGGAGATTGGATCACAGCCAAAACCAGGATGCTGGAATAAGACTAGCAGCCAACAAGGATCAGGAGCGCTACATTGGTGGCCTAATGCAAAGTAAGTGGAGAATTATTGGAAGAGTATTATTAACCACTTGCCTACTGGCACTTTTACCCCCTTTCTGCCCAGACCAATTTTCAGCTTTTAGCGCCGTCGTACTTTGAATGACAATTGGGCGGTCATGCAACACTGTACCCAAATGAAATTTTTATATATTTTTTTTTTTTTCACACAAATAGAGCTTTCTTTTGGTGGTATTTAAATCACCAGTTTTTTTTTTTTTTTTCTAAACAAAAAAAAAAGACTTAAAACTTTGAAAAAACAAACATTTTTTATAGTTTGTTATAAAATTTTGCAAATAGGTAATTTTTCTCCTTCACTGACGTGCGCTCAAGAGGTGGCGGCACTACTAGGCAACTCTAATGAGGCGGCAATGATGGGACCGCTGTTCCTTTAACCACTTCAGCTCTGGAAGGTTTTACCCCCTTCCTGACAAGGCCATTTTTTGCGATACGGCACTGCGTTACTTTACCTGACAATTGCGCGGTCATGCGACAGTGTACCCAAATAAAATTGATGTCCTTTTGGGGTGGGGAAACTTGACTGGCCTGCACAGAAGTCCTGACCTCAACCCAACAGAGCACCTTAGGGATGAATTAGAGCAGAGACTGCGAGCCAGGCCCTTTTTGTCCATCAGTGCCTGACCTCACAAATGCGCTTCTGGAAGAATGGTCAAACATTCCCATAGACACACTCCTAAACAATGTGCACAGCCTTCCCAGAAGAGTTGAACCTGTTATAGCTGCAAAGGGTGGGCCAACTCAATTTTGAACCCTACGGACTAAGATACCATTAAAGTTCATGTACGTGTAAAGGCACGTGTCCCAATACTTTTGGTAATCTAGTGCAGTGGTCTCCAAACTGCGACCTGGGTGCCAGATGTGGCCCTTTGCTCGCTTTCATCAGGCCCTTGGAGCACTTTCATCCACTGACACCAACAATGGGTCATAATTCCCCCCATTGACACCAACGAAGGGGCACAATTCCTGCCAATGACACCAACAATCAGGCACAATACCTCCCACTGACACCAACAATGGGGCATAATTCCCCCTACTGACACCAATGAAGGGGCACAATTCCTGCCAATGACACCAACAATCGGGCACAATACCTCCCACTGACACCAACAATGGGGCATAATTCCCCCTACTGACACCAATGAAGGGGTGGAATTCTTCCCAATGATACCAACAATGGGACCCAATGACATCAACAGATGGGGCACAATTCCTCCCACTTACACCAATAATGGATTGCAATTACTCTCACTCTCTACTGATGTCGAGACCTTTATTACTCCCACCGGCCACAGTCCGGCCCTCCTAAAGTCTGAAGTACATTAAAACTGGCCCTTTGTTCAGAAAGTTTGGAGACCCCTCATATAGTGTATGTGCCCCAGCGCACCACAAACACACAGATAGCCTACCTCTGCATTTGTGGTGAGCTAACACGCAGGTCTTTTGTGTTGCACTGGGGTGACATTCAAAAAGAGCGATTTCACAACGCACCGCGGTTCATGCATTACTGCAACACAACAGGGTGAAACAACAAACGTTACTGCAATGTAGAAGTGTGAATTCAGTGTAACTGTATGTGGTGGAAATTCAAACGCGGCAGAACTTACAAGAAGAATAAACAAAAAACGAGGGTTTGGGTTTTTTTTTTGAAAAATTTCATTGATTTCGAGTCCCTAGTGTAAAGTATAAAACAGCTTTGAAGTCCATAAAATGCTTTTGCTTGATTAATAAGTTTCCATCAAGAAAGTTATCCGGTTACAAAAGAGAACTGAGCAGATCAATGAAAAATAAAATACCTGACATAAGGAGTAAGTCACAAAGCTTTAACACAAGGATGAGAATTTTTAGGATAGCCATGAAAATAAGGATCCTTATCCTGGTGTGTTACATTTGTAGAATTGGGGCTACAGTGTCCATTACAAATGGAATGTTATACATGAACATCACAGCACCTGGGAGAAAATACAGAATTCGATAAGTTATTCCTTTTTCTGCACTTTTCCATGGTGGACACGCCTGACCCAACACGTGTTCCCTCCTTCCTAGTAGGACGGGATTAGGAGAACATTTAAAATTCCCTTGCACCCGCACCTCCTCCATGTTTCCTAAAGATCAAGGCACAGTGGATAGGTGAAGTGTACCCCAAAAACAGACATTACCCAACTTTATCCCTTAACCTCCATGTCCATATCTGGATATGAGATGGACCTCTCTCATATCGCACCTTTATTGGTTTATTTTACTTTTATTTCCTCTTTGACATCCATCACAAGGTTTTTAAAGCTATTTCAGGGGCAGCTGCTAAGAGCTCATTTCGTTTTGATATAGGCACGCTCCCAGAACTACATCTCCCAAGAGCCTTTTCCCTACACAGTGTGAGCAGGAGGCTCTTGGGAGTCAAGGCAGAAGCATGTGGATAGGGAGATAACCTGTGTTCTGTAGTCCAGCAGGCAGGGCTGACAAGGAGGCAATAATACTGCCCATGGTGTCATCATAGAAGAATCCAGGAAAAGTAATTGCTTTAAGGTACACCTGTGCTTTATCCATGAAGTGTACGGCAACACATACCCTTTATAGGTGGCCTCAGCAGCAGCTTAGTTTCCCTCTTCCTTTCTTCATTACCCTATTGCTCGGTAGGAAAAAATGAATATTTCAAGGAATTAAGGAGCATTTAACTCAAGCCCCTTAGTTCCAGTGAAGGGACCTCTTAAGGCATCAACATGCCAAGACATTTTGGGCAACTTCAGGCTCCCAACTTTGTGGGAACAGTTTGGGGATGGCCCTTCCCTGTTCTAACATGACTGCACACTAGTGCACAAAGCAAGGTCCATAAAGACATGGATGACCGAGTTTGGGGTGGAGGAACTTGACTGGCATGCACAGAGTCCTGACCTCAACCCGATAGAACACCTTTGGGATGAATTAGAGCGGAGACTGCGAGCCAGGCCTTCTCATCCAACAACAATGCCTGACCTCACAAATCCGCTTCTGGAAGAATGCTCAAACATTCCCATAGACACACTCCTAAACCTTGTGGACAGCCTTCCCAGAAGAGTTGAAGCTGTTATAGCTCCAAAGGGTGGGCCAACTCTATATTGGACCCTACAGACTAAGACTGGGATGCCATTAAAGTTCATGTGCGTGTAAAGGCAGGCATCACAATACTTTTGGTAATATAGTGTATATTCAAATGTCAACATAAGGCTGGCCAGGTTGGGAAAAATGAAGAGGATTAGTATTTCCTAATATAGGCTCCCTCCAGTGATGGGCAAGTCCTCAAAAACCCAGACATTTGGTCATGTGATCTCTACCAGTAATGATCCCAAATCTAAATCATTCATCTTGCAGATGGATGCTTTTTGGGGTATGCAAGCAGAACTGGAGGGAACCTTTTTTTTTTTCCAGGAAAGCCAAATATATCAGCCCTTCTGTTAACCTTTTGTTTGTCCATCCCTGTCATCAACGTAGTTAACATTTTATTAATATAGTAACAGCAAAAATAATAAAGAAAACTAAAAAAAGGGCTAATTAATTTTCTTTTGACTCATCCAATCAGAGAATGCTTTGCAGTCATTGAGAAAATACAAAGCATTCTCTAAATGGCACCCATGCCGAGCGGCCAAAGTTCTGTTTTTTTTATAATGCACGGGACCCAGAAGCTCGTGGAAATCACTGGAGTAGCGGTGTCTACTCTATAGTGATTTCTAGCTTCTGGAAGGGTCCCACAGGAGAGTATATGTGACTGTAATGGAAATTTGTAAGTTCTGTATATAATTGTATTCTATTTTATATGTATTGCACACTGCCCTCACTGTGCACACGGTACTAATAATGTTTTCATTACATATTTACATTCTTTCGAGTCCTGATTAGAATTAGCCTGCCTATGTTACGCCCCTTGTTACCATAAACGTACAATTGTAATATTAATGTGATACCTACGTAATCATGTGTATAAAAACCTTTGCATCATAATAAAGCAGAACAGTTATGTGGAAAGATGTGGAGTGTATCTTTTGTGTCTGTTCCCTACTTCAGTAGTTATTATTAATTTGGAACCACTAATCAATATGAGGATAGGAGTTGCCTATCATCAATTTAACCAAGTCAGCGTGGCGAGCTTTGCCTTAGGAGGGGATCCCTGAGTATCCGAAACGAGGAGCTTGAGATGATCCGGGAATTTCTGATAATCAGTCGGCTGAGGTAAGCCTTTTGCTTAGATTTGAGTTATCAGTCTTCCTTGATTGGTAAGGCATTTTCGGGACAAAGGGTACCTATTTTACTCCCCTTAATCGAACTGTATTGTATATATATCCTATATTTATATTCTAATATAGCTTTCTTGTAATAACAATGAAAGTGGCAAGCAGCCGCCTGGCTGTTATTACAAGCAGCGGGAGGGGGACTCTCCCTCTCCCCTCCCACCACTCCACCCAGGTCTCCCATCCCAGGGCCAGAGCGACCAGCCGGCACATCCACCGGCAGACCGGAGACCCGAACAAAGCTGGAATCTGCTTTGTTCGGGTCTCGGATCTAGTAACCCGGAAGCGATTTCATGACATCACTTCCGGATTACTGGCATCCTAAAGGCGCCAGATTTTAAAAATAGAAAGTATTCAAAAACGCCAATCTTGGCATTTCGAATACTTTCAAGTGCACAGGAATGGTTTGGGGTCTTATAGACCCCAGATTCCTCCATAAAGAGTACCGGTCACTGCCTATTACTGTCACAAGGGATGTTTACATTCCTTGTGACAGCAAAAATAGTGATTAAAAAAAAAAAAAAAAAAAAGGACGGTCAGTTTGCTGCTGCTCTTTCATTATCAGGTCAGGAGGCCGAGGCCATGATGTCCAACCTGCAACTCAGAGGTGACCCTTTGGTACTTATTATGGGGCCCTCAGGGTCCCTGCAGACAACAGTCTGTTTTCCTTACATAGGCCAGAGAGGGAATATTATTGAGGTTCAGTAGTTAAATGGTTTAGCTTATTTCTTTTATACTGCCTTACTTTTCCTGTGCTGTCCTTTTAATTTTTAGGGCTATAAAGAAGAACAAAAGTGAAATCATTGACTTGTTAAGATAATGTAATAGCAGTGATTGCCGGGGCTTCTTTTAGGCCCCTTTCATGCTGAGGCGGTGGGTGCGTCTGCGGTAAAACGCCGTTATTTTTAGCGGCGCTTTACAGCCAACTTCGCGGCGATATTCGGCAGCTAGCTGGGCGCTTTTACCCCCCCGCTAGTGGCCGAGAAAGGGTTAAAACCACCGCAAAGCGCTGCTGCAGCAGCGCTATCCCATTGATTTCAATGGCCAGGAGCGGTGTATACACCGCTCCAAAGATGCTACTGGCAGGACTTTTTTTAGCATCCTGTCAGCGCACCGCTCCAGTGTGGAAGCCCTCGGGGCTTTCATATTGGAGACACAGCAGTGGCACTTTCAGGGCGCTTTGCAGGCGCTACTTTTAGAGCTGTAGCGCCTGCAAAGCGCCCCAGTGTGAAAGGGGTTTTAGAGATCATGGGGCCCCTTTCACAATGGGGTGGGAGGTGCGTCGGCGGTAAAGCGCCGCTATTTTTAGCGGCACTTTACCGTCATTTTAGCGGCGGTATTCGACCGCTAACGAGTTTTACCCCTCGCTAGCAGCCGAGAAAGGGTTAAAAAAAACCACCGCAAAGCGCCTCTACAAAGGCGCTTTGCCAGCGGTATAGCCACGGTGCCCCATTGATTTCAAAGGGAGGAGCGGTGAAGGAATGGTGTATACACCGCTCCAAAGATGCTGCTAGCAGGACCTTTTTTCAGAGTCCTGCCAGTGCACCGCTCCAGTGCGAAAGCCCTCGGGGCCTTCAAACTGGAGAGACAGCAGCAGCTGTTTCAGGTCGGTTTGCAGGCGCAATTTTTAGAGCAATAGCGCCTGCAAAACAACCCAGTGTGAAAGGGGTCTTACAGAACAGTGAACCAAGCCTAACAGGTGGCTCCAGCCACATGCACAAACCATGCATTCATGTAACCAGCATACGTGTGAGCATGAGCCCTTACTTAGGTTTTTTTTAGCAGCCCTGGGGGTTGGTGAAATATTAGGGGTCTAAACAGACACCCAACCTCTCAACTTTTGAGACAGAGGAAGAGATTGAGAACTCAGATGCCTCAAACCTTTTTCCGCAGCCTCAGCTGCAGAATGAATGAAAAGGAAGCGCTCTGTACATGGACTCCCTGTTCAATCCCAAACTGAAGCATTGTAAACACAGTGAGGGCCACAGGGGGATCTTTTCCAGTAATTGTGCCCACTAGGGTTGCCCCTTTTTCTTCAAGCCAAAAGCGAACGCTTTAACAGCGCACAGCAACTTTTACAATTTTTTTGTTTTTTTAACCACTTAAGCACTGGACCATTTGGCTGGCCAAAGACCAGAGCACTTTTTGCGATTCGGCACTATGTCGCTTTAACTGACAATTGCGCGGTCGTGCGATGTGGCTCCCAAACAAAATGGACGTCCTTTTTTTCCCACATATAGAGCTTTCTTTTGGTGGTATTTGATCACCTCTGCGGGTTTTTATTTTTTGCGCTATAAACAAAAAAATAACGACAATTTTGAAAAAAAAGCATTATTTTTTACTTTTTTGCTATAATAAATATCCCCAAAAAATATATAAAAAAAATTTTTGGTAAAAAAAAAAAAAAAAAATCGCAATAAGCGTTTATTGATTGGTTTGCGCAAAAGTTATATCGTCTACAAAATAAGGGATAATTTTATGGCATTTTTATTGATAATTTTTATTTTTACTAGTAATGGCGGCGATCGTCGATTTTTAACGTGACTACGACATTATAGCGGACACATTGGACACTTTTGGCGCGATTTTGGGACCATTCACATTTATACAGCGATCCGTGCGATTAAAAATGCATTGATTACTGTGTAAATGTGACTGCCAGTGAAGGGGTTATCTACTAGGTGGCGCTGTAGGGGTTAAGTGTGTCCTAGGGAGTGATTCTAACTGTGGGGGGAGGGACTATGTGCGACACGATACCGATCACCGCTCCCGATCACAGGGAGCTGTGATCAGTGACAGTGTCATTAGGCAGAACGGGGAGATGCTTGTTGACATTAGCATCTCCCTGTTCTTCCTCACCGTGGGACGATCGCGGGTATCCTTGTGGACATCGAGTCCGCGGGACCTGCGATCATGGAGCTCCCGGCGGGCGTGCGCCACTGGCGGGCGCTTGTGCGCCCGCAAGCCGCCTCTTAAAGGGCCACATACAGGTACATTAATCTGTCTATACGCGCCCTTCTGCCGCAGTATATCTGCGCGAGGCGGTCAGGAAGTGGTTAATATACACTACAGGATTGTAAACAGACCTGGGACACCTTTGGGCACTCCAAAGAGAATAGTAACGCGGCGCAGATAGTGCCCCCTCACCCTCCTGTCAGGCCCTGTTCCGAGCCACATTCCTGTCTAAATAATGTTTCTGGTTTTCAGGTGGACTGAAACCCGGACACATGATTCAAAACCCGGACTGTCTGGGTGAATCCCGGACAGACGGCAACCCTAGTGCCCACTCCTACAGCTGAACTTATGGGCCCTTGGCAAGTGCTACCCACTTATCAGCAGCCCTGGTGATGGCTAGCAGTCCTATGTGTCTCCAGTTTAGGACTGTCTCCTGAAACATGTCCCTCCCCTGTTGCCAACAAGACTTTAGCATGGTCACAGCCTCTGGCCATCTCCTATTGCATGTCTTTAGTGATGGACAGCAATCTGCAGAATTACATTCACTGAAGATTACATGTGGCTCTTTGGTGAGGACAGGGGGCCGCACTTGAGGCCCTTCATGCCAAGTAAGCTGATCACCATTGAGCTATATGCAACATGTGGCTGTCCAGCATGGCTGTGTGAATCTCAAGACAGGATGGAAAGAAACACAAATCTTTTGGTAAGTTACACAACTCACATTTATGCATTTAAAGTGGAAGTAAACACCTCTTGGACGCTTGTACCTACAAGTAAGCTTATAATAAGTTCTACCTGTAAGTACAAGGAACATCTCCTAAATGTGCACTGTTTAAAAGATATCCACTGTTTCTGTAGCCGGTGACGTCACCAGCGCATACCCATGCCGTCCCTTCAGAGTTCTGTGGTGTGGCCATAACTGCCGTGCACATGTGCGGGAGTGAAGTCATAACAGCTCCGCCATTCAAATGGCAGAGCCTGTGAACCCGGAAGGAAGGCCAGGTGAAGATGGAAAACCCGGTCAGTGGTGACAGCGCACCGCTGGAAGGATTCATTTTAAGGTAAATATTTCATAACGTGCTAATATTAGGGAGCACACTGGCACATTAAGCCATTAACTTGCAGGGAAACTTTTTTTTGCAAGGGTTGTCTACCGCTTTTATATGTGTATCTAGCTGTCTGAAATTCAGCTTCAGCCCTTGTTCACACCGGTGCGACTTGTCATGCGATTGACAGGTTTGAACCACATGACAAGTCACACCCCATTAAGAAGTTCCTGCCCTATTTTTGGCAATTTCAGGTTCGTCCTGACGTGAAGTCGCACAAAATGCCACCCAAGTCGCACTGACGTGGCTTTGGAATCGCGCTTTTCTAAGTGAAGTTGCACGCTTTCAAAAGCTGAATTTGGAGTGAACAGGGGCTTAGGACTCCAAAGGGGAACCTAGGTGTGAGTCGCTTCCAATCCTGAGAAGGTGATGATGCCGGAGGCAATAAGGGAAGAACAAACACTAAAATACAATGGCACTAAAGTAACAGAAATCTTCAAAGAGCCGAGTCACCAGCCAGACTTTGGTGCTTTCATTTCATATTGGGAATACCATCTTCCTAGTGACACTTGAAACAAAGGAGGGGTTGCGGTTGGGTAGGGATTTTAAATAGTCTCTATATCCCCCCCCCCCCCCCCAACCAGGAAGAAACAAGACGAAAAAAATCTCAACAACCTATAGTGCTTAGAAAGCATATATAGCACATTTCCAAGCCGTCACTGAGGCCTACCTTCTGATTCATACCTGTGGAAAGGTGATGTTTAAGAAATTCCAATTAACAGAAAACTTTACATTTTCAAAAGACAAATACAGCATTAAGCTACTTTCACACTGGGGCGTTGGGGGCGCCGGCGGTAAAGCGCCTCTATTTATACCGTCGTTTTAGCGGCGCTATTCGCTAGCGGGGCGCTTTTAACCTCCGCTAGCGGTCGAAAAAGGGCTAAGTGCCGCTGCAGCTTTGCCGGCGCTGCCCATTGATTTCAATAGGTGGGGGCGCTTTAGGAGCGGTGTGTACACCGATCCTACAGCGCTGCAAAGATGCTGCTTGCAGGACTTTTTTTTTTTTACCGTCCTGTAAGCGCACCGCTCCAGTGTGAAAGCACTCGGGCTCTTTACAGGCGCTATTTTTAGCGCTATTGCGCCTGCAAAGCGCCTCCAGTGCGAAAGCAGCCAAAGTATAAGACACTTTCATCAACGCCATTCATTTTTTTTTTTTTTGTCCCTTTTATTTGGTTTTGTATAGATGTCCCCCACTTGTCTGCGTGTGCTTGTTAAGTTCAGTTACACCAGAAAGTTTGCGGGCACCTGACTATCACACCTGCTGTATATCAAAAAGTATGTAAACACCCATCAAAATTATTGGGTGCAGGTGTTTTTACAATGAAAGGTGCTACAGCATACAAAATGCATTTTGTACAATTGTGAGTGTGCAAACTTTCTGTTACACCACGACTGTGCCCCTGTGGTTGATTTACTAAAACTGGAGAGTGCAAAATATGGTGCAGCTCTGCATAGAAACCAATCAGCTTCCAGGTTTTTTTTTTTTTTTTTGTCAAAGCTTAATTGAACAAGCTGAAGTTAGAAGCTGATTGGCTCCCGTGTACAGCTGCATCAGATTTTGCACTCTCCAGTTTTAGTAAATAAACCCGAAAGCCTGCTTTATAAAGACATGCAAGTGTCAAAGCAGCACTCCACGACATTTTTTATCCCCCCTGCAGTCGCAATGAACTTTATAGACATCAAACACAGTGAACCTGACATGTCACTTCCATCTGAAACAGGAATTTGTGAAAACACAAATCTGGGCTTAGACATAGGGCCCTAAATGCACTGGGGGAGGAGTGGCATTTGGTAGGTAAAGACATTACTCACGTTGACCGCATTCGGTGTTAAACTTCCTCTGCTGACATTTACCTATAGGTGGTAAGCCTATACTAGGACTTACCTATAGGTAAGGCTGGGGAAAAAATCGATTTAAATCTTGAATCGAGTTGAGAGGTCAAATCGATTCAAAATTTAAGCAAATTGATTTTTTTTGCACCGCGCCGGTCCTGAGGCGCTGCGGGCATGAGTTTTTAGGCGAGGTCGCGGCTTCGACTGGACGCCGCGGGCTAGGCCGAAGCCGCGGCCTTGCCTAAAAACTCATGCCCACAGCGCCTCAGGACCGGCGCTGACACCGCGCCGGTCCTGAGGAGCTGCGGGGGCAAGGAGTTTTTAGGTGAGGGCGCGGCCTCGGCCTAGTCCGAGAGGCCGGACGCCGCGGACTAGGCCGAAGCCGCGGCCTCGCCTAAAAGCTCATGCCCGCAGCGCCTCAGGACCGGCGCGGTTTCCAAAGAAAAAAAAAAACTCGATTCGAATCGTGAATCGAGTTTTTTTTTTAAGAGAATCGAACATTTTTTTTTAAAAAGAAAATCTCCCAGCCCTACCTATAGGTAGTAAAAATATCTCCTAATCGTGCACCGTTTAGTAGATATTAACATTAAATACAGCCAGCGACATCACTGGCACATACGCTCTGAAGGAATGGCCACGGGTGCCGTTATCTCCGAGCCACGTGCCGTGAACAGCGCCGGAGTGACATCACGGCTTCAGCCAATCACAGCGCCGGAGCCCGCAAACCTGGAAGAAACTCCGGAGAAAATGTCAGCCGTCTCAGCGGTGTGCGGGCGCTGCTGGAACAGCTTCATTCTAAGGTAAGTATTTCAGAATGAGCTAGTATGCATTACATACCTTCGAATTACAGTTTTTTTTTTTTTTTCTCAGAGTTTACAACCTCTTTAAAATGTTACTAAACCCAGGACCCTGCATTCACTATATCTGGTCTCCCACAGTACACGGAAATGCAATTATTTTAGTAAATATAAACTGCTAAATACCTTTCCTCATCAGCAGTATACAGCAGTCTTTTGTGACTTCTATCAGTGCCTGGTTAAAGCTTGTAGGAGTTTTCATACTGCATTGGCTGTCCTATCAGAATGCAGGGCCCCTGACCCTCTGTCTGGACAGTGCTGATTGGCCCTTTGCTGATCACATGAACTCTTCCAAGAAAAAGAAAACCTCTCTAGCAATACAGACCAAACTGAGCATGTGCAGCCTGACTCCAGTAACGCTGTCTTATCCAGACATGTTATGGGGACAATACAAGAAGAGGAGGATCTGTGCATACAGGATCAAACAGCATTTTTACACAATGCGGGGGATAAACCCCTTAGGTGCCACAGTAAATATAACA
This sequence comes from Lithobates clamitans, assembly GCA_037952925.1. NCBI lineage: Eukaryota > Metazoa > Chordata > Amphibia > Anura > Ranidae > Lithobates > Lithobates clamitans. Next base: position 2,783,593 of record JBBGZY010000705.1, read on the forward strand.
AGCATGCTTTACTAAGACTGATAAAACGGTTGTGGCTTAGTAACACTTTAATAAAGTTCATTGTGATTGAAGGAAAAAAAAAGTGTTGGGGAGTTCTTCTTGGCAGGGAGGAGGCAGATCCTGGAAGGCTGACCTCCCACGGTCAGTTGCTGCTTGCGGTCATCTAGAGTGGTGTCATTTGGAGCCCATATAGACATGGTTTGATGGGTTTGGGGTGGAGCAGCTCTAGTGGCCTGCACAGAGCCCTGACCTCAACCCCACTGAACACCTTTAGGATAAACTGGAATCACAGCCAACAACAGTACCTGTCCTCACAAATGCTCTTTTGACAGCGACAACTTCATATTAACGCCTATGGTTTTGGAATGGGATGTCCAACAGTAGGTATGAATGGTCAGGTGTCCACAAACTTTTGGCCACAATATATAGCTTTTCTTTTACCCAAATTTATTTTGTAGTAAAAGGTAGATAGGTAAGGGCCAGCAGTTTTCCACTGTCACCTATCAACTGTATGACCCCATTTTCCTTTTGTATTAGCTGTAAATGCCTGAGAATCACCAAAGCAAAAGGTTATGGCACATAATGTCAGTTCACAATTTCTAACAAGGAGGAATCACCTGCAGCATACCATAGAAGAACAAAAAAAAAAATAAAATAAAAAATTGTCTTTACAAACGGCCCAAATCTTACAATACGTTTCAAATCAAATATTTGCGCTAACCCAATAAATTGTAAAGTGACGAATTGGTGCTGCAACTTAAGACAGCCCGAATATTCAGCTAATAGCAATATGCATAGAAGAAAAGTGCACATCCACAAGATACAAACACCTTACATAAAAGGAAGTTAAATAATGATAAAAAACAGTGATATTCAACAGCAGTGAGTGCATGTAAATAAATGTCCATATGGTGCTCCACAAGATGCAAATATGTTGATAAACACTCTATGTTCACCTGGTGCTCCTGTTCATAAAATCAATCTGCGCCTTTTACCAGATTTGTTGGATCTCAAATTATAGTGATTAAAGGCGCTCAAGACAGGAATCAACCACCGAGGGAATTCATCTCCTCAAGCTTATCCAGTGAAAGGATCCTCTTCTCCTGCAGCGGGCTATCCGATAATAATATATTCCTCACAGATAGGGACGCAGCCTTCTCCAGGTGATCTCCAACAGTGAGGTATGTTAAAAGATGAAAGGAAGAGGCTTCATGGTGCGGTATGCCAGTAAAATTTATTCTAAAAATAAGTAGGCGCTTACATCCAAAAGAAAAAGGTGACCATTATAGTAACAAAGCCGCGGCTCGGCTGTTCTCTGTTCCCAGTCGATGCCTTGTATGGGGAAACGCGTCGGGTGGAGCACTAGTCCTTGACGTCACCACGCACCAGCTGGCTGGCCTGAGCCGCGGCTGTGTTACTATACTGGTCACCCTTATTTTGGATGTGAGTACTTATTTTTATAATACATTTTAATGGCATACTGCACCATGAAGCCTCTTCCTTTAATCTTATGACATACCCCACTATTGGAGATCACCTGGAGAAGGCTGCATCCGTATCTGTGAGGAATATATTATTATTAGCGGATAACCCTCTGCAGGAGAGAGGATCCTTTCACTTTATAGGTTCGAGGAGATGAATTCCCTCGGGGTTTGATCCCTGTCTGAGCACTTTTGATCTCTATAATTTGAGATCCAACAAATCTGGTAAGCGGCGCAGATTGATTTTTTTTTTAACAGAAGCACCGGGTGAACATAGAGTGTTTATCCACATACAGGGGGTCCCCTAGTTACAAACATCCGACTTACAAACAACTCCTACTTACAAACGGAGGGAGACAACAGGAAGTGAGAGGAAATCTACCCCTAGGAAGGGATATTCACTCCTGTAAGTTATTATGGGAAAAAGGTACCTCCACTGATTCTTTATCACCAAGGCTTGTTTCCACAACAAACCAAAATTTTCAAAAGCCAATTGTCACTGGGACAGAAAGTGAGGTGAAATCTTCTGAACAGGGGCACAGACGGCAAAACAAACATTACATGGGGTGATAACCCTTATACCTATGCTATCCAAAAAGCTTAAAAAAGTTTTTTTGGCTGGAGCGATACTTGAAAAATGTACCTGTTGCGACTTATAAACAGATTCAACTTAAGAACAAACCTACAGACCTTATCTTGTTTGTAACCCAGGGCCTGGTTGTATTTGCATCTTGTGGAGCACCATATTGGACATTTGTTTAGATGATATCACCGCTGTTGAATATCACTTTTTTATCATTATTTAACTTCCTTCTATATAAGGTGTTTGTATCTTGGGGATGCGCACTTTTCTTTTTATACAAGTCTTACAATAAACTGGATTATGAAAAGTGTGATTGCATAAGACTGTCTTATGAAAGAGTACTTTAAAAAGACTACATTGTTGTGCCATCAGTGTTCCGTGGCTGGAATCCTTCTCGGCGCGGACTGTTGAGGTCCCCATGTGTAGTTACGACGCAGCGCACCAGAAGTGTGTCGTTTTTAACGTACATCCGCTGCTTGAGTGCCTGAAGGTGCATAAATGTGACGTAACCAAAGCCTTTGGGGTTTCGGGGCATGGTGGGCCTCTGAAAGGCCAGCAACTCCGGTTTGGTGTCCATTACCTCCTCCTGATCTTGTAAATTGGATCCTTCTGATTGGTCCAGGATGGACAGGCGGATGGTTCCCTGAAAGGGCCAGTGGAGGAGACTGTCGTACTCTCCTTGCATTGTGTGTACAAAGAGGGAGATATAGTTGGCACAGCGTGGGGCACTAGGTAGCTGCAGGTGAAGGCGCAGGCAAAGCTTGTAACCTGGCTTTCCAGTGTAAAACCCTGGACTGTGAATGACTACTGGTTTCTCCTCCTCCTGGTTTTTTAGGTGGGTACTAAAATGATGGATTTTCCACACAAAGACACCATTGTACTGCTGAGCCTCCACCTCCACAAGCTTGTCCTCCAAGGTACGGATGGTTTGCTTTAGATCGGTTACTAAGGAAGTCTGAGTTTCCATTTTGGCCATTAGCTCTCGGATCTGGTGGTCTTGCTTCACTAGGCGGGCCTCCAATTGCTCAACGGTCTCCTTTAACTGCTGCTGCTCTTGATTTCCATCACGTTGTGAAGAGATCAGACGAGAGGCAGAGGGCATTGTGTATATAGAAGGGGGCCCAGGTTCGAATTGGCTGGGATCAAGCTGCATGCTGGACATGTGAGGGGTCGAGGAGAGGGATGGGCTGAAGCTTATAAGTTGTTGTGCCATCATCCGCATGTGAGCCTGTGTAAACTCCTGCTGGTGCTGAGCCAGATCATCCCTCTGCATCTAGAAAGAAGAATAAAAGGCCTTAGCAGGTTTCTACATGCACCTACCAAATATTTTAAATCAAGGGTGTCCAACCTTTTGTCCTCCCTGGACCACATTGGAAAAAGAGAAATTGTCTTGGGCGGCACATAAAATACACTAACAATACAATACGGATAGCTGATGAGCAGTTCCTCATGCAGCCGTCGGGCCCATTCGCTATAATGACAGGAGGGGAGTGCAGCTCTCCCCAGCACTCCCCCTAGACCCGGTCGTGCAGCATTTACTTACCGGTCAACCCTGCAGCCGATTAAATTGCAAAAATGGCAGCTCCGGCATCCCTCCAGGCATGTATTTGCCTGGCATCTCAATGTAGGCTGCCATGTTTGTATAGCAGCGCCAGCATCCCTCAGGTGTGCATTTGGGTGGCTTCTCAATGTAAGCTGCCTCGGTTGCTATGTTTGCATGGCAGCACCAGCGTTCCTCCAGACAGGGCTGGGCCACATGCTAAACTCTCTGGGGCCACATGCAGCCTGCAGGTTGGACACCCCTGTTCTAAATCTACAACACCAAAGCAACACATACTAAGGGTAAGACGCCTCTCAAACCAACCCTGTGCTATTGCAGTGTGTGGCCTCAGGCACGCCCTATGATGCGTTTCACCCCGCCTATCGTGGCTTGCCTCTGTGAGCAAGCCCCCGGTGGGCAGGGCGAAACACATCAAGGGCGTGGCTGAGGCCACACACTGCGATAGCACTGGGTTGGCTTGAGCAGCGTTTTACTCTTGGTATGTTTACACTTCTGGATTAGTGCACAGACTCCTGCTCCCATATTCTGAACATAGTTGGGGAATTCCTTAAACCTTCAGCTTTGGGTGGCACTACAATTCCAACAGGATCACCAAAGCAACACGTCATAACTCAAACTTACCCATCAGACTAATTTTACAAGTTATGCGCTGCGCTTGGGTGACCCCAAAAACAAAATTAATAATAACCAACTTTGTGCTTACTAGTGCGATAATATTAAATACAAATAATATGAATGTAGAATAAATAAACAAGGTGTGAAAAAACAAGTGCTTGTTACACCATAAATTAGTGCTTATTAGTGCTTTTTACACCATACATAGTGTCTTAATCAACATAAAAAAGTGTGCTTCGTGCTCAATACACAGTAACCTACTTTTCTTAAATGAAAAAAAAAAAAAAAAAAGTTCTCTATGGCACAATGTCCAGCAGTGATAATAAAACAATGTGTGCAGGAGGTGTTCAGCTGTGACAACAATCCAACATCATGCCGAAGATATCCTGAGTGCTGCAAAACATGCTCCTGTGCTCCTTCGTGACCCCCTTAAGCTAATGTGCTCACCTCAGAGCGTGTGACTCAGCTTCTACCCTGAGTCCAAAATTGCTTTGGAGCCACCCCTGGGCTCAGTGTCTGCTCCACTCCTCCAGCTGGAAACAATGTGGCTCCATACATAGAATGAAAAGGAAACTATATAGTGTAATATAGTCAAAATGCTTTTATTAAAAGAAAACGCTCCCCACACCGGGGTACTCACATGGCACTGGTGCGTCAGTGCACCATACTATAACGGCTTTCTATGCAAAATCAGTGGAAGTTTGGTGCGGTATGCTGTGCTGAGACAGCGCTGGTGTAAAGTCTGTGTCAGTCTCTCCGTCCTGGCCCCTCCCCGGAGAGACTGACACAGACTTTACACCAGCGCTGTCTCAGCACAGCATACCGCACGAAACTTCCACTGATTTTGCATAGAAAGCCGTTATAGTATGGTGCACTGACGCACCAGTGCCATGTGAGTACCCCGGTGTGGGGAGCGTTTTCTTTTAATAAAAGCATTTTGACTATATTACACTATATAGTTTCCTTTTCATTCTATGTATGGAGCCACATTGTTTCCAGCTGGAGGAGTGGAGCAGACACTGAGACTGAGCCCAGGGGTGGCTCCAAAGCAATTTTGGACTCAGGGTAGAAGCTGAGTCACACACTCTGAGGTGAGCACATTAGCTTAAGGGGGTCACGAAGGAGCACAGGAGCATGTTTTGCAGCACTCAGGATATCTTCGGCATGATGTTGGATTGTTGTCACAGCTGAACACCTCCTGCACACATTGTTTTATTATCACTGCTGGACATTGTGCCATAGAGAACTTTTTTTTTTTTCATTTAAGAAAAGTAGGTTACTGTGTATTGAGCACGAAGCACACTTTTTTATGTTGATTAAGATACTATGTATGGTGTAAAAAGCACTAATAAGCACTAATTTATGGTGTAACAAGCACTTGTTTTTTCACACCTTGTTTATTTATTCTACATTCATATTATTTGTATTTAATATTATCGCACTAGTAAGCACAAAGTTGGTTATTATTAATTTTGTTTTTGGGGTCACCCAAGCACAGCGCATAACTTGTAAATTTATCCTATGCACGTTATATGAAGCGTGATTAGCGCATGCAGCTGGAGGTAGCACAAGCAAGGCATAAGATCATTGTGGCTCACAGAATTTTTCCAATTTACCCATCAGACTGCTTGGACATTGCACTAAATGGTGATATTTACACGCAGGGTCTGGCTTGTCTTTAAAGTGAACCCTTTCTTTGCCTGTGTACAACAAAGCAGCAGGTTCATATTAACCTCTCCACCTACTTCCCAGCGGCACCAGCTGTTGGAAGAAGGAGGGTCTGCCCAGTGTAAACTATAGAAAACTAAGAAATGGCACAAAAATAGGTTCAGTGCAAAAGAAAGAAGGAAAATAAAAAGGATGCTTATAATGTCTATAATTATCCACAATGGGTTAACTCTATTTCCATCCTAAAAATACTTTGCTGCAGCACCTCAAAAGACTGAAAAAATCTCTGTAAAAAGGAAACAGCAGACTAAGTGTAGTATTAAAAAAAATGTTAACGGGTAAAAAGTCAAGGGGCAACTCACATAAGGGCGATGAACACAGCGCCTGTAACCAAAAATCTTAGTAACAGCAGCGCCACTCACTATGGGTATACATAAGTCTAGGCGTTCCTCCACATGGAGGATGGAAAAGGACCTGGGGGTCCTAGTAGATGATAGGCTCAGCAATGGCATCCAATGCCAAGCTGCTGCTAACAAAGCAAACAGAATATTGGCATGTATTAAAAAAGGGGATCAACTCCAGAGATAAAACAATAATTCTCCTGCTCTACAAGACTCTGGTCCGGCCGCACCTGGAGTATGCTGTCCAGTTCTGGGCACCAGTCCTCAGGAAGGATGTACTGGAAATGGAGCGAGTACAAAGAAGGGCAACAAAGCTAATAAAGGGTCTGGAGGATATTAGTTATGAGGAAAGGCTACGAGCACTGAACTTATTCTCTCTGGAGAAGAGACGCTTGAGAGGGGATATGATTTCAATTTATAAATACCGTACTGGTGACCCTACAATAGGGATAAAACGTTTTCATGGAAGGGAGTTTAAAAGACACGTGGCCACTCGCTAAAATTAGAAGAAAAGAGGTTTAACCTTAAAACTACGTAGAGGGTCCTTTACTGTAAGAGCGGCAAGGATGTAGAATTCCCTTCCACAGGCGGTGGTCTCAGCGGGGAGCATCGATAGTTTAAAAAAAAACTATTAGATAAGCACCTGAATGACCACAACATACAGGGATATACAATGTAATACTGACATATAATCACACACATAGGTTGGACTTGATGGACTTGTAACTACGTAAGTCTATGCCAGGAAGCCGGATCACGGCTGTTGGCCGGGTCTTGTACTGTAATACCCTCTTGTGCATTCCAGTGGCTACGACGTCACTTTTGGACCAGGGCTGCATTCCACGGAGGTCCCCGATTCCTGGTTACAGTATAACATCTGGGCAGCAGCAGCGACTCGGCTTCCTGACATGGACTGAATTATACTCAGAGAGCGGAGCTGCTGTGGCTAGGATTGTTGATTAAAGACACTATTTTCATCACCCTTATGTGAACTGCCATTTGTCTTTTTTTACCCATTAAAAGTTTAATACTACACTTAGTCTGATGCCCTCTGGTGTTCCCTTGCTTGTTTTAGGATGGAAATGTAGTTAAAGCAGAAGTACAGCCAAAGCTCATTTGGCTGTATTACAGGAGTGCAGTTCATTCTGAAGTCGGGATCTGCCCACCAATGAAATCGGGACCTTCCCACATGCCTGGACTGGCACCCGCCTCGGCCTCCCAGCGGTCTGCCGAGAGCCTGAGCCGGCGCTATAGCCCGAAACCCCCCCCCCCCAGTGCCAGAGCTTAGAAAAGCGTCAAACTCATTTGGGACAGGAAGGTTTGGAAGGCTGCTGCAGGAATGCCTGTACTTTATACCTATGATAGTTTTCCCCTCTTCCCACCACGTCACAGAGTCTCATAAAGCAGTTCCATTATCTGTAAAGCTTCATCCTCACCTTTTCTGTACATCCAAACTGGCTGTAGATACATGGAATAGGGGCCTTTATACAGTCCATGCTATAGTGACAGGCCATCTGGAAAAGAACCGTGAAATACTTATTTGTACTAATTACAGATTCCTACAAATGATTAAAAAAATTGACACCAAAGCATATTAAAGTGATTTTAAAGGAATTTAAAAAAATATTAACAACAAACATGTCTATACTTACTTGCATTGTAATTGCACAAAGTGGCCCTGAACCTCCTCTTCTCGGGTCCCCCGCCGGTGCTCCTGGCCCCCCCTCTCTGTCCAGTGCCCCCATGGGAAGCCGCTTCTTTTGGGGGCACTGGTGTGTGCTCGCCCCTAAATCCCACTTCTGCATCCATTGACAAAGATAGCGGGACTTAACCCCGACCTCTCACCACTGGCTGTGATTGACAGCTGCGGGAGCCAATGGCTCCTGGTGCTGCAGCAAAGCCAGTGAGAGATGGAAGTGAGGGGAGAGAAGAGCTGCAGATGTGCACAGCGCTGGATCGAATGAAGGGCTCAGGTAAGTACAAGGGGGGTGAGTTGCCAATACTGATGCCTAAACATTTTTTTTACCTTAAAGTAGTTGTAAAGGCACAAGGTTTTTTACCTTCATGCATCCTATGCATGAGGGTAGAAAACCTTCTGCACAGCCCCCCTCTAATACTTACCTGAGCCCCTTATTGATCCAGTGATGTCCACGAGAGCCTTGCCTATTCGGGCAATAGGGCCTCTGTTTATCGAACTTCGGTCTTCAGTCGATTGCATCAGGTTGACTTTAGTTTGAGACCCTTTTGAGTTAAAGGGATATTAAAGGGTAATTTTTTTATTTTTTTTAAAACAACAAACATGTTATACTTATCTTCTCTGTGTAATGGTATTGCACAGAGCAGCCCAGAACATCCTCTTCTCAGGTCCCCTGCTGGCACTCTTGGTTCCTCCTCTTTTCTGAATGTTTACATCCCATCCCTCCATGCTGACGCGCAGAAGTGGACCATACGCAAGTCACGCACACATATGTAAACGGTGTTCGCCCCACACATGCGAGGTATTGCGTCGAATGTTATAGCGAGGGCAATAATTCTAGTGATAAACCTCTTCTTTTACTCTAAAAAGGTAACCTCAAAAATTTTTTTTAAAGCATCGCCTATGGAGATTTTTAAGTACCGTAGTTTGTTGCCATTCCGCAACATGCGCAATTTTAAAGCAAGACATGTTAGGCATCTATTTACTCGGTGTAACATCTTTTATATTAAAAAAAAAAAAAAAAGGGTAATATATTGTGTTCTTTTTTTTTTTGCATTAAAATTAATTTTATGTGTTGGCCAGGGAAAGTGAGTGGGGGACCCGGAAGTGATGTCATACATGTCGCTTTTGGGTCAGCAAGAAGAAGGTGCTACCATCTGATGCAAGGATGAGGTATGGACCTGGCAGCGAAAGGGTTGAGGTCAACTGAGAGACATTTCTAACATAGCCACAGAAGCAATGTGGTGGTATTCGGCAAACAAAACAGTAGTTTCAAAAGGAAAATGTGCGTTCTAAAACTTAACAGGACGTCTCTACCTGATGTCGCACAAGGCCGCTGGTCTCACAATATTCACAAGTTACGTAGGCCAAAGGGCACTTCTGTTCATGAACCTGCATTGGGAAATAAAGAATGAGGTCCAAGATGTATTTTCTTAAAAGCATGTAATAAAAAATACCCATAAAAGTCTGCCTTTGTATGTCAGATTATGGAATAACATTCACAAACAATCATAATGACAAATGGGAGTGCGTCTACCTGCACATACTTGAGTACATTGAATAATACAAATCCTATAAGCCCCCTCCTCTAGAATAGTCTGCTGAAGGTGTTCATATAAAGGAAGAGAGGGGCTATACAACAATGCCATTGTGTGATGTTATAGGGGGGGATGTTATTCGGCCTGTGTGTACTAAAGGAGATTGTACAATCAGGTTGTATAGCGTATGGTGAGCTTTACATAACCCAGGACATACTTCTCCTGTTTTCAGTCCGATCCACATAGGCTGATCGCTCAGCTCCTGCACACTCTGCCAAATGAACTATCTATGGCTGTGTATTTAGTGAGAACGGTATTCACTGACTGCATTGAAAAAATGTTCACCTGAGAAGGTGGGTAGTAGAGATCTGCTGGAAGGGGGGATGGCAGTTGCAGGGTGTGTGTTAAAGGATAAGTTCACCTTTTATAACATGTCACACCCATAATCAGGGTGTAACATGTAACATGTGCACTGGCCCCTGCTCTTCCGTTCTGCCAGCTAACGGAGGATCCTCTCCCCAAGCTAGCTGTCACAAAAGACACAGCCCGAGTTCCTCTACGGGAAGTCAGATGGAAACAGAATGCCTGTCTGTTCACACCCGACTGCCTTCTGTTCTGATCCGCTAGATGGAGGAGGAACAGATCCCGGATTGGATGTAGCCGGGTGCAAATGGACACATGTTCGTTTAGACCCCTGCCGCTCCATAGAGGACAACAGTGGACCCGACTGGTCCGCTTGTGTAAAAGGGGCCTTTAAATATTGTATCAATATTACATTTATAAAAAAAAAAAAAGAAAAAAAGATACCGGTATATAACATTATTTATTACAGGGCACATCTGCTTGCTGAGGACTTCTAATAAAAAAAAGCCTGATCATTAGCATCCTGTGTGTAACCAACTAAGCCAGAGGGTCCCGTTTTGCTGGCAGAGAGGGGAAGGGTGTATCATCCCCCCCCCCCCCCCCCCCAAACTGTGACTCACTGTGCCGTCTGTAGAATAAGTTGGCTGCAAGTGTATGCGTAAAAATATCACTATGTAATCATTTATATTTTGCTCAATTCAAATAAAAAAAAAAAAAAAAAAAAGAAGTGTTTTTGGAACTGTATATAATCAACACATAAATACATTAATAAAACAATTTAAACAAAACACAATACATTCTCTTTAATCTGAATCCTTGGATCATTTATTTCCAGTGAAAAAAACAAACCCTGAAAAGCTGGATCTTTTAGCAATCCCGGAGAACTGGAGCTGAGAAACCTACCACAGCCCCCTATATTAAAGTGTTACTAAACCCAAAACAGTAAAATCAGTCTGTATATGCAGTAAAACATGCTTGTTATACTCACTGTCGAACCTAAGGGGTTAATCCTCTGCATTGTGTGAAAAGGCTGTTGGATCCTGTGTTCTCTGATCCTCCCCTTCTTCCAGAGTCTCCAATATATCTCCTGATAGTACAGAGCCTTGGGATCACTCTGCACATGCTCAGTTTGGTGTGAATTGCTAGTTTTTTTTGTTTTTTGTTTTGTAATCAGCACAGGGCCAATCATCACTGTCCAGAGGGTCAGGGGTCCTGCATCCTCATAGAACAGTCGGAGGAGAATAAAAACTCCTCCTACAAGCTTTAACCAGACACTGCTGATGAGAAAAGGTATATAGCAGTTTATATTTACTAAAATGATTGCATTTCTATGCTCTGTGTAGTGTGGGAGACCAGATATAGTGAATGCAGGGTCCTAGGTTTAGTAACACTTTATTATCTGTTCAGTGCCCCCCGGACTCACCATCTTCTCCTCATAGGGCATAGACACGAGGCAGTTTTCACAGGACACTTCTCGCCTCGGACACACCACCATATGTTGCTGCATTTGGCTTCGCTGGAAAAGCTGTTGGCATTGTAGGCATTCCATGCTGGCAAATTCACAGACTGCCTGGTGATGCTGCATACAGATCATAATAACAGGATTAAAGAACCCAGGAAAGGAAAAGAAAACACAGAGCATTCTGATGATGTTACAGGCCTGAGCCATTTAAAGTGGTTGTAAACCTCAGACATGAAGACTTGAAGACCCCTTTCACACTGGGACTACGCGGCCACGTTAGCAGTAAAGTGCCACTCGTTCTAGTGCTGTTTAAGCTGTGCTTTTTGGCCGCTAGCGGGGTGCTTTTAACCCCAACGAAGGGGTTAAAAGCGCTCGTGTTGCGGCACTTCCGAATCCCTTTTTCAGGCACTTTGGAAGCGCTGCCTATTCATTTAATGGGCAGGGCATTTTGGGAGTGCTAAATACAACGCTCCCAAACCGCCCCAAAGATACTGCTTGCAGGACTTTTCCTAACATCCCGCAAGCGCACCTCCCCAGTGTGAAAAGTCACACTGAAATAAAACGCCTGAAAACCGCCTCAGTGTGAAAGGGGTTAAAATATGAACCAAGCACATCCTTCTATAGCGTGTACTTGTTTGCTTGTTTTAATCCATTTCTGTCCACCGCCTCATTCCTCTGCCATCTGCATGAGTCACTTCTGACAAGTTTTCCTGACACCAGAAGGAAAATGGTGACAGTGGAGGGAACTGCAGCACACACTGTGATTGACAGCCTCAGCTCTGTTCCTGTGTGAAGGGGCTGTCCCTTCCCTCCAATCAGCTCTCAGAGCTATCCTCAATGCGCTCTGCTGTGTTTAATTTCAGCTATCCCCCCCCACCCCCCCCCCCGCCTTATTTTTTTTTAAAATTCTGGACTTTGTAGAGAAAAGAAGACTGCAGATAAAACAGGTACAGCTTGTGTTAAAAAAAATAATAAAATCGCCATACATCCCGGCGGCGGATGCTGTGTGCAGGAGGCAGTCGACAACGGCTGGGAAACGCCTGGGAAGTGATGTCACCCATAGACTTACTATGGGGCTTCCATTGTCAGCTGCCTCTTCTACACAGTGAAGCCGCCGCTGACAGCTCAGAGGCTTCAAAACAGGCAAGTATAGCGATCTCTCTTTTTTTTTCACGCTTTATTTTAAGAATTTTACATACAGATAGGAATTCTGAAAGCGTATACAGAATTCAACATAAGCCATCTCAAAGACAATATGACAAAATAAGCTATACAGCAGGGATATGCAATTAGCGGACCTCCAGCTGTTGCAAAACTACAAGTCCCATCATGCCTCTGCCTCTGGGTGTCATGCTTGTGGCTGTCAGTGTCTTGCTATGCCTCATGGGACTTGTAGTTCTGCAACAGCTGGAGGTCCGCTAATTGCATATCCCTGCTATACAGGAAACCATCCTGCCGGTAGAGTGAATAATGGCTCGTCAGGGTCAAAGTCCAAATGGAAAAAACTACATTTCATCTGTAATTTTTTTTTTTTTTTTTGTTTCAATATTTTTATTGAAGAAATAGCAGGTTACAAATAATTCGACATTGAATTACACTGCATATACACTTGTAATATATCGTTACAAACAAACAAAAGCAGGAGCATGAACCATAATGTTATATTTATAACACTCTAGGACACGTATATACGTGGCACAAAGTTTCGGATTGAAACTAAGGCATAAGGCCCGGGAGTATTCTTAGGGACCGGGTGTTAAACCTGTGCCACACGCACCCCCGACGGGAACTAACTGTGCGTGGGCAAGGTTGGAAATGCATTAGGATCATGCCTTAAACTAGCCGGTCTCTCCGGTATAGTCCTCTCAGGTATAGGTCCTGTTGTTGCTGTGGATAGTCGATGTGTATCCTGTTTACTAAGGTCTGTCTATGTGGATAGTGAATGCATGTGGAGATGGAACGAGGAAAAATAAAAATAAAAAGGGGGTGTTAGGGAAGGAAGGAGGGGGTGGGAAGTTCGAGATCGGGTGTGGTGCTGGTACGGGAGGCATTATGTACCATCTCGTCCCCCAGGTCAAGCTATGCAGGTTTCAACATGATGTTTTTGTAGTCTGTTGTTTCTTTGAAATGTAACCAGCAAGCCCATGTTGTATAAAATTTAGTCGGTGTATCCCTAGCTTGGTGTATTATATCTTCCATCTCAGCTATTTTCCCTATTCTATGGAGCCATTCAGCAATGGTGGGAGGAGAAGTAGTCCGCCAATGCGTGGGAATGCAGAGTTTCGCCGCATTTATGAGATGTATAGTAAGAGTTTTTTTATAGGTCGATGGTGGTATAGATGTATGGTGTAAGAGATATTGGGCCGGCGAGAAGTCAGGGGTATAGGTTGTGATCTGCGAGATAAGTCGGTGGACTTCTGTCCAGTATGGTGTGATTAGGGGACATTCCCACCAAATGTGCAGTAGAGAGCCGTGAGCGGTGTTGCATCTCCAACAAAGCGGAGAAACCTGGGGGAGGAATTTGTGGATTCTGTCTGGTGTTCTATACCATCTAGAGTATAGTTTGTATCCATTCTCTTGTGCGGATACGTTTATAGATCCTTTATGAATGTGAGTATATATGTTATGCCAGTCTTCTTGTGTAAGGTTTATGGATAATTCTCTCTCCCATTTTTGGCGTGTCGTTGTTTCCATGGACGGTGTGTCTGGGAACAGCAGAGAGTACATGACTGAGATGATGTGTCTCAGGGGGCTGTGACTCGTGCATAGGGCTTCGAACGGGGTATGGTCTCTGTACCATTGGGATTGTGGATTAGAGCTCTGTAAGAAATGACGAATTTGGAGATATTTAAAGAAGGGTATGTCCGTGTCAGGAAGTCGAGTTTGGATGTGTTGAAAGGATAACAATTGTCCTTTGTCAAAGAAGGATTCTGCTCTGATGGACCTCGGTGTGGGTTCATTATCGGTGTCAAGATGTGTGATGCCTGGGGGAAAATCCGGGTTCCAGTTAAGTGGGGTTAGTGGACCGGGTGAGGAGGCAATGTTCATTTTTTTACAGACTGTGCAAAATATTTGTAACGTGGGGCCTGTTAGGGGATGTGATTTGTGCTTGTGCGGTGTTTTCGGAGAGCTTATCCATGGTAAGTGGTGAATAGGTAGAGATGAAAAGTTTCCCTCTATATCAATCCACGCTTTAGTCCCTGAATGTAAGTGCCAGTCTATGATTCTAGCTCAGTGGCAAGACCAATAATATTTTTGTATGTCAGGGAGGCCGATTCCTCCTTTCAACTTAGGGATTACCAGTTTTTTCCAGTGTATGCGTGAATGTTTGTCAGCCCATAGAAATTGTAGGCAAAGCCTTTTATATGTATCAAAGAATGTCTGTGGTAATTTAATCGGGATTGTTTGGAGTAGATAAAGGAGTCTGGGGAGGATATTCATTTTTATAATTGCTGCTCTTCCAAACCATGAGAAGGTGCCTCTATTCCAGTTTTGGACGTCCTTCCTTATTGTTTTCAGAATGGGAGCATAATTTTTAAGATAGAGGTCACTTAGGTTGCTGGGAAGTTGGATCCCTAAGTATGTAATGGCTTGTGCATTCCATCCAAACGGAAAGTTGGCTTTACAGAGGGTCACTGTGGAATCTGGTAGGGAAATGTTAAGGGCTTTAGATTTGGAAAAATTTATTTGGAGATTGGACGGCTCCTTGAAAAGGGAAAAGTCTTTTAATAGAATAGGAAGTGTGGTGATGGGGTCTGTTAGGAATAGGAGAATGTCATCAGCGTACGCTGCAATTTTGTATTGTTTGTTGGCTATTTCGACTCCTTTGATGGTTTGATTCGCCTTAATCCTGCGGAGTATTGGTTCCATTGTGAGTATAAATATGAGGGGGGATAAGGGACACCCCTGTCTGGTTCCGTTCGACACGGAGAAGGCATCCGACAGAACACCGTTAACCCTGATTTTTGCAGTTGGGGACGAGTAGAGGGTTAGAATGTATTGAAGCATGCGTTCTTTGAACCCCAATTTGCGTAAGACTTCTGTCATGTAGTCCCAGGCCACCCTGTCGAATGCCTTCTCCGCGTCGAGGGAAAGGAAGAAACCCGGGGTGTTGGAGGACGATAACCAGTGGTGAATATTAATAGCTTTCAGGGTATTATACCTGGCCTCTCGCCCGGGGATGAATCCTACTTGATCTAGGGAAATCAGCGAGGGGAGTAGGGGGAGTATACGGTTTGCCAGAATTTTTGCGTAGAGTTTCATATCTACATTGATTTCATCTGTAATTTGATCAAAAAAAAAAAAAAAAGGTATAAAAAGTATATAGCAAATTATCAGCATAGCATCAGAGAAGACCAAGACGCCATGAAATAGATCTCTTCTATACATGGATAGATAGATTAGGCTCAGATTGTGGCTAAGAGTAAGGTTTAGAGTTAGGCAGGCCATAAACGGTGCAAATTTCTTAACTGCAACCACGGGTTGCAGGAAAGAAATACGCATGATTCCCCCATCAACATAGACAGTGCTGACAGGGGAAGCAGCAATTGTCTTCTCCCGGCATGGGGGGGGAAAGCCAAGAAGACAGCGATTATCGCTAGGGGCTATAGTAGCGATAATCGCAAGAGAATCCGTCAGGCTGGTTGTACCGAAGATGATCGATCAATCAACCCATTAATGGTTCGAATCTCGAGATTTTGCCTTTACTTCCACTTTAAAGCAATTACATCAAACAGATTAGGGATATACAAAAGGAAAAAAGACTAGGATTTTCTACAACCAACCCCAAGCCAGTACAGTAGAACAGAACAGATCTGATCATTTTTTGCTCACCTCCACGTTCCTCAGCTCCATCCTGGCCGAGCAATCTTGGCTGGGACATCTCACCATCAGTGAAAGGATTTCTCTTTTGGCGAAATTATCCGGGAACAGCTGATGCTCTAAGAGAAGATCGTTATCCACAGGACACTTTGGCCCGGCATCTCTGCAAAAAACACAACAAGGCATTAAAACCATCAAATCGCTTCATTGATTTTATTTATACAACGCCTATAAATCCTGCAGGGATTTACACCATCTCTGCCTAGATAGAGTTTACAGCTTCCCATCCCTTCCACCATCAGACACACAAAAAAAAAAAAATTAAAAAATTCCCTCTGCTCAGCCATGCTGGTCAGCAAGGAACAGGTATTAATTCAGGTCTCTAATTTTAATAAAACAGAGAAATGAATGTAATCATTTACAAATAGGAAGTGACACTTCATACCAAGGTGCCTCTGTGAAAGGTGAATCCCTTTGTTAATCAATAAACCACTAAAAGAGCAGGTGACCCAGAGATTCCTCTACACCTCGCCCGCATACTCCGTATAGGATGAACTTCAGCATGAACTCCAGTCTGGTAGAAAAGAAACACAACATTGCAGCTCTGTAATCAATATTTCATTAAACAGGAACGTCTGCTGATTTGTCAAGGTTCTTAACAGAGAAGCATGGCCAAAGCTTTTTTGCTCATACTTCTCTTGTGGGTCACAGGCGTGCACTTACTTTTGCTCTCCAGTGGCCCAGAATTAGCTGAAGGCGGGCTATAGCCAGCTGTCGGCTGACATGGCAGAGCTGCTCCAGGCTCTGGAAGGATTCCGACAATATTGTCAGGATCCACCCAGCTGCCTGATAGACAGCTGGCTCCGGCTCTCATCGCACGGCTGAGAGCCAAAGCCAGCTGAACCTGTGCCCTCCCCAGCCTGATGCTCCTGTAAGCACTAAAGGAGCAGAATGGAGAGCAGTGGATGCCTTCTGACGAAATGCGTAGGGACGGGCACAGCAGGAACGTTTTTGCCATCACTTCCACTATTTGGAATGCACACTGGCTCCAGGACCCACAGGGCAGCGGTGCTTGTACACCTATAGCTGGCAGATCTTTCCCAGTGCCGGGACACAACTCAGAGAAATGTGAGGGAACGCAGTTTGGTTTTTTAGATGGCTTTTTAATAAATGGATTTACGTCATGTCTGTTTTTGTGATCATCGTTTCCTTTCGCGACCTGGAGTGCATAAGAGGATTCCCAAGCCATCGGGTGGACACACGTCTATTTCAAGGTTTTGTTGACCTACCTCGGCATAAGCCCAGGGGGTCCACATCTGAGGGCGAGTGCGCACTCTGGTGGGAGTCCACACGTTGGGTGTTGCCGGAATTGCACAAGCACAGAGCACCTCAATTCCGTATTGGAACTTTATATACACTTTTTATTGATGCTTGTTTATACACGGCTTTCACTGGCAACATGCTTCATTTTTAAAAATCATGGACTGCATATATATGTTCTTTTTTGGATTTATACACATGGTTTTTGTCGTGATGCATTATTTGGTTGACCATTTTATTGATTTTGAACACTGATGAGGTTTTATATGGTTCATTTATGCACAGATATAAATCGGGTATCAATTACAGACCAGCACTGCATTTCTCATAGGAGTAGGAAGTGCGGCAGTTCACCATTTTAATATGATGACACTATACTGCACTGGTGGCGGTATGTAAAAAACATTTTTTTAAATTTCTTCATTATACAAAAAATTGTTACAAAAAAAACAACCTACAATTTCAAAAAAACTCTCCATGCCTCATACTAAATACCTTGGACTGTCTGCTTTCTAAAAGGGGGTCATTTGTGAGGTATTTGTACTGTCCTGGCGTTTTAGATCCCGAGAAATTAGATAGGCCATCAGTACCTCAGGACTGATCAATTTCATTGATTACAGCTGACTTGCTTTTTCCTCCTCCAGTCTGAGATCTATATACACACATACACTGAACAATGTATTGATGACCTGCCGAACGAGGGCACCAAGGAGCAGGGGACCTGCCGAACGAGGGCACCAAGGAGCAGGGCATCTGCCGAACGAGGGCACCAAGGAGCAGGGCATCTGCCGAACGAGGGCACCAAGGAGCAGGGCATCTGCCGAACGAGGGCACCAAGGAGCAGGGCATCTGCCGAACGAGGGCACCAAGGAGCAGGGCATCTGCCGAACGAGGGCACCAAGGAGCAGGGCATCTGCCAAACGAGGGCACCAAGGAGCAGGGCATCTGCCGAACGAGGGCACCAAGGAGCAGGGCATCTGCCGAACGAGGGCACCAAGGAGCAGGGCATCTGCTTGAACGAGGGCGCCAAGGAGCAGGGCATCTGCTTGAACGAGGGCGCCAAGGAGCAGGGCATCTGCTTGAACGAGGGCACCAAGGAGCAGGGCAAGTGCTTGAACGAGGGCACCAAGGAGCAGGGCACCTGCTGAACGAGGGTACCAAGGAGCAGGGCATCTGCTGAACGAGGGTACCAAGGAGCAGGGGATCTGCTGAACGAGGGTACCAAGGAGCAGGTACCAGCTACTATAGCAGGAGGTGAGCAGGAACCATATAGAGAGGAGGAGGTTACTACTGAGCAGGGGATCAGCAGAGCTGAGGGTACTACTAAGAAGGGGATCTGTTGAACAAGGGTATCAAAGAGCTAGGGATCTGCTGAACGAGGGTACTACTAAGTTGGGCCCCCTATAAAACAAATAGAAACTCAACACAAACACAGAGCAATTGCCAAACTTCATAAAAGCATCACAAACACATGCTGAAGCGGTAGGCGGTTTAATGTGCGTTAAAGTTAAATCGAGTGTAAAGGAGCCCTTTTATCTGCCTGGAGTACAAGTTTTTTTTCAAAATCTTTTTATTTATTTTCTTAGTACACAAAAAACACAAGACAAAATAAAACCTCATACACATTGAATCAAAGAGAAAAATAAAAAATAGAGAAAAATAAGCATTAGATGCCGTATATGGCTTATCCAGCCACTTTGCCCAAACGTTATCAAACTTACTAGGGCAACCCCTATCCATGTAGGTATCTCTATACAATGGGAGATTATTATTTACCAGTTGTTTCCAGTATAAGAACGTAGGAGAAGGTTTCTTCCAATACAAAGCAATAGCTAAAAGTTGAGGCAAGTGCATAGAAAGGGGATATTTTCTGATCAATAATCACCTGAGAAAGTACTTCGACATTGTACTTAGTCCATGCGATAGGCTCTGGTCACTTATAAAAATGGGGGAGGGTAGGATTTAGCCATAAAGGGGCATTTGGAGAAATCGCTTTTTTTGGGATAATGTTCACATCTAAGGCCCGTCTCCCAAGCTCGAATAGTGTTGAGCACTGAAGCAGTCAACTGGTAGGGTGCCCTATGCCACCTAGATACAAGTACTTTGAGAGCCCCTGTAGAGCCTACCACCGCTGCTTCCATGCCGAGTGGAGGAGTTGGTTAAATCCGGACTCAACCACCATGCGGCCGTAACCAGCTGAGTGCCCAAAAAAATATTTTATGTAGATCCGGAAACGCTAAACCACCCTGATCACAAGGACGCGTCAGGGAGGTTAATTTATATCTGGGGTTCGCTGATCCCCATATAATAAGGATGAAAAAAGTGGATTTAACCGCTTCAGCCCCAGACCATTTGGCTGGCCAAAGATCAGAACACTTTTTGTGATTCGGCACTGTGCCGCTTTAACTGACAATTGCGCAGTCGTGCGACGTGACTCCCAAACAAAATCAACGTCCTTTTTTCCCCACAAATAGAGCTTTCTTTTGGTGGTATTTGATCACCTCTGCAGTTTTTATTTTTTGCACTATAAACAAAAAAACAGCGACTTTGAATTTTGAAAAAAAAAAAAACGAATTTTTTTTACTTTTTTCTATAATAAATATCCCCAAAAAATTAAAAAAAACCTTTTTTTTCCCTCAGTTAAGGCCTATACGTATTCTTCTACATATTTTTGGTTAAAAAAAAAAAAAAAAAATCCCAATAAGTGTATATTGATTTGTTTGCACAAAAGTAATAGCGTCTACGAAATAGGAGATAGTTTTATGGCATTTTTATTAATATTTTTTTTTTTACTAGTAATGGCGGCGATCAGTAATTTTTATCATGACTGTGACATTATGGTGGACACGTCGGACAATTTCGACACAATTTTGGGACCATTGGCATTAATACAGCGATCAGTGCGATTAAAAATGCATTAATTACTGTAAAAATGTCACTGGCAGTGAAGGGGTTAACACTAGGGGGCAGTGAAGGGGTTAATGTGTGTCCTAGGAAGTGTTCTAACTGAAGGGGGATGTGGACTGTGCAGGGAAACTAACAGATCGCTGTTCATACTCTGTATGAACAGAGGATCTGTCAGTTCTCCCCTCAGAGAACCGGAAACTGTGTTTACACACACAGATCCCGGTTCTCTGTGTGCCCCGAGCGATCGCACTCGCATCGGCTCCATTGGCGAGGGGGGGGGGGGGGGGGGGGGGGCGTGAGCGTCCCCTAGTGGCCGTCTATGGTAACGACGTACCATGGTGGCGAATCGCCTGCCTGCGCCATTCTGCTGCAGTAGAACCGAGGCGGAAGGTCGGCAAGCGGTTAATCTTGTAAAAAAGGTGCCACTGAGAGTATCTAAAAAAGGTACATAAGTTTTGTTATAATTTTCATTTTTAAAAGGTTAATACGTCCCAATAAGGATAATGGTAGAGGCTTCCACACTTTCAACTTTAACCCAATATCTCTTAGGATCGGAGTCAAATTTAAGGAAATAAATGCAAAAGCTTGGCGAGAGATTATCACTCCTAAGTACTTGAAGTTCTCCACCCACTGCAATGGAATATCATTTGAAGCCATACTACAGGCCTCAATATCTATTGGAAACAGTAAAGACTTATCCCAATTTACCTTCAGCCCAGTGACGGGTGAATAAGAATCCAATATCTGTAAAGCTCCTTGAGGAGAGGGGTCGAGCATCATTCAAGAATAATAAAAGATTGTCTGCATGCAGTGCTACCCTCTCCTCAAACCAACCCGCAACCCTCTAATATTGGGCGAAGTTCGAAGAGCTTCCACCACAGGTTCCATAGCAATAGCGAAGAGGGTTGGAGACAGAGGGCAGCCCTGCCGAGTTCCCCCAAATACCGAAAATGAAGCCGATAATCCTCCCCCCACTTTTCACTGCAGCTGTGGGATATCTATATAGGACCTGCAACCATTCTAGAGTGCAAGTTTTAGTAAAATCTCTTTATTTATATGGCTAAAAAAAAATAAATTATATATATTATATATATATATATATATATATATATATATATATATATATATATATATATATATATATATATATGCTATAATTACCCTTTATAATGACTTTTTTTCCTTTCACCCCCCCCCCACCCCCCCCCAGAATAATGTCATTCTACATTATGGAACTGATAACATCTCTGCTAATACACATGTCCCTACAGGGTAAGCAGACCAGGAAACCGGGTTATAGAATCTATACGTGAATCTACACAAACAGGATGTGCAGGGAAAAGAAAGGGAGGGAAGGTTTTTTTGGCCAACAGACTAATTAGTAATAAGGCCGGTGGCAGAGAAAGGGCGATCATCAAACAGCCGATGAAAAACAGGCTGGGCGATGAACTACGGAAAGTCGATCATTTCACCGGCTTCCTCTCAGGGTGTCAGGGAGGGGTCAGGAGATTTACAGCGTGCGTTTCCTACACATTTCCTGCATATCGACAGCAGCGATCAAAGTTAGCGGAGACCAAAACGCCACAGTACTTCCTCCAATAGGCTTCTTTTGTGAGACTGTGGCTCTGCGCTTTACACCTGTGTGAAGCATTGAGTGATCACACATTTTATACACATCAGGGTTTATTTACTAAAACTGGAGAGTGCAAAATCTGGTGCAGCTGTGCATGGGAGCCAATCAGCTTCTAACTTCAGCTTGTTTTAAATCAAGCTTTGACAATAAAACCTGGAAGCTGATTGGTTGATATGTGGAGTTGCAGCAGATTTTGCGCTCTCCAGTTTGGCAAATCAATCTCATGGTGTTAAAAAGTCAATTTGTTTTTAACCACATGCTGACCAGCGCATGACGATAGATGTCAGCACAATGGCACGGCTGGGCAAATGGGCGTACAGGTACGTCCCCGATTAAGACGTGGCTTTGAGGGCGCGTGCGCGCCTGCCGCGTGCTCCGTGAGCCGCGGACTCGATGTCCGCCGGGTGCCCGCGGTCGTGTCACAGAGTGGAAGAACGGGGAGATGTAAACAAGGCATTTCCCCCGTTCTGCCTAGCGACATGACAGGGATCTACTGCATAACAAAAACACATTAAAACTCGAAGTCCCGGTTCACATATATGCGATGCTGGAACCGGGGCGATTCCGGTGCGGGGTTCCCGCATTGCACGTCACCTGCCTGTGGTTCACACTGCCTTCTGCAAACCGCTGGGGGGTGTAATGAAAAGTTAATGACATCCCCAGATCAATTCGCAGATCACAGTGTGAACTGCCAAATGGTGCAGGAATCAGATCGCATGTGATCTGCATAGCAGTGCGGCGCGAATCACATGCAATGTCTAAGCCTCAAAAATGCCTGAATCAAGGGTTTCCATGCATTTCTATGGGGAAAAAAAAATACTTTAGAAATGCACCAATCTGCCCAATTTGAGCTACATAAAAAGCTCCAGATCTTTTTTGAGCTCCAGGCGACTTGGAGTGGAGATGTGAACAATCTCCATAGAGCAGGGGTCTCAAACTGGCGGCCCTCCAGCTGTTGGGAAAACTACAAGTCATATGAGGCATTGCAAGGCTGACCATTACAAGCATGACTCCTACAGGCAGAGGCATGATGGGACTTGTAGTTTCGCAACAGCTGGAGGGCCGCCAGTTTGAGACCTCTGCCATAGAGAATAACTGATTTTTTTTTTTTTTTTTCCTCCTCCAGCGTTTTGGTGCTTCGAGCCCCGTCCATATTTGCACATTTTTTTTGCTTGTAGCTCCAAGTTCAAAAACGCTCAACAAGAAAAAAACCTATTATTATTTTCATTAGCCTTTGTTCACATCTGAGCGTCCTGTTGCTTGTAGCAAACCGCCTGTCACTCAAATAAGTATATGAACTACTTTTCAGGCCGATTGAGCGTTTTCGTCCCCATAGACTTCAATGGAAATGCCCGAAAAGTGCAACATGTACGGTCTTTCCAAGTGTTTTCTCCTCAAACAGCAGCACTCCACATCTTTTAGTTGAAAGAAAAACGCCTGACAAAAGCTGCAAAAATGTGCAATTCTGCTCAAAGCTACATTCACACCTGAGCATTGCGTTTTTAAGCATTTTTTGGGGGGGCATTTTTTTGGAGCGTTTGTATGCGCGTTTGTGTACAGCACTTGTTAATTAACCTACAAAATAAAATATCATCCCTTTCATCATCTGTTGCTGTTTTTCAGATTTTTTTCATCCACTTTTATTCATTATTCATTTATTTTTTACTTTTTAGTAAGGGTTGGGGTTTAACCACTTCAATAGCGGGCATTTTCACCCCCTTCCTGCCCAGGCCAATTTTCATTTTTCAGCGCTGTCGCACTTTGAATGACAATTGCGCGGTCATGCTACACCGTACCCAAATGAAATTTTTATAATTCCCCCCCCCCCCTACAAATAGAGTTTTCTTTTGGTGTTATTTTATAATCTCTGCGGTTTTTATTTCTTGCTTTATAAACAAAACAACAGTGACAAGTTTGAAAAAAACACAATAGTTTTTACTTTAGGCTGATAATATTCTTGGACATATCTTTGGTAAAAAAAAAACAAAACAAAAAAAACCCGCAATAAGCGTATATTGATTGGTTTGCGCAAAAGTTATAGCGTCTACAAAATAGGGGATAGTTTTATGGCATTTTTATTCTTATTATTTTTTTTACTAGTAATGGCGGCGATCTGCGATTTTTTTATCGTGACTGCGACATTATGGCGGACACATTGGACACTTTTGACACCATTCACATTTATACAGCGATCAGTGCTATAAAAATGCACCGATTACTGTATAAATGTCACTGGCAGGGAAGGGGTTAACACTAGGTGATCAAGGGGTTAACTGTGTTACCTAGGGAGTGATTCTAACTGTAGGGGGAGGGGACTCAGAAGGGGAGGAGACCGATTGGTGTTCCTCTGTACTGGGAACACACCATCGGTTTCCTCTCCCCTGACAGAACGTGGGTCTGTGTGTTTACACACACAGATCCACGTCCCCGGCTCTGTTACCGGCAATCATGGGTGTCGGGCACGCGCATCGGCTCCCGAGTGATGCGGCGGGCGCGCGCGTGTCCCCTAGACGGCCAGGAAGCCGAGGACGTCATATGACGCTCGCCCAGGATGGGAGATCCCTCCTGCAGACGTCATTTGACTGTGGGCGGGGAAGGAAGTGGTTAAAGGTTAGAGCTGGAGGTTCATTTACTTATTAGTTATATATTTAATTTGTTAGGTTAGGGGTTGAGGTTAGGGGTAGGGGTTATTGGGGTTAAGGCTTTTTTTATTTCATTTTTGTTTATAAATGTATTTGTTTATTATTATTATTTACAGAATTTTCATTTAATTATTGCATTAAAGCAAAACACCCAAACCAAGCATTTCTATGGAACAAAAAACACTTAAAAAAATGCACCAATTTGCTCAACTTTTTTGAGCTTCGGATAAGTGGAGAACCAACTCTATAGAGAATGTTGTTTTTTTTTTCTCCTCCAAGTGTTTTGGAGCTTCGAGCTACAAAACGAGCGAAAAAAGAAGTCCAGCCTGAGCTCGTTAGGCTGGGCTTCTCCTATGGGTCAAAGAAGTGCAGTTCGTTTTGCACTCCTGTGACCCGTTTCCAGGAGAGAGCGGGCTGAAGTCTGCTCTCTGCTGACGTCACTGGAATCAGTCCAGGCCCCGCGTCATCCCGACAATGGGAGTCTGGATCTGCCAGGTGCCTGGACTGATGCCCATCTCAGCCTCTCAGCGAGCCCCTGAGAGCCTGACACGGCTGCTCCCCGCCCCTCCACAGCTCAACGCTCCAGTGAGTGTGGAGGAGCAGAGAGGAGAGCTGCTGATTGACAGTCAGCAGCTCTCACCTCGGGGATCTGTGAGAACTGAGCCATCAGCGATATTTGTTCATTCGGTTCTAAGTGCTAAGCCATAACAACAATATTCCTCTTCAAACTTAGGACGTATATTGGCGTGCAGCGGTCCGGAAGTGGTTAAGCTTTGACAATAAAACCTGGAAGCTGATTGGTTTCTATGCAGAGCTGCACCAGATTTTGCACTCTCCAGTTTTAGTAAATCAACCCCAAAGTGTAAATGCTGGCCGTACAAACAGTCACGAGCTCTCTGCTTGCAGCCACAGGAGTCAGTAGATTCTTACCACTCTCTATACTTATACCTGGCCAGCGACTCAGAACATCCAAAGTATGGCAGCCAAAAGATGGCATCTTCAGAAGCATGGTGAGCAATGTCTATAGGAAGCCTAAACATGGTAGTCATGTGAAGTACAGAGGAAGAGCTGACTAGTAAAGCTAAGAAGCCGTGTGATAGTGACTGCCCACCTTATAGACTTTATGATGCAGGCCTTACAGAAGCGGTGCCCACAGGGGGTCTGCAGCGGCTCCCGCAGTGCCATGAGACAGATGGGACACTCGTATTTGCTCTCCAGTGGGGGGTCAAAGTCCACGTCGTAGCCTTGAGTCTCCTCCATGACCAGGCTGGAAGGGTTTGCGCTGGGAGTTTCCACGGAGGGGCTGGTGATGTCATCCTTGGTGTTCATGCAGCAAGCTGCCATAGCTCCGCAGCAGGCGTCGTCCGAGTCGGCCGCCTCGAAGCTGGTCCTGGAATTCATTAGACTCATAGTAGTCGGGCAGCCGGGAGCCCCGCCACCATCTAAGAGAAGAGAAACAGAAAATCAATGAACATTCTTCAAATGTATTGTGTATCCTGAAAGCCTTTATTGCTGGAATCTAAAACAGAACTGCATTTGGTGTGCAATTATTATGGCAGCAGGACCCCCCCCCCCCCACCCAACAGATTCTAGCAATTTCTGGTTCTACAGTGGTTGTTAACCCCAGACATGCAATATGAATTTTAAATATGCATTTTTGGGCCCCTTATACAGCTGGGCTCCCCGCCTCCCCCCGAGCACCTACATTCTCCTATGGGCCATTCTACCGAATCTGCACACCGGCCACCTCATCTGTACGCACTCAGTCCCCCCCCCTCAATCCTGTATATTTGTCCGCCCCCCCCCCCACATACACCTGTATATATGTCAGACACCCCCCCACATACACCCGTATATGTCGGACACCCCCCCCCCAACACACCTGTATATATATCAGACACCCCCCAACACACCTGTATATATATCAGACACCCCCCCAACACACCTGGATATATATCAGACACCCCCCCAACACACCTGGATATATGTCAGCGCCCCCCCCACACACACCTGTATATATGTCAGCGCCCCCCCCCACACACACCTGTATATATGTCAGGGCCCCCCCCCCACACACACCTGTATATATGTCAGGGCCCCCCCCCCACACACACACACCTGTATATATGTCAGCGCCCCCCACACACACATACCTGTATATATGTCAGGGCCCCCCCCCACACACATACCTGTATATATGTCAGACCCCCCCCCCCCCAACACACCTGTATATATGTTAGCGCCCCCCCACACACACCTGTATATATGTCAGCGCCCCCCCCCACACACACCTGTATATATGTCAGCGCCCCCCCCCCCACACACACCTGTATATATGTCAGCGCCCCCCCCCCACACACACCTGTATATATGTCAGCGCCCCCCCCCCACACACACACCTGTATATATGTCAGCGCCCCCCCACACACACCTGTATATATGTCAGCGCCCCCCCCCCCACACACACACACACACACACCTGTATATATGTCAGCGCCGCCCCCCCCCCCCCACACACACACCTGTATATATGTCAGCGCCCCCCCACACACACCTGTATATATGTCAGCGCCCCCCCACACACACCTGTATATATGTCAGCGCCGCCACCCCCCCCCCCCACACACACACACACACCTGTATATATGTCAGCGCGCCCCCCCCCACACACACACCTGTATATATGTCAGCGCCCCCCCACACACACCTGTATATATGTCAGCGCCCCCCCACACACACCTGTATATATGTCAGCGCCGCCACCCCCCCCCCCCCCACACACACACACCTGTATATATGTCAGCGCGCCCCCCCCCACACACACACCTGTATATATGTCAGCTCCCCCCCCACACACCTGTATATATGTCAGCGCCCCCCCCCACACACACACCTGTATATATGTCAGCTCCCCCCCCACACACCTGTATATATGTCAGCGCCCCCCCCCACACACACACCTGTATATATGTCAGCGCCACCCACACACACCTGTATATATGTCAGCGCCCCGCCCCCCCCCCACCACACACACACACCTGTATATATGTCAGCCCCCCCCCACCTGTATATATGTCAGACACACACACACACACACACACACACGTTGCCGGGGGCCCACTCCCACTGTGATTGGACACAACGGGAGCCAATCAGCGAGTCTGGCTGATGCGATGTCTGCAGGGACCCGCATGTAAACGAGGCAGATCGCCGTTCTGCGAGAGCAGAAGATGGAGATGTTATGTTTCTGCTAAGCGGATCTCTGTCTTCCCCCAGTTAAGCCACCCCCCCCCCCCCACACACAGTTAGTAATCACTCCCTAGGGAGACATTTAACCCTTTAATCGTCCCTGATGTTAACCCTTCCCTGCCAGTGTCATTAGTACAGCGACAACTGTGCTTTTTTTTTTTTTTTAAGCACTGATCACTGTGTTAGTGTCACTGGTCCCCAAAGTGTGTCACTTAGTGTCAGATTTGTCTGCCGCAATCCCGCTAAAAATAGCTGATTGCCCCCATTAGTAGTAATAAAAAAAATAATAATAATAAAAAAATTTAATAAAATTATCCCATAGTTTGTAGATGTTATAAACTTTTGCACGAACCAATCAATATACGCCAATTGGGATTTTTTTTACCAAAAATCTTTAAAGTTTTTTTTCTTATTTTTTATTGGATATGTTTTATAGCAGAAAATAAAAAATATTCGATTTTTCAAAATTGTTGGTCTTTTTTTGTTTATAGCACAAAAAATAAAAAAAAACGCAGAGGTGATCAAATACCATCAAAAGAAATCTCTATTTGTAGGAGAAAAAAGGACATCAATTTTATTTGGGTACAACATCTAAGTGTGGTTTCTCTCTGGTGCTTCATTCCTCTGTTATCAGCATAAGTCCCTTCTGACAAGTTCTCCTGACACATGAGGGATGTTCCTTTGTTCTTCTGCCTATGTGGAGAGGGTGGGGGTGGGGGGTGTCCCTTTCCTCCAATCAGCTTCTCACATAGTGTATAAGAGCTGTAACTGCAGTTCCCCACCCCCTCCTCTGTACTCCTCATAGATGCATCACAAGTTTAGCACAAATCAGCACTTTGAAGGGTTGTAGAGAGGAGAAGACTGCAGTTAAACAGGTAAACCTTATGTAGGAGGATTTGTGTCATCTCTGTGTATCATCTGAGGCTATTCACTTCACTGGGTATAATTAAGGCTTTTACAACCACTTTAAAAATAAAAAATAAACAGCATGTTATACTCATTTGCTCTGTGTAGTGGTTTTGCACAGAGTAGCCCTGATCCTCTTCTTCCGGGGTCCTCACTGGCACTCCTGACCCCTCCCTACTGCCAAATGCCCCTAGAGCAAACAGCTTGCTATGGGGGCATCCGACTAGCCCCGCTCCTGAGCCTCTGCTCTGTGTGTCCATTAACACACACAGCCGAGGCTTGGCCCCAGCCCCTCTCTCTTCTCATTGGCTCCCACTGCCGTCTCAGCCAATGAGGAGGGAGAGTCCCCGGAGAGCTGAGACTCTTGTACACATCGCTGGATCGTAACGGGGCTCAGGTATGGGGGGGGGGGGGTTGGCTGTTGCACACAGGTTTTTTACCTTTATGTATAGAATGCATTAAGCTAAAAAACCTTAAGCCTTATACAATCACTTTAAGGGCCGGTTCACACTGGTGCGATGCCAGACATTGCATGCGATTCGCACCGCATTGCTGTGCAGATCACATGCGATGGCGGACCAAATTCGCGCAGGACCCTTTTTTTTTCCGCACTCAAATCAGATTGCATGGGGGTTCACCCCCATGCAATCCGATTCCTGTCCGAATCGATAGTCCGCACTGCGATATGCAAACCTATCTGGAGTGGCGTCATTAACTTTGTATTGACACCCGCAGCAGTTCACAGAGGGCAGTGTGAACTGCCTGCGAGTCAGGTGCGATGTGGGAACCCACACTGGATTTGCAGGGTTTCCCCGCATCGCTACAGTGTGCACTGAGCCTTACTCCATGCAAAATAAATATCGTCTAAATAAAAATCATATATATTCTTCCTTGAATCTTAGTGTGCTTTGTGTATTTCTTCCAGATCTGTGCAGTAATCCAGTGTGAGACTTCCTGTAATAAAGACCGCTCACTGCTGCTCTCTCTCCCTGTGCAGGGTGACTGGTCTTGTCTCCGCCCCCTTCCTGTAGTTTTCCTGCAGACAGCCTGTAGTGGGTGGAGCTTGCTTGGCCCCTCCCACAGCTTTGCTCTCTCACCTTGTGCAGGGTGACTGGTCTTGTCTCCGCCCCCACCTTTAGTTTTCTGCAGGCAGCCTGTAGTGGGTGGAGCCTGCTGGGTCCCTCCCACACCTCTTCTCTCTGCACACAGCACAGTGATGATGTCACTGCTACCTTTACAAAGTCATAACTGGGTTTGTAAACACATTTAGTGCACACAAAGTGGTCTTATATCCTTTGTAGCTATAGAATATATGTAAATAAAAAGGTTTGTGCAGGGAGTTCAGCATTAAGGAAGACCTGTAGCATATATTGTAAAGGTTTACAGCCTATCCAGGAGGTTTATAAAGCATTACTGCTGCTTGTTTATATCACCTCTGCCAGCTAAAAAGCATTTAAAAATGTGCAATAAAAGATTGTAAAAAGGTGTTGAATGAGTTTATTAGATATATGTGCACAAGATCAGCCTGACCTAAAGAATGTTATAAGCCATGGTAAAATGTACAACACCTTGTTACTGTGTATGTCTTATCTATTCCTGCCTTTTGTTATTCTGAAGAAATAGTTGATTATTTCTCTGTATCAATGTGCAAAGTGAAGGTGAAAGGGAGTGATTTTATAATTAGCAATCAGCTGCTGGACTTGCAGGGTTCTAATGAGGAAAGGGTCTCACTTTAGATGCGATTTCCCTTTAGGAGTATCTCATCAAAAAGGACATTCTTATTCCAGAGGATGCCCAAAATCTGATTTGTATCTTAGTGTAGACTTCTGGGAAAATCAGTGAGCCAATCAACACAAGCAGGAAATGATGTTTCACAGGGGGAATTCTGTGCACCATCTGTGTACAGAACGCCTCCAGGTTGCCATATTGCATTTCACAGAAAACCAAAGTGCTGCGGAATGAAGAGGAAAGGTCATTTTAAATAACCTTATATTACAATATGATTTGTGTAGCAATTATATATATATATATATATATATATATATATATATATATATTTTTTTGCTATGTTGTTGCCACAAAAGTGGAACTATACTTTTAATCTCCTTCCCAGACCCCCCCCCCCCATGTTAATCAACATTTTGGATCGAATAAAGCCTTGTTCAAATCCATAAAAAAAAAAAAAAAAAAAAAAAAGGAAAAGAAAAAAAGGTACATTTCAATAAGCGGCATCTTTGACATTTGTGTACATGAGGCAATAAACACGGTTCAGGTGCAAAATAGAGAGATACAAGGTAACATTGTTTCATTCATTTGCAGATGAAAGAGAAGAGCTTCTCTACATGGAACATCAGTTAAATCAATCCGACAATTTAAAAAAAAAAAAAAAAAGGGGCGCTCGTATTTAATCCCTTATTAACCACTTCAGCCCCGGAGGGATTTGCCCTCTTCCTGACCAAGCCCTTTTTTTGCGTTAAGGCACTGTGTCTCTTTGACTGACAATTGCGCGGTCGTGCGACGTTGCACCCAAACAAAATTGACGTCCTTTTTTTTCCCCACAAATAGAGCTTTCTTTTGATGGTATTTGATCACCTTTGCGGTTTTTATTTTTTGCGAAGTGAAGAGCGGCGGGTGAAGAGCGGCGGGTGAAGAGCAGTAGTGCGGCGGATGAAGAGCGGCGGGTGAAAAGCGGCGGGTGAAGAGCGGCGGGTGAAGAGCGGCGGGTGAAGAGCGGCGGGTGAAGAGCGGCAGGTGAAGAGCGGCAGGTGAAGAGCGTGGGGTAAAGGGCGGCGGGTGAAGAGCCACGGGTGAAAGGCGGCGGGTGAAGAGCGACTGGTGAAAGGCGGCAGGTAAAGAGCGGCGCGTAAAGAGCGGGGGGTGAAGTGCAGTAGTGCGGCGGGTGAAAAGCGGCGGGTGAAGAGCGGCGGGTGAAGAGCAGCAGTGCGGCGGATGAAGAGCGGCGGGTGAAGAGCAGTAGTGCGGCGGATGAAGAGCGGCGGGTAAAGAGCGGCGGGTGAAGAGCGGCAGGTGAAGAGCGGCAGGTGAAGAGCGGCAGGTGAAGAGCGGCAGGTGAAGAGCGTGGGATAAAGGGCGGCGGGTGAAAAGCGGCAGCTGAAGAGCGGCAGGTGAAGAGCGGCGGGTGAAGATCGGCAGGTGAAGAGCGGCGGGTGAAGAGCAGTAGTGCGGTGGATGAAGAGCGGCGGGTGAAAAGCGGCGGGTAAAGAGCGGCAGGTGAAGAGCAGCAGGTGAAGAGCGGCAGGTGAAGAGCGGCAGGTGAAGAGCGGCAGGTGAAGTGCGGCAGGTGAAGAGCGGCAGGTGAAGAGCGGCAGGTGAAAAGCGGCAGGTGAAAAGCGGCGGGTAAAGGGCGGCGGGTGAAGAGCGGCGGGAGAAGAGCGGCTGGTGAAGAGCGGCGGGTGAAGAGCGGCGGGTGAAGAGCGGCGGGTGAAGAGCGGCGGGTGAAGAGAGGCGGGTGAAGAGTGGCGCGTAAAGAGCGGGGGGTGAAGTGCAGTAGTGCGGCGGGTGAAAAGCGGCGGGTAAAGAGCGGCGGGTGAAAAGCGGCGGGTGAAAAGCGGCGGGTGAAGAGCGGCGGGTGAAGAGCGGCGGGTGAAGAGCAGTAGTGCGGCGGATGAAGAGCGGCGGGTGAAAAGCGGCGGGTGAAGAGCGGCGGGTGAAGAGCGGCGGGTGAAGAGCGGCGGGTGAAGAGCGGCGGGTGAAGAGCGGCAGGTGAAGAGCGGCAGGTGAAGAGTGGCAGGTGAAGAGCGGCAGGTGAAGAGCGGCAGGTGAAGAGCGTGGGGTGAAAGGCGGCGGGTGAAGAGCCACGGGTGAAAGGCGGCGGGTGAAGAGCGACTGGTGAAAGGCGGCAGGTAAAGAGCGGCGCGTAAAGAGCGGGGGGTGAAGTGCAGTAGTGCGGCGGGTGAAAAGCGGCGGGTGAAGAGCGGCGGGTGAAGAGCAGCAGTGCGGCGGATGAAGAGCGGCGGGTGAAGAGCAGTAGTGCGGCGGATGAAGAGCGGCGGGTAAAGAGCGGCGGGTGAAGAGCGGCGGGTGAAGAGCGGCGGGTGAAGAGCGGCAGGTGAAGAGCGGCAGGTGAAGAGCGGCAGGTGAAGAGCGGCAGGTGAAGAGCGGCAGGTGAAGAGCGTGGGATAAAGGGCGGCGGGTGAAAAGCGGCAGGTGAAGAGCGGCAGGTGAAGAGCGGCGGGTTAGGATCGGCAGGTGAAGAGCGGCGGGTGAAGATCGGCGGGTGAAGAGCAGTAGTGCGGTGGATGAAGAGCGGCGGGTGAAAAGCGGCGGGTAAAGAGCGGCAGGTGAAGAGCAGCAGGTGAAGAGCGGCAGGTGAAGAGCGGCAGGTAAAAAAGCGGCAGGTGAAAAGCGGCAGGTGAAAAGCGGCGGGTGAAGAGCGGCGGGTGAAGAGCGGCGGGTGAAGAGCGGCGGGTGAAGAGCAGTAGTGCGGCGGGTGAAAAGCGGCGGGTAAAGAGCGGCGGGTGAAAAGCGGCGGGTGAAGAGCGGCGGGTGAAGAGCGGCGGGTGAAGAGCGGCGGGTGAAAGGCGGCAGGTAAAGAGCGGCATGTGAAGAGCAGTAGTGCGGCGGATGAAGAGCGGTGGGTGAAGAGCAGTAGTGCGGCGGATGAAGAGCGGCGGGTAAAGAGCGGCGGGTGAAGAGCGGCAGGTGAAGAGCGGCAGGTGAAGAGCGGCAGGTGAAGAGCGTGGGATAAAGGGCGGCGGGTGAAGAGCGGCAGGTGAAGAGCGGCAGGTGAAGAGCGGCAGGTGAAGAGCGGCGGGTGAAGATCGGCAGGTGAAGATCGGCAGGTGAAGAGCGGCGGGTGAAGATCGGCGGGTGAAGAGCAGTAGTGCGGTGGATGAAGAGCGGCGGGTGAAAAGCGGCGGGTAAAGAGCGGCAGGTGAAGAGCGGCAGGTGAAGAGCGGCAGGTGAAGAGCGGCAGGTGAAGAGCGGCAGGTGAAGAGCGGCAGGTGAAGAGCGGCAGGTGAAGAGCGGCAGGTGAAGAGCGGCAGGTGAAGAGCGGCAGGTGAAAAGCGGCAGGTGAAAAGCGGCGGGTAAAGGGCGGCGGGTGAAGAGCGGCGGGTGAAGAGCGGCGGGTGAAGAGCGGCGGGTGAAGAGTGGCGCGTAAAGAGCGGGGGGTGAAGTGCAGTAGTGCGGCGGGTGAAAAGCGGCGGGTAAAGAGCGGCGGGTGAAAAGCGGCGGGTGAAAAGCGGCGGGTGAAGAGCGGCGGGTGAAGAGCGGCGGGTGAAGAGCGGCGGGTGAAAGGCGGCAGGTAAAGAGCGGCATGTGAAGAGCAGTAGTGCGGCGGATGAAGAGCGGTGGGTGAAGAGCAGTAGTGCGGCGGATGAAGAGCGGCGGGTGAAGAGCGGCGGGTGAAGAGCGGCGGGTGAAGAGCGGCGGGTGAAGAGCGGCGGGTGAAGAGCGGCAGGTGAAGAGCGGCAGGTGAAGAGCGGCAGGTGAAGAGCGTGGGGTGAAAGGCGGCGGGTGAAGAGCGGCGGGTGAAGAGCGGCAGGTGAAGAGCGTGGGGTAAAGGGCGGCGGGTGAAGAGCGACGGGTGAAAGGCGGCGGGTGAAGAGCGACGGGTGAAAGGCGGCGGGTGAAGAGCGACGGGTGAAAGGCGGCGGGTGAAGAGCGGCGCGTAAAGAGCGGGGGGTGAAGTGCAGTAGTGCGGCGGGTGAAAAGCGGCGGGTAAAGAGCGGCGGGTGAAAAGCGGCGGGTGAAAAGCGGCGGGTGAAAAGCGGCGGGTGAAAAGCGGCGGGTGAAGTGCAGTAGTGCGGCGGGTGAAGAGTGGCGGGTGAAGTGCAGTAGTGCGGCGGGTGAAGAGTGGCGGGTGAAAAGCGGCGGGTAAAGAGCGACGGGTGAAAAGCGGCAGGTTAGGAGCGGCGGGTAAAGAGCAGCAGGTGAAGTTCAGTAGTGCGGAGGGTAAAGAGCGGCGGGTGAAGAGCGGCGCGTGAAGTGCAGTAGTGCGGCGGGTGAAGAGCGGCGCGTGAAGATCGGCGTGTGAAGTGGGGTGGGAGAACTGCGGCACCTGTGTGGGTTTCCTCCAGGTATTCCGGTTTCCTCCCACACTCCAAAGACATGCTGGTAGTGTCATTGGCTCCAGCCTAGTATGTGAGATCGGGACCTTAGATTGTGTAGGTGACTTGAGGACAGGGACTGATGTGAGGGTCAATTCACACTATAGAACTGCAGTCCGGATGTGTTCTGGATGCTTTTCTGTCTGTGCGTTTTTTGATGCGTTCCAGTGCTTATTTTTCCCCCTCTTTTTTTCTTCACTTTAAATAAGGTGCGTTCTGGTGGGTTTTTGATATTTTACCACCTTTCAGTGCAGAAAAAACGCAGCATGCTCTACTTTTTTGTGGAGGTCTGGTTCACACCACAAAAACACAATCCAGATCCATTCTTGATGCATTTCTGCATGCGCATTTTTAGCGCGTTCTGGTGCCTTTTTGATGCATTCCAGATGCTTTTTTTCCCTGTTTTTTTTTTTTATTTCACTGTACTGGGGTCCAGTGCATTTTTGATGTGTTCCAGTATGTTCTTTTTTATGTGTTTTATGGACAGTCCAGTGCAGGAAAAATGCAGCATGTTCTACTTTCTTTTATGGAACTGGAAATCCCTGGAACTGACCACACTGGTGTGAACTATGCCATTGGAAACCATATAACTTACTATCCATACGTTTTTGATGCAGAAAAAAATAAATAAAATAAATCGCACTGGACTGCATGTGGTGTGAACTGGCCCTGAATGTACACTAAAAACCAATTCACACCACATGCAGTCCGGTGCATTTTTTTTTCTGCATCAAAAATGCATGCAAAGTAGGTTACATAGTTTTCAATGGCATAGTTCACACCAGTGCTTGCAGTTCAAGAAAACAAAGTAGAACATGCTGCATTTTTCCTGCAGAGGAATGCTGTAAAACGCATTAAAAACGCACCAGAACACACAAAAGAAGCACTGGAACACGCGTGTCCTTATTTAGGCCCCATTCACACCTGAGCGTAGCGGTTTTGAGCGTTTTGACGCGTTTTTTTCGGGCATATTTGCACGTTTCCCTGCAGCGTTTTTGAGCTTTGGCATTTTCTTTAATTAGCCAATAGGAAAAATGATCATCCGTTTCATCATTTGTTGCTATGTTTTTAGATTTTGTCACCTGCTCCCTGCTCCAAAAACACCCAAATCTGCCCGACAAAAAAAAGGGTCCAGAACTTGTTTGAGCTTCAGGCGACTTGGAGTGGAGATGTGAACCATCTCCATAGAGAATAATGGATTTTTTTTTCCCCTCAAGCGTTTTGTATCTTCAGGCTTCAAGCTACAAAACGCTCAGGGTGTGAATGGGCTCTTAAGGTTAAGAAAAAAAGAGGGGGAAAAAAAATGCACTGGAACGCATCAAAAACGTGCATGCAGAAAAACAATTGGACTGCGATTCTATGGTGTGAACTGGCCCTAAGTAAAGTGCTGCCACTATATAAATATCTATAATAATGAAATCAATTCAGAACTCATCAACCATGGAAAGTCTCACTTCTCCTGTTGGAATAATACAAATTACAGAGTTGGGAGACTTAGGAGCTCCAACGCCGTCCCCGAAATCAGGTTCACTTTCCAGGAGCCACCAAAAACACAAAGCTGATTCTGGGGAGGAGGAGCCCTATAATGCAGAATGAAGTATAGGAAGAAAATATAAATTGTAATATCTCTCCTGGATCAGAGTGGAGAGAAAACAGAAGAAGAAGAAGATCCTCAGTACTTACACCAGCCTGACGAGGGACGAGCGCTGTGTCTGGCCGGAGTACGACATGTACAGGACCTGAGCTACAATCCCTGGGAATTTCCATCACACATTTCCTCTCCTATTGGAATGCTGGGAATGTATGACCTCAGCTATCAGCAGACATTTCTATAGATATCCTTCCAGGACTCTCTAGTAGGTTTTATTAGGGCTCAATGTGAGTTAATCAATTACCAGCTCCCAGCTATAGATAACTATACAGCTCACGGTTATAAACCTCATCATACACATCTATGGGATTATAATGTGACTTGTGTATGACGAGTGTATCTATGGGTCTAGACTTAGCCCCGGTTCACACTAGGGGCGGCACGACTTGCAGGTCGCCTCACCGACCTGCACACGACTGCCACGGCGACTTGCAAAATGACTTCTGTATAGAAGTCTATGCAAGTCGCCCCCAAAGTAGTACAGGAACCTTTTTCTAAGTCGGAGCAACTTCTATTAGAACGGTTCCATTGTACAGAACGGGAGGCGACTTGTCAGGCGGCTAGGTCACCTGACAAGTCGCCCCCGTGTGAACCGGCACTTAAAGTGTTTGTAAAGTCAGAAGGTTTTTTTTTTAATCTTAGGGCCAGTTCACACCAATCCCCCCCCCTTTTTTTTCCTTAACCTCAAATAAGAACTTGGGTGTTCCAGTGCATTTTTGGTGCGTTCCAGTGCGTTTTTGATGCTTTTTACAGCGTTCCAGTACAGTCCAGTGCAGGAAAAATGCAGCAAGTTCTTTTTTTTTTTTATAATTCATTCTTTATTAAACATTTTTCTCTTATTATAATAAATATTTACATGGTTCATCTCCCCAAGACAGAAAACAATATTCTTGGTTTGTGTATGTAGAAGCCACCAACAGAACAGGAATGGCTCCCTCAACACCCTCTCCCCCATACCCTAGAAAGGGAAAAAAAAAAAAAAGGGGGGGGGGGGAGAGGACCTTCTTTAGGGTGTATGTGATCTATATGTGTCATTAACTTATCACACGTGAAAAGAAAAACCAAAAACTCCAATTTTATAAAAATGTTGTAAAGCTTATTTAAATCGTTCAAATTAGTGCTCTATATATGTTATTGACCTGTTACGTGTGAGATTATATATATATATATATATATATATATATATATATATATATATGAAAAAAAAGGGGGGGGGGACAATCCCCTCATTTATAAATGCATCATACATAATGCAGCATGTTCTACTTTTTTTTCTGGAACTGCAATTGAAAGCACTGGTGTGAACTATGCCATTGAAAACCATATAGCCTACTTTCCATGCGTTTTTGATACAGAAAAAAACGCACTGGACTGCATGTGGTGTGAACTGGCCCTAAATTCATTCTATGAATTAAAGCGTATGTTAACCCAAAAAAAAAAAAAAAAAGGGATCCTGCTCCTTTAAACGCTTCCCGACCGCCGCATGCCGATGTACGTCGGCAGGTTGGCTCCCCTGCGCAAATCGCCGTAGCTGCACGGCGGCCGCTTTAAGGGGTATAGGAGGCGCGCGCGCGCCGCATGACGTAAGAGCTGATGCACATGTCCGGCGGCCGCGAAGTCCGCCAGGCACTCTATTTGTGGGGGGGAAAAAAAGGGACATCAATTTTGTTTGGGTACAATGTCGCACGACCGCGCTATTGTCAGTTGAAGTAACGCAGTGCTGTATTGCAAAAAATGGCCTGGTCATTAAAGGGGCGAATCCTTCCGGGGCTGAAGTGATTAAAGCATGACATGTTAGGCATCTATTTACTTGGTGTAACATCTTTTATATTTTACCAAAAAATTGGGTATTTCATTATGTTTGTATGCATTGAAATTCATTGAAGTGTATTTTTTCGCAAAAAAAAAAAAACCCGATGCGCAAATACTGTGTGGCATAAAAAATTGCAACATTCACCATTTTATTCTCCAGGGCCTTTGCCTAAAAAATATATAATGTTTGGGGGTCCTAAATAATTTTCTATGGAATTTAGTATACATGTAGGAGAGAAACGTCAGAATAGGCCTGGTCATAAAGTTTGGTGATTGACATCCAGCTGATCTCTTTTGCAGGTTTATGTATTAAAAAAAAAAAAAAAAAAAAGGACTAAAAACAATCCCTGTGATGTGAAATAGAATGTTAGGAGGATTCTTCTTTCTAATCCTCAGATCAACGTACACAAAACATTCCTATATATAGTACAGGATTTTCCTTACTGCTACCGGGAAACCCGATGATGTCATAATTATATAGTGACTTCAGGGATTTTCCCATCTGGAAAGTCACACATATGGATCACGTGACTGTGTTATGGGATCCATAGAAATGCACTCTACACACAATGAACACAATTATATTGATAGATAGATAGATAGATAGATAGATAGATAGATAGATAGATAGATAGATAGATAGATAGATAGATAGATAGATAGATAGATAGATAGATAGATAGATAGATAGATAGATAAACACATACATACATATTTTTTTAAATTTTTTTTTTGCAAAGTATTATTTTTGGTAGAGTGGAGAAGTATTAGCTTATTAGCTCCCTGTCAGTTTGTATTGCTGTCTGTACCCTTGTTAGGGAGATCCACATTCTCTATTTGTTCTGTTTATCTTAATCAACAAAAGGGGAAGAAAATCCAGAATTTTGGGTTGCCACCGGAATAGGAA
Organism: Lithobates clamitans; assembly: GCA_037952925.1. NCBI lineage: Eukaryota > Metazoa > Chordata > Amphibia > Anura > Ranidae > Lithobates > Lithobates clamitans. Next base: position 2,822,880 of record JBBGZY010000705.1, read on the forward strand.
CAGTGGGGAAAACTTCCAGTGGGGACATTAGTTCTGATGACAACCAGGGATTCCTACACTTTTGGGTTTCCTCTCATTTCCTGTTTTGGCTATGAGACAGGAAGTGAAGAGAAATCTCCCCAATGGGACACAGATAAAAAAAACTGATGGGGTTATAATCCTCCCATACTCTATCCAAAACTTAAAAAAAAAAAAAGCCTTTATTTTTTCTTTAAATCAGAATTTTTGTCTATTAAAGCGATTGTAAAGTCAAAAGATTTTTTTTATCTTAATACATTCTATGCATTAAGAGAAAAAGCCTTCTGTCTGCGCAGCAGCCCCCGCTAATACTCACCTGAGCCCCATCTAGATCCAGCGATGTTGTAAGGGCGTCTCAGCTGCCCGGGACTCTCCGTCCTCATTGGCTGAGACAGCAGCAGCGTGGCGCCATTGGCACCCATTGATGTCAAAGTCAGTCAGCCAATGAGGAGAGAAAGGGGAGGAGCCGGGTCACGGCTCCGTGTCTGAATGGACACAGGGAGCTGTGACTCAGTGCCGGTGCCCCCATAGCAAGCTGCTTGCTTTGGGGGCACTCAACAGGATGGAGGGGCCAGGAGCTCCAGCCAGGGACCCGAGAAGAGGAGGATCGGGGCTGCTCTGTGCTAAACCACTGCACAGAGGAGCAGGTAAGTATGACATGTTTGTTAGTTTTAACAAAAAACAAAATAAAACCTTTAAAATCACTTTAATTACTGAACATGATATATATTTTCTGAATGTAGACATGCTAAGTTTTATCGCAGCGCACCAACCCAAATCGCACTGCAATGTCAGGCAGCACAGTGCGCTGTCCAACATTGCAGTGAGTGAAGTGTACGGTTTGTGCACTTCAAATAAAGCTCACACAAAAAAAAAAAAAATTTAAAAAAAAGGGGACGGTTCGGTACACTGAATCATGCACCACGCTGCCCCCTAGCCAGCCGGCAATGAAGAGCGACCGGAGTGCTGAATCGCTCTGGCTGCTCTGCGATTTACCAGCATTGCAGTGTCTTATATTTGTGGAAAAATACAAAATAAAAACACACTGAAAAGTATTTGCACACAATTAAAGATGAGGTGGAGTAAATAGATACCAAACATGTCAAGTCTCAGGCAAGTCATGTAAAACGCTGAACAACTGTCCAGATCTCTCCTACAGAAAAGCTCATAGTCTGCGGTATAAAGCCCCCCCCCCCCCCCCCCCCAATTATGCACTTGTTCCCGCTAAGCAATTTTGACATGAAATTTTTACACAATTTTGCGTCTCATATAGGGCAGCCCATTCAACTGCATTTGCTGCCTGAAAAAAAGCTCCTGCTCCTTTTCGGGCGACAAGCTTGGCGTGGATTGCTGCCCAAACCTGTTGAGTTACAATCACTGCAGAATCACATCAGGCTAGTGGCACCCAAATGTACATAGGGCCTTGTGCTGCGAATGCCATGCGATTTGGGATCATGGGTAGAATCGCAGCAATTCTGCCAACGATCCCAAATTGCAAGATGTAAATAGGGCCTAAAACTGAAGCAAGCGTACTAGACCTATCCAAAGATCCAGAGAGGTTGGAGCGGAACTCCAGCCTTGTTTATTGAAAATGAAAAGGTAAAGTGACCCCAAATGTCCTCCCCTCCGAACCCCAAAACACATAGCATCCATGATGCTGGTGTAGCGGTCCGTATACTGTGCAGGCAGCCCATGTAAGTCTATGGGGATGCAAACGACCCATTAAGGTTACTTTCACACTACTCTATCAAAGACATATATTTAACGCAAAGCATGGTGCGTTTTTGCCACGTCTGCGTTGCATTTTCCCACATATTTTCCACTATTCTAATTCAGTTTCCAAGTGCGACTACTCTGTGCTACTTGATTGCAATTTTAATGCAACTTTAGAAGTCGCAACAGCATATATAAGAAGCATTCCTATGTGACTGGGATGGGTGTTTTTTGTTAAACCCAAACCCCCCCCCCCCCCCGGTCATCCTTGCACCCCAAGGCTAGGTTCACACTAAGCAGCTTTGATCCTTCCATTGATCAATCCTTCCTTCCTTTCGATCCTTATTTCGCATCAATCCTTCCTTCCATCCCTCGAACGTTCCTTCTTTTTTTTTTTAAGCCCTCACCTTCCCTCCCCGGTCATCCTTGCTCCCTAAGGCTAGGTTCACACTAAGCAGCTTTGATCCTTCCTTCAATCAATCCTTCTATCGATCCTCCCTTTGATTGATTGATCCTTTACTTTCTTTCGATCCTTATTTCCCATCAATCCTTCCTTCCGTCCCTCGATCTTTCCTTCCTTTTTCTTTTTTTTTTTAAACCCTCACCTTCCCTCCCTGGTCATCCTTGCTGCCTAATGCCGCATACACACGAGCGGACTTTACGGCAGACTTTGCTCGGCGGACTTTATGACGGACTTTCCGAATGAACGGACTTGCCTACACACAATCCACCAAAGTCCGTCGAATTCGTACGTGATGACATATGACCGGACTAAAATAAGGAAGTTCATAGCCAGTAGCCAATAGCTGCCCTAGCGTGGCTTTTTGTCCGTCGAACTAGCATACAGACGAGCGGACTTTTCGACCGGACTCGAGTTCGACGGATAGATTTAAAACATGTTTTAAATCGAAGTCCGTCCAACTTTTGAGAAAACAAAGTCCACTGGAGCCCACACACGATCGCGACGAAATCCCGTCCGCCGGGCAAAGTCTGCCGTAAAGTCCACTCGTGTGTACGCGCCATAAGGCTAGGTTCACACTGAAGCGGCTTTGATCCTTCCTTCGATCAGTCAATCCTCCCTTTGATTGATATTTCCATCCTATCGATCCTTCCTTTCTTCTGATCCTTCCCTCGATATTTTTTGATCGAAGGAAGGATCAAATCGAGCAAAAAGGGAACGGATCCAAGGAAGGCTCCAAAAATTGCAGCTGTATCAAAATCAAATGGATGAAGAATGACCAGAAGTGAGGGTTAAAAAAATAAAAATACTCATCCATCAAAGGCGCATAGGAATGCTTCTATGCTGATGTGAATCCTCTGAGTTAACATAGGAGTCTATGGAGCTGAAATCGTACTGAAGTCCACCAGGAACCTTTTCCAAAGCTGCACTCACATAGATTAGAAGGGCACCATTGAATATAATGTGATTTCCCTTGTCATCCAATTCAGTGAACCTGGGCTTAAGCACTTCCCATTCATTTCAATGGAGCCATGCGGTTTTGGTGTTTTTATTTTTTTTTTTACCGGACCAAACATGCATCCAAAATGCAGCAGGCAGGTTTTTTTTTTTTTTTTTTTTTTTTTAACTGCAACAGACCAGTGTAAAGAGCTACATAGGATTTAACCACTTGCCCACCAGGCACTTTCTTCCCCTTCCTGCCCAGGCCAATTTTCAGCGCTGTCAAACTTTGAATGACAATTGCGCGGTCATACAACACTGTACTCTTCTAAAAATGTTTATAATTTTTTTTTTACACAGAGCTTTCTTTTGGTGGTATTTAATCACCACTGGGGTTTTTATTTTTGCTAAACAAACGAAAAAAGTCAAAAAATCTTGAATAAAAGATATTTTTCATAGTTTGTTGTAAAATATAGCAAACAGGTAATTTTTCTACTTCACTGGCGTGTGCTGATGAGGAGGCACTGATTGGCAGCACTGGTGGGCACTGTTGGGACTGCACTCATAATTAGGACACTGATGATCAATGTCCTGATTTTCAGCGCCAATGTCTTTTTTTTTTTAGACCCCTTTCACACTGGGGTGCTATTCAGGCGTTTTAGCGCTAAAAATTGCGCTTCTCATGCCTCCCCAGGGTGAAAGCCCGAGTGCTTTCACACTGGGGCGGTGTGCTTGCAGGACGGGAAAAAAAAGTCTAGCAAGCAGCATCTTTGGGGCAGTTCGGGAGCGCCGAATTGCCTGCAACACACCACTCCTAAAACGCCCCTGCCCACTGAAAAGAATGGGCAGCGCTGCCAAATTGCCTGCAAATCGCTTTGGCAGTGCCGCATCACAGGCGCTTTTAACCCTTTGTTCAGCCGCTAGCAGGGGGATAAAAGCGCCCTGCTAACGGCCGAAAACCGCAGCTAAAACGACAGTAAATCGCCGGTAAAAACTAGCGGTGCTTTACCGCTAACGCGGCGCAGCCCCAGTGTGAAAGGGGTCTAACACAAGCCGGGTATCGGCTCTCCTCTTCTCTCCTCCTGCTGTCAGCGTCAGAAAAGGAATGGCAAGAACCGGCTTGTGTTTACATTGGTGATTAGCCGTCATTGGACACAGCTGATCACATGGTAAAGGGCAGCTGTGATTGGCCCTTTACCCCAATCTGTGATTAGTTGAGTCCATAGAACTTAGCGATAATAGAGCAGGGCGGCGCGGGCGCAAAGTAAGCCCAAGCTGTAGCCATCTTTCCGCTTCCGCAGGATATAAAGGGATGCAGCTCTCTTCCACTTTTTTTTTTAACTCATAAACTGAACAAAAACGGATCGGTGTGAAAGCAGTCTTACATTGTACGGGACTCAGCGCCCCCTAAGAAGGAAACCTGATAGTGAAACATGACTTCTGATTGGTTCCTCTGGTCTGTGAAATAAAGCTTGACACGTTCCTACCTAGTGCCCACCTTCCATTACAAAGATAAGGCTTTACCAGGACAGATGTAACAGTTTCCAGAGACATTTTCCATAGGTCTTATTTTTATTTCCAGCTACGACTTCCCCTTCCTATAATGACTGCCAACGCTGCTTATCAGATGCGTCATTCTCAGGAAGGACCTCCAATTGCTGGACTATGTCAGTGTCAAGGACAGACAATATATGAAGTATGCAGGGTCACAGGCTGCTACATCACCACAATTCCATTACACTGAGCTGAATGATAAAAAAAAAAGAGGAACTAAATAAAATAAGAAATAAATGTAAAATTTCGCAGCTTACCGGTTCTCAGATGTTGTGGCTGTATTCATTTTAGCAGCCCAGTGATCCTCACAATTAACACATGTATTAGGGGGACAACACTCAATTCATTGGGGTTATTTTACTAAAACTGGAGAGTACAAAATCTGGTGCAGCTCTGCATGGGAGCCAATCAGCTTCTAAACTCAGCTTGTTAAATTAAGCTTTGACAAGAAGGCTGGGTTTACACTGGTAAGACAAACGCTCCGACATTGGGAGCTCATGTCACATGACTTGTGAAAATCAACGTTTCCCTATAACAACCGTCTTAACTGGTCCGATTTTGAAAATGCTCCCTGCACTACTTTGGTCCGACTTTGATCCTACCTCAGCCCATTGAATATCACTGAAGTCGGATCAAAGTTGGATCGCCGTCTTAACTGACCCGACTTTGGCATGCGACTTGTGCTCTGAGGGTCTTGAAGGAGAAGTCCACACCAAATAATAATAAAAAATAAAAACACATGGGTTCCCCTCCAAGAGCATACCATGCCCTTCGGTCTGGTATGGATTTTCAGGGGGAACCCCATGCCAAAAAAAGGGGTTGGGTCCACCCCAAAATCCATACCAGACCATTATCCGAGCATACAGCCCGGCAGGTCAGGAAAGGGGGTGGGGACGAGGGAGTGCCCCCCCCGAACCATACCAGGCCGCATGCCCTCAACATGGGGGGGGGGGGGTGTGCTTTGCCCACCCCAAAACACTTTGTCCCCATGTTGATGAGGACAAGGGCCTCTTCCCGACAACCCTGGCCGTTGGTTGTTGGGGTTTGCGGGCGGGGGGCTTCCAGATTCTGATAAACCCCCCCCGCCCGCAGACCCTGACAACCAACGGCCAGGGTTGTCGGGAAGAGGCCCTTGTCCTCATCAACATGGGGACAAGGTGCTTTGGGGGGGGCGATTGCTTGTCCTCACCCGCTTTTCTGACCTGCTGGGCTGTGTGCTCGGATAAGGGTCTGGATTTTGGGGGGGGACACCAACGTCGTTTTTTCGGCGTGGGGGTTCCCCTGAAAATCCATACCAGACCGAAGGGCCTGGTATGCTCTTGGAGGGGGAAACCATGCCGTCTTTTTTTTTTTTTTTTTTTTTTTTACATTGTGCGTGGAGTTCCTCCTAAATATTCATACCAGACACAGTGCTATTCTATTCAAAATGAAGAAAAAAGTCTCGTCTTTACATATTCTCACGTACAGCCGCTGGTGTCTTCTGCGTGGAACAGGTCCAATGAGCCAGTCTTAGCACATGGTATGGTTTTTTTTTTTTTTTTGTCCCAATATTTTTGAAACGTCACCAAGTTAGCTGGCATTAAGTTCTACTGACTGCATCACAGTGCAGTGTGGTAGACTGCCTTGCACCATGCTGTGCTGAAGAAAAAAAAAAAAATACTACATGCCATACTTTTTTTTTTTTTTTATAGTGGGCACCACTGCAACAAAGCCAACCGGCATGATAGGAAACGAGGCATTTTGCCTTATCTTGGGACTGCTCTGGGTAAGGCCACACAACGCACTTTATGTGAACAAACCCTTAAATAGGGACTCTAATAGGCAAACAGCTGCCCTCATCTGAAGTCCTCCCCTCCTCCCAAGCTCAACAAAAGTACATGCAGATAAGAACCCGTGCCATAGAGTATAGTATAGCCCAATGGCTGTAAACCTTACTGAGACCAGCGCCTGCTAAATATTTATACTCTCACAATAGAAGTATAGGAGCACAATATGTACGGAGCTGCTGGAAGGCTCTATGTGGGGACGGGGGGGCCCTCCAGGGGATGGGATTAGGGGACTCTGCAGCAGACTTAGAAGCCCTGTGTGGAATGAGGCTACTGGAAGGAGCTGGGCGCAACTGTGGGTGGTGGGTTCTCTGAAGGGGGCCAAGGACTTTGCAGGGGCAATATGGGAGACTGGAAGGTGCCATCAGAGACAGTTGGGGAGGGGGGTTAAAGGCTCTACAGGAAGCTGGGGGGCACAGCGGGCCACTGGGGGGAAAAAGGAAAAAAAGTGGGGTCTTAGGGCACTGTGGGATGTTGGCAGGCACTATTTGGGGCTGGGTGGGCACTATGAGCAGTTGGGTGGTACTATGGGAGACTAATGGGCACTATGAGCGGTTGGGTGGTACTATAGGAGACTGGTGGGCACTATGAGCAGTTGGGTGGTACTATGGGAGACTGGTGGGCACTATGAGCAGTTGGGTGGTACTATGGGAGACTGGTGGGCACTATGAAAGGCTGGTGGCACTATGAGCAGTTGGGTCGCACTGTGGGAGGCTGGGTGCCCCTATAGGAGGCTAGGTGCCCCTGTGGAAGGTTGGGTGCCACTATGGGATGTTGGCAAGCACTTACGGTGGCTGGTGGGCACTGAGAAAGGTTGCCTGGCCACTATGGGATGCTGGCAAGCATTATAGGAGGTTGGTGGGCACTGTGGAGGGTTGGGTACAATGGGAGGCTGGTGGCACTGTGGAAGGTTGGGTACTAAGAGACTGGCACTATGGGAGACTGGTGGGCACTATGAGCAGTTGGGTGGTACTATGAGCAGTTGGGTCGCACTGTGGGAGGCTGGGTGCCCCTATAAGAGGCTAGGTGCCCCTGTGAAAGGTTGGGTGCCACTATGGAATGTTGGCAAGCACTTACGGTGGCTGGTGGGCACTGTGGAAGGTTGCGTGGCCGCTATGGGATGCTGGCAAGTGTTATAGGAGGTTGGTGGGAACTGTGGAGCATTGGGTACAATGGGAGGCTGGTGGCACTGTGGAAGGTTGGGTACTAAGAGACTGGCACTATGGGAGACTGGTGGGCACTATGAGCAGTTGGGTGGTACTATGGGAGACTGATGAGCACTATGAACAGTTGGGTGACCCTATAGGAGGCTAGGTGGCACTGTGGGAGGCTGGGTACTAAGAGACTGGCACTATGGGAGACTGGTGGGCACTATGAGCAGTTGGGTGGTACTATGGGAGACTGATGAGCACTATGAACAGTTGGGTGACCCTATAGGAGGCTAGGTGGCACTGTGGGAGGCTGGGTACTAAGAGACTGGCACTATGGGAGACTGGTGGGCACTATGAGCAGTTAGGTGGTACTATGGGAGACTGGTGGGCACTATGAGCAGTTGGGTCGCACTGTGGGAGGCTGGGTGCCCCTATGGGATGTTGGAAAACACTTTGGGAGGCTGATGGGCACTGTGGAAGGTTGGGTAATATAGGAGGTGGGAACTATGGGAGGCTGGTGGGCACTGTGGAACGTTGGGTACTATGGGAGGCTGATGGGCACTATGAGTGGGTGGGTGACACTAAGAGAGACTGGTGGGCACTATGAGCAGCAAGCACTATGGGAGGCTAGGTGGCACTGTGGAAGGTTGGGTGACCACTATGGGATTTCGGCAAGCATTATAGGAGGCTGGTGGGCACTATGGGAGGCTAGGTGGCACTGGGGAAAGTGGAGTACTATGGGAGGCTGGTGGGCACTATGAATAGTTGGTGGTCTCTGCGGAAAGTTTGGTGGGCACACTGGGAGGCTAGGTGCCACAATAGCAGGCTGGTTGGCATTATGGGAGGCTTATGGGCTCTATGGAAGGTTGGGTGGGCACTATGGAGGGTAGGGGCTTCGCAATGATCTGGAGAAAACAGTGATCTAGCGCCTGACTGGCTGGTTGAGAGGTGACACACCGTACATACACTATACATATCACACCGTACATACACTATACATAACACACCGTACATACACTATACATAACACACCGTACATACACTATACATAACACACCGTACATACACTATACATATCACACTGTACCTACAACACACACATTGTACATAGAACACATTGGGATCGTCTCCTCCTCTGACATTCATAGTACACAAGGAGAACAGTCAGCAGGCACTGCGAGGGGCACCAGACCCCCAACCACAGACTACAACTCCCAGCAATCCCTGTCACCCCACACCAGGCAAGGCATTCTGGGACTTGTAGTAACACAACAACAAGCTGCCACCGGCAGTGCCTGATAAGAACAGAACACCCATGTCACCTCCGCCCAGCACTCTGTACAGCAGAGGAGGGTGTCACCAACATAATATCACAGCGATCTATACAGTGCTGGTAATACAGGCCGCCTGGGTTGGCGGGGACATCCTCTGACATATAACCCCGGGGCCGCCGGGTGATAACACTCACCGAACTCCGATCCTCCACAAACCCCGCTCACTTTCACTCTCCAGCCAACTTCCGGGTTCTCCTCTAGTTCGCAGAGTTGGCTTCCGCCGCATGTGACAGGAAACTCTCATGACCCTCCGCTCTGCGCTCCGGAAGCGCCATTCCAAGTACTGGCAAAGTGCCAGGAGGGAGAGAGGAGCAGATGATGAAAGATGTTGTATACAGTAACTTTATCCCTTTTTTTGCCAGAGATATTTTTGCATTATCAGCACTTGTTCAAAAATCATTTTAGGCCTGAAGATTAATCATAGCTCCCAACTGTCCCTGATTTCGAGGGACTGTCCCTGATTTCGAGCAATGTCCCTCTGTCCCTCTTTCCTCCTCATTTTGATCTGATCTATATAGTTGTATATAAAATGCACTTTTTATCTTTCAAAAAGTGTTTCCCAGTGCTAAACCTTTCATCTGATTTCTAAATTGGTGCATTTGTCAATTCCAAAAGCCAATATAAAGGAACAGTAGTGGTAAAAAAAGCACTTGTGGGTTTAACCAATCTTGTTTTTTTTTGTACAATTCACCTTTAACCCTTTCATGACTAAGCCTATTTTTGAAATTTGGTGTTTACAAGTTAAAATTCGTATTTTTTGCTAGAAAATTACTTAGAACCCCCAAACATTATGTATATTTTTTAGCAGAGAATCTAGAGAATAAAATGGAGATTGTTGGAATAGTTTATATCACACGGTATTTGTGCAGCGGTGTTTTAAACGCAAATTTTTGGAAAAGGGACACTTCCATGAATTTTAAAAAATCCAAACAGTAAAGTTACCCCAATTTTTTTGTATAATGTGAAAGAAGATGTTACGCCGAGTAAATAGATACCAAACATGTCACGCTTTATAATTGCACGTACTCGTGGAATGGCGACAAACTATGGTAGCTATGAATTTCCATAGGCGATGCTTTAAATTTTTTTCACGGTTACCAGGTTAGAGTTACAAAGGAGGTCTAGGGCTAGAATTATTGCTCTCGCTCTGACAATCGCAGCGATACCTCACATGTGTGATTTGAACACCGTTTACATATGCGGGCGCGACTTCCATATGCGTTTTCTTCGCTGCGCGAGCTCGCGGGGACGGGGGCGGTTTAAAAAATTTTTTTTGTATTATTTATTGTAATACTTATAAATTGTGTTTAAAAAAAAAAGTTTTTTTTTTACTTTTATTGCTGTCACAAGGAATGTAAACATCCCTTGTGACAGTAATAGGTGGTGACAGGTACTCTTTATGGAGGGATCGGGGGTCTAAAAGACCCCCGATCCCTCCTCTGCACTTCAAAGTATTCAGATCGCCGAAAACGGTGATTCTGAATACTGTGTATTTTTTTTAATTCGGCGCCATTGGCAGCCGAGTAAACGGGAAGTGACGTCATGACGTCGCTTCTGCGTTTACATTGAGAAGGCTGAAACAAAGCCGCCCACAGCTTCGTTCCAGCCCGCACCATAGCCGCCGGAGGCAGCCGATTGGACACCGGGCCTCCCGATCGCACGGGAGGCCCAGTAGAAGCGGCGGCGGGAGGGGGGGACCCCTCCCGCTCCTCCGGTATAACAGCCGAGCGGCTTTTAGCCGCATCGGTTGTTATATACGGATAGCCGATCGCCCGCTGTAAACAACGGCACTGGGATGATGCCTGCAGCTGCGGGCATCATCCCGGTATAACCCCCGAAAGCCTTGTACGCACATCTGCGTACGGTCGGCGGGAAGGGGTTAAGGGGGTGTGGCAAGGGGTGTGTCCTATGCCTGGATACTTTTGCTGATAGGTGTCCCTCATTCCCATCTCAAAAAGTTGGGAGATATGGAGTAATGAAAAAAAACCCTGGGTTCAGCCAGTGACATCACCGGCGCATGCACCCTGAAGGTTCAGCATACCTTGCCGAGACTTCAGAGCCTCGTGCCGGAATGAAGGGCTCGCACAGGCACGCACGGGAGTGACATCGTTGTGGTTCCAACCAATCACATAGCAAGAGCTCGTGAACCTGGAAGAAAGATGTCAGCAGTGACTTTACAGCGCTGGAGGGCTTTGTTCCAAGGTGAGTATTTCATAATGTGCTAGTACGCAATGCATGTCGTAGATAGCTGTGCGGCGATCATATCCAGAAGTGTGAGCGGATACCTGTAAAAAACAGGTACCCGCTCCCCCCCAAAAAGCACCAAATGGGGGGGAAGCGGGCAAACAAGCGCAGCTTCCCCTTTTGGGTGGAGATCCGCTTTAAGTTAATTTTAGGGCACACTGCACAATAAATTACCCAAGTTTGTTGTACAATAGAAAAGATGAGGTTGTGCTGAGTAAATAGATACCCAACTTGTCAAACCTTTGGGTTAAAGGGGGCACTGTCCCTTCTACTGACTGCCAAGGCGTTGGTCCTCTCGCTGATTGTTGTGGCAGTGAACCTTCCACTAACTGCTGGAGCATTTTTCCTCCCCCTGTTCTTTGGGGTTTCTTCCTCCCAATGGATGCCTAGACATTAGTCTACCCACTGCCTGCTGGGGAATTCTTTCTTCCATTTACTGCAAGGACATTATTCCCCCCACTAACTGCTTGAGTATTCTTCCAACGGGGGCCTTGTTCCTACCACTGACCATCGGGCATTGTTCCTCCAACTGACTGCCATGCCATTGTTCCTCCCACTGACCACCAGGGCATGGTTTCTGCCTCTGACCAGCAGAGCATTGTCCCTTTCACTGACTGCCAAGGCATTTTTCTTCAATTGACCACCAGGGAATGTTTTTTTCCACTGACCAGTGGAGCATTGTCCCTTCCACTGACTGCCAAGGCATGTTTCTTCTATTGACCACTGGGGCATGGTTTCTTCCACTGACCAGGAGCATCACCCTTCAACTGACTGCCAGGGCATGTTTCTCCCATTGATCACTGGGGCATGGTTTTCTCCACTGAGCAGTGGAGCATTGTCCGTTCCACTCACTGCCAAGGCATGATTCTTCTATTGACCACCAGGGCATGGTTTCTTCCACTGACCAGCGCAGCTGCAGCATTGTCCCTTCCACTCACTGCCACGGCATGTTTTTTCTATTGACCACCAGGGCATGGTTTCTTCCACCGACCCATGGAGCATTGTCCCGTCCACTGACTGCTAAGGAATGTTTCTTCTACTGACCACCAGGGCATGGTTTCTTCCACTGACCAGTGGAGCATTGTCCCTTCCACTGACTGCCAAGGCATTTTCTTCCATTGACCACCAGGGAATGGTTTCTTCCCCTGACCAGTGGAGCATTGTCCCTTCCACTGACTGCCAAGGCATGTTTCTTCTATTGACCACTGGGGCATGGTTTCTTCCAGTGACCAGGAGCATCGCCCTTCAACTGACTGCCAGGGCATGTTTCTCCCATTGATCACCGGGGCATGCTTTTCTCCACTGAGCAGTGGAGCATTGTTCGTTCCACTCACTGCCAAGGCATGTTTCTTCTACTGACCACCAGGGCATGGTTTCTTCCACTGACCAGTGGAGCATTGTCCCTTCCACTGACTGTCAAGGCATGTTTCTTCCATTGACCACCGGGCATTGTTTCTTCCACTGACCAGCGCAGCTGCAGCATTGTCCCTTCCACTGACTGACAATGAATGTTTCTTCTATTGACCACTGGGGCATTTTTCCTCCCACTGACTACCCAGAAATTGTTCCTTCCACTGACCAGTAGCACATTGTTCCTCCCGCTGACCATTGTGGCAGTGAACCACCCACTGACCTGCTGGGGCATTGTTCCTCCCCCTGTCTGCCAGGGATTCTTCCTCCCAATGACTGCCAAAGCATTGTCCTACCCCCCTGCTGGGAAATTCTTCCTAGCACTTATTGTGAGGGCATTCTTCTTCTCAAATAGTGAGGTATCTACTAACGCAGACCTGTGCTAAAAGAAATATGGGGATTTCCATTGCTGGCATCTTTCAAACAATGCAAAATGTCTGACAGTCATACCAATGCCCTCTGGCTTTAACACTTTGCAAGTCATTGACCTGAAATGAACTGCAAATGCTGCAATTAAGGCGTACCGAAGTCAGAACTACTGAAGTGCGTCCTTGTTCCCGGTCAGTGACTCAGAACATACTGGAGTTAAAGATCAGCATGACAGGTAGATAGCCGGCATATAATGAAGCAAACACAGTCTTCACTTTCCTCCCAGTACAAGTTCCCTGTAAAGCAGAACTGTAGGTTTCACAGCATATTTGTACATTATGGCAGATTCACCTCCAAGTTTGTCCTCCTACAGCGCTGATAGGTCAGAGGCGGTCCTTCTCTGTTCCTTGTCACTATCTGCCAAAATCGCCATCTTCTCCACCATTTCTTCCACAATTCCATTGCTCATTTTCAGCCATTAGGTTCCATTTACACTTGGAGTTGCCAAAAACGCGCAACAAAGAGCACAGAAGGTATTAACCACTTGACCTCCAGAAGATTCATCCCCCCTTCATGACCAGGCCATTTTGTGCGATACGGCTCTGCATTACTTTAACAGTGCGACACTGTACCC